>CM075741.1:670098-786140 GCA_037974335.1 Prionace glauca
TCACGTGCTCACTGTGTGTGATACACCGCTAGTAACTGAACTCCAGGATGAACATTTCCCATCAACCGCCACCCTCTGTCTTCTTACAGCTAACCAGTTTCTGATCCAAACCGCTAAATCACCCTCAATTCTGTGCCTCTATTTTCTGTAATAGCTTACCGGGGGGAACCTTATCAAACGCTTTACTGAAATCCATATACACCACATCAACTGCTTTACCCTCATTCACCTCTTGGTCACCTTTTCAAAAAACCCGATAAGGTTTGTGAGGCACGACCTACTCTTCACAAAACCAAACAATGTCACCCATGCCCTACCCCTGTGACCCTAGTATTTACTAATCCTCCTGACACTAAGGGGCAATTTATTACGGTCAATCAATCTAACTCACACACCTTTGGACTGTGGAGGAAAACTGAAGCACCTCGGAGGAACCCATGCAGACATGGGGAGACGTGCTCACTGTGTCACAGACAGTGGCCTGAGTGGGAACAGAAACCAGGGTCCTGGCGCTGTGAGGCAGTTGTGCTAACCACTGTGCCACCTGATAGAAGATATCAGCATTCCTGCATTCACCTCTAGGAGTCGGACACCTTTAGGAGTCAGGAGGTAATGCTGCAACTTTACAGGACCCTTGTCAGGCCTCATTTGGAGTACTGTGCGCAGTTCTGGTCGCCTCACTATAGGAAAGACGTAGAAGCTATTGAAAGGGTGCAGAGGAGATTTACAAGGATGTTGCCTGGACTGGGAGGCATGCCTTATGAAGATAGGTTGAGGGAGCTGGGACTCTTTTCCCTGGAGAGGCGAAGGTTGAGAGGCGACCTGATAGAAGTTTACAAAATGTTGAGTGGAATAGATCGGGTGGATTCTCAGAGGCTATTTCCCCGGGTTGAAATGGTCGCTACGAGAGGACACAGATTTAAGGTGCGGGGAGGGAAGTACAGAGGTGATGTTAGGGGTAAGTTTTTCACTCAGAGGGTGGTGAGTGAATGGAATCGGCTGCCGTCATCGGTGGTGGAGGCGAACTCGCTGGGGTCTTTTAAAAGACTTCTGGATGAGTATATGGGGTTTAATGGGATTGGGGGTTATAGATAGGTCTATAGATTGGTGGGGTTGATGTGATCGGCGCAACTCGAGGGCCGAAGGGCCTGTTTGTGCTGTAATGTTCTATGTTCTATGTAACCTCCCTCTCCAATGAGGGACTACCTTTCTTATTGATTAACTATCATATCTTGATTTCATTCTGTTGCAGTAATCTGTGCCCTGCATGGAGTATCTTTGAGTTGTAACTAATTTCAATGTGATTTTTATTCAGTTATGGCTTCTATTTTAGAATGTTCTTCACAACCAGATTCAGAATTACGAGAAAAAACTCTTCCCCGTTCTGAGACTCCACTCTCCATAACTGCACGTTTTTATCCAATCTTAATCCACATTAGCTTGATTGAAGTCTCTAATTATCATAATCACTATTTCTCCCTCTCACTTATCTTGTCCAGACTTGTCATACATTCGGTTTTCAGCATCTTGAAGACTTTTGAACAGTAAAACCCTAATGGGGAAATACGAAAGCTCAGGGGAAGGATCCAATAGGTGAGCCTGTTACTCACGTGGTAACGTATTTAAATCAGAGTTCTGATCTGAGAAAAATAGCTACAACCTAGCTCCTCCCAGTTTTAGTATCATATGACTATATGACCCTGTATACCTAACTCACCTTTAAATTACTTTAATCAAATAAGTATCTCAAGGATCCTCTTTTTTGGTAAACAAAAACTCATTAAGCTTCCTGATAAACAAAGACCTACTTGGTAAAAATGAGTAATTATCCTGCTTTCCAACATTATCTACATTCCTACCAGACAAACTGACTGCTTATAACAAAACTTAGCATCTTAAAACAGACCCCCTTAAACATAGTGTCATCAGGTCTCCCCCTTAAAAGAATGAACCAACGTATGAAAAGATGGCTTCATTTCTCAAAACTTCTAGTTTTGACATTATTAGTACTCTATAAGATATAAATCTTATTATATTTGAGCATACTAAGTTAAATAGTTGGATAGTCCAGTTCAGTCTGTCTTTTCCAAAGTTGTGATAAGCATTGGCAATCACATTCTCTCTTCCTGCCATGTGTATAATCTTCAAATTAAATGGTTGTAATAATAAGTTCCATTTAAACAGTCTTGCATTTTATCAGTAAATTTCTCTGGAAATGGTCAGTGTAAATAATTGTCTCTGATGAATTGTTGGCCACAGAAATGTTGAAATGTGAAGACAAAACTCAATGTCTCCTATTTGATAGTCGAATATTTCTTCTGATGAATATTTAATTCTCTGGGAAAATAGCCAATAGCTCTTTCTATCCTTTCACTGTCTTTCTTTAACAGTCCTGCACTGATGCCCACATCACTCACATCAATGGCTACCTTAAGTTGCTCTGCATCATCCAGTGTCGCCCATAACTGGTGCAGTGGTTAAAAGTTTTTAGATTGTTAAATGCCTCCTGACATTCAGATGTCCATCGAGATGCTGAGGTCCCCACCCACAGAGCATCTGTGCACTTGCCCTTCGTCCTTCCTCCAAGCGGTGGTCAACATGGACGAGTTCTGATTCATCACCTGCTATTGAGGGGTTTGGAATCAGTACATGGTAATCAGCAGTTCTCCTTGCCCATGTTTAACCTGATCTATGAGACTTGATTGAGTGTAGGGTCAATGTTGACTCCCAAGGCCATTTTCTCCTAACTAGGACAGGACTTACCCAGGGATGGTGGCTCTGCACTTTTTATCAGGTATGACTCCGTGAGGATGAGTGTGTTAATGTGCTCCTTGACTAGTCTGTGGGGCAGCTTTTCCACTTTTGGCACTAGCCCCAAATTGATGAAGGACTTTTCTGGGACACTGGGGTGGTGTACTTGTGACATGTCAGAGTTTAATGCCTGCTATACTGTCAGCTTTAATGAAATTGTTTCTCTGAACACTTTAGTACTTTGTGTGTACTGTGGTCATTACTGTGCTGGGGACCCAGGCTGTTATTGTTGATACTGAGGCAAGGACTGGAATGTTGGTCTGAACTGAGCTGAGGAATTTTGGAGCACAGGAGGGACATGTTTGTGCTTGTTGAGTTTCTGAGCGAGAGATGAAAATGAATGTTGAAGGTTTGCCACTTGCTCTGATGTGAACACAATGTACTTGTTTAGTTGTTTGTCATCAGTCTACCTTGGTGATAGGGTCTTACACAAACCAGTTTGAGGTGTTCAGACTTGCTTTACTGTTCTGACACATTGTAGCTTTGGGTCAATGGGTGTGTTTAGTGCCACAACAAACATGGTTTATTGTTTTCCCGTGACTCCCACCTGTGGAGGAGATATTAAATCAGCAGAATCAGTAAAGTAAGTACTATTACACAGAGTACTTACTCCAATTCACTATCATTAACATTCCACAGATTGTTGATAAACTTCCAGTCTTACTGTTCTTCCGCCATTCAGTATGGTCACGGCAAATCATCCAACTCAATAACCTGATCCCCTCCTTCCTCCAATATCCTTTGATCCTCTTCACCACAATGTTATATCAAACTGCTATATCAATGTTATATCAAACTGCTATATCAATGTTATATCAAACTGCTATATCAATGTTATATCAAACTGCTATATCAATGTTATATCAAACTGCTATATCAATGTTATATCAAACTGCTATATCAATGTTATATCAAACTGCTATATCAATGTTATATCAAACTGCTATATCAATGTTATATCAAACTGCTATATCAATGTTATATCAAACTGCTATATCAATGTTATATCAAACTGCTATAATCAATGTTATATCAAACTGCTTCTTGAAAACATTCAATATTTTGACCTCATCTGTTTTCTGTGGTAGTGAATTCCACCATTCTCTGGGTGAAGACATTTCTCTTCTTCTCTATCTTAAAAGGCTTATCCTATATCCCCACTGTCAGGAACATCCTTTGTGCATCTACCCTTCCTGTCCTATAGAATTTTATAAGTTTCTATGAACTTCACCCCTCACTCTTCTAATCTCCAGTGAATATAACGCTAATCGAATTAGTCTCACCTCATACGACAGACCTACCATTCCAGGAATTAGCCTGGTAAACCTTCGCTGAACGAGGCAAGGAGAACAAAACCACAAAACTTTCCAAATATTTTGCAATAAAATCTTTGATAACAGACTCTAGAATTTATCCCACTACCAACATCAGACTGACTGGTCTATAATTCCATTTTCTTTCTATCTCCCTTTTTAAACAGTAGGGTTACATTTACTACCCTCCAATCTGTAGGAACAGTTCCAGAGTCCATAGAATCTTGGAAGATACCACAAATGGAATTTAATGTTGGCAAGTGTGAGGTGGTCCACTTTGATAGGAGGAATGGTAGGAAGGACTATTACTTACGGGGCGAAAAACTGCAGCAGGCGACGGTGCAGAGGGACCTCGGGGTCCTTGTGCATGAGTCGCAAAAACCCAGCTTGCAGGTGCAGCAGGTGGTCAGGAAGGCGAATGGGATGCTGGCCTTCATAGCGAAGGGGATTGAATATAAAAGTAGGGAGGTCTTGCTGCAGCTGTATAGGGCATTGGTGAGGCCGCAGCTGGAGTACTGTGTGCAGTTTTGGGCGCCGCACCTGCGCAAGGATGTTTTGGCCCTGGAGGGAGTGCAGAGGAGGTTTACTCGGCTGATACCGGAGTTGAGGGGATTGAGCTATGAGGAGAGGCTGAATAAACTAGGCTTGTACTCGTTAGAGTTCAGAAGAATGAGGGGAGATCTCATTGAGACGTATAAGATGATGAATGGGATGGATAGGATAGAGGTGGAGAGACTGTTCCCGCTCAAAAAAGACAGTAGGACTAGGGGGCACAGCCTCAAGATAAAGGGGGGGCGGTTTAGAACAGAGTTGAGGAGGAACTTCTTCACTCAAAGGGTGGTGAATCTCTGGAATTCTCTGCCCGTTGAAGTGGTGGAGGCTGCCTCGCTAAATATTTTTAAGAAACGGGTTGATGGGTTTTTGATAAGAGAAGGGATTAAGGGTTATGGGGAGAGGGCGGGAAGGTGGAGCTGAGTCACGACAGATCAGCCATGATCTTATTGAATGGCGGGGCAGGCTCGAAGGGCCAGATGGCCTACTCCTGCTCCTATTTCTTATGTTCTTATGTTCTTATGTTCTAATGCATTCAATATTTCTTGAGCCACTAGAATGTAGATTCAGGCCTGGGGGTTTATCAGCCTTTAATCCCATCAGCTTCCCTGAAACCGTTTCACTATGAATACTGATCTCAAAGGACAAAAGAACCAAGAAAATTACAGCACAGGAACAGGCCCTTCAGCCCTCCAAGCCTGTACTGACCTTGCTGCCCCGACTGAACTAAAACCCCCTACCCTTCCGGAGACCATATCCCTCTATTCCCATCCCATTCATGTATTTGTCCAGACTGTATCCGCTTCCACTACCTCCCCGGTAACTGCTCTCTGTGTAAAAAATCTACCTCGTACATCTCTTTTAAACCTTGCCCCTCACACCTTAAACCTGTGCCCCCAGTAATTGACTCTTCCACCCTGGGAAAAACTTCAGACTATCCACTCTGTCCATGCCCCTCATAATCTTGTAGATTTCTATCAGGTCTCCCCTCAACCTCCATCACTCCAGTGAGAACAAACCAAGTTTCTCCAACCTCTCCTCATAGCTAATGCCCCCCATACCAGACAACATCCTGGTAAATCTTTTCTGTACCCTCTCCAAAGTTTCCACCACCTTCTGGTAGTGTGACGATCAGAATTGAACACTATATTCCAAATGCAGCCTCACTAAGGTTCTATAAAGCTGCAACCTGACTTGCCAATTTTTAAACTCAGTGCCCTGGCCGATGAAGGCAAGCAAGCCGTATGCCTTCTTGACTACCTTCTCCACCTGCGTTGCCACTTTCAGTGACCTGTGTACCTGTACACCCAGATCCCACTGCCTATCAATACTCTTAAGGGTTTTACCATTTGCTGTATATTTCCGATCTGTATTAGATCTTGCAAAATGCATTACCTCGCATTTGTCCAGATTAAACTCCATCTGCCATCCCTCTGCCTATGTCTCCAACTGATCTATATCCTGCTGTATCCTCTGATGGTCCTCAACATTATCCACAAATCCACCAACCTTTGTGTCATCCACAAACTTACTAATCAATCCAGTTACATTTTCTCCAAATCATTTATATATATTACAAATAGCAAAGGTCCCAGCACTGATCCCTAAGGAACACCATTTGTCACAACCCTCCATTCAGAAACACACCCTTCCACTGCTACCCTCTGTCTCTGTGACCGAGTCAGTTTTGTATCCATCTTGTCAGCTCACCTCTGATCCCATGTGACTTCACCTTCTGCACCAGTCTGCCATGAGGGACCTTGTCAATGGCCTTACTGAAGTCCAAATAGACAACATCCACTGCCCCACCCTCATCAATCATCTTCGTCACTCCTTAAAAAACTCAATCAAATTTGTGAGACACGGCCTCCCCTTCACAAAATCATGTTGCCTCTCATTAATACATCCACTTATTTCCAAATGGAAATAAATCCTGTCTCCAAGAATTCTCTCCAATAATTTCCCTACCACTGATATAGGGCTCACAGGCCTGTAATTACCTGGATTACTCTTGCTGCCCTTCTTAAACAAAGGAACAACATTGGCTATTCTCCAATCCTCTGGGACCTCCCCTGTAGCCAGTGAGGATACAAAGATTTCTCTCAAGGCCCCAGCAATTTCCTCCCTTGCCTCTCTCAGTATTCTGGGGTATATCTCATCAGGCCCTGGGGACTTGTCTACCTTATTGTTTGTCAAGAACCCAAATACCACCTTTTTGATCTCAACGTGACTCAAACTATCTACACATCCTTTCCCAGACTCATCATCCACCAAGTCCTTCTCTTTGGTGAATACTGATGCAAAGTTTTCATTTAATACCTCACCAATTTCCTCTGGCTCCAAGCAGAGATTCCCTCCCTTGTCCTTGAGTGGGCCAACCCTCTCCCTGGCTACTCTCTTTTTCTTTACATATGTATAAAAAGCCTTGGGATTTTCTTTAATCCTGCTGGCCAATGATTTTTCATGATTCCTTTTAGTCGTCCTTAATCCTTGCTTAAGTTTCTTTCTACTTTCCTTGTATTTCACACTTGCTTCGTGTGTTCCCAGCCTCCTAGCTTTGACAAATGCTTCCTTCTCTTTGACTGGCTCACAATATCTCTCGTTATCTAAAGTTCCCAAAACTTGCCACACTTACCCTTCATCCTTACAGGAATGTGCTGGTCCTGAATCCCTATCAACTTACACTTGAAAGCCTCCCACTGGCCAGATGTTGATTTGCCCTCAAACATCTGCCCCCAATCTACATTCTTCAGTTCCTGCCTAATACTGTTGTAATTAGCCTTCCCCCAGTTTAGCACTTTGACTTGAGGACTACACTTATCTTTATCCATCAGTACCTTAAAGCTTACTGAATTATGGTCACTGTTCCCAAACTGCTCCCCTGCTGAAACATCGGCCACCTGGCTGGGCTCATTCGCCAATACCAGGACCAGTATAGCCCCCTTCCCTAGTTGGACTATCTACATACTGTTTCAGGAAGCCCTCCTGGATGCTCCTTACAAACTCTGTCCCATCCACACCCCGAGCACTAAGTGACTCCCAGTCAATACAGGGGAAGTTAAAATCTCCCACCACAACAACCCTGTTACTTTTACACTTTGCCAAAATCTGCCTACATTTCTGTTCCTCTATCTCCCAGTGGCAGTTGGGCGGCCTATAGTAAACCCCCAACATTGTGACTACACCTTTCCTCTTCCTGAGCTCTATCCATATCACCTTGCTGTATGAACCCTCTGAGGTGTCCTCCAGCAGTACAGCTGTGATATTCTCCTTAACCAGTAGTGCAACTCCCCCACCCCTTTTACATCCCCCTCTATCCCACCTGAAACATCTGTATCCTGGAGTGTTAAGCTGCCAATCCTGTCCTTCCCTTAACCAAGTCCCTGTAATGGCAACAACATCATTGTTCCTAGTACTAATCCAAGCTCTAAGTTTATCTGCCTCACCTGTTGCAACTTCTCACATTGAAACAAATGTACGTTAATTCCTCCCTCTCACTGACGTTGCTGGTATGTTATTTGTGTCTTCCTTTGTGAAGATGGAACCATGGTATGTATTTGGTTAGTCAGCCATTTCTTTGTTCCCCATTAGAAACACCTCTGTTTCTGACTAAGGGGCCAACATTTATTTCAGAACTACAGAAAAGTTATAGCGACCATCTTGTCCATACCAACTCCAAGACACCCAGGTGCCCATTCTAATCCCACCTTCCCACACCTGGTCTATAGCCCTTACAGCACTGACGGTGCAGATCCAGGTACTTTTTAAACATGTTTAAGGTCTCTGCTTCCAGCACCAACTCAGGCAGCAGATTCCAGACACTCAGCACCCTCTGCATAGAAAACTTTTTCCTCGTGTCCCTTCTACACCTTCTGTCACTCAGTTTGAATCCATGACCCCTGGTTTTTGAACGTGTCCCTCCTGTTTACCCTCTCCCTACCCCTCACAGTTTTAAATATCTCAGTTATGTCACCCCTCAGCCTTCTTTGTTCCAAGGAAAATAACCCCAAACTCTCCAATCTCCCCTCATAGCTACACTTTTCCAGCTCTGTCAACATTCTTGTAAACTTCCTCTGCACTCTCTCCAGAGCAATTAAATCCTTCCTGTAACATGGTTATCAGTTCTGCACACAATATTCCATTTGTAGCCTCACCAACATCCCAATATTGCATCCTTACTGTTACATCCTGTACGTCTGCCAATGAAGGAGAGCATTCCATCTGCCTTCTTTACACCCTTACACCCTGTGCTCCTCCTTTTGGGACCTGAGCTCTCACTCGCCAAGATCTCTCATTTCATCTCCCCCTCTCAGTATATTCCCAATTATTATGTATTCTCTTTTACTGTTTGACCTCCCTAAATGCATCAGCTTAATCTTCTTGGAGCTGAGCTCCATCTGCTACTGTCCTGCCCACCAATCCATCCACATCATTTTGGAATTTATAACCATCCTCTACACTTTCCACTTCATGGCCAATTTTTTTGTGTCTTCTGCACATTTCCCAATCACGCCCCCCATGTACAAATCCAAATCATTAATATATAAATCAAACAGCGGGAGCTGCCGCGCACCGAGCCCTGCAGAACATCACTTGGAACAACTTTCCAATCGCAAGGGCAGCCATCGACCAATCCTTTTCTCTTCACATACAAACTAACTGCAATGTTTCTGTCGTTATGATTCCCTGCAATTTACACTCAGACTGTTGTGAAGTTAGAATTTATAAAAAATTGTAAAATGCTAAGAGTTATAAAATTTCTTGGTTCTGTTTAAAAATAAACAGTTTTTTAAAAGAGATAGAGTACACAGAGAGCACAGAGTGAAACATCATATCACAAGGCAGGGCAGTAGTGCAACAGGTTTGCCCAATCAGTTTAAACTGGGTATTCGAATAACAGCAGCCTATCAGATTTGAATATAATGTATTGTGAGGATTTTGATATATCATCAGGGGTATAAAGACAGGAAGCAGTGACACCAGTGATAAAATAATGCCTGCCACTTGCTGAGTAACAGTTCAGTTTCCTGAAGAGAGAGAGACTTGCTGAATCACTCATAGCTGGATTCTTATCTTCAAAAATACCTCATCTCCATTGCAAAGGTACCAACAGAAGACAGAAGATTCTGGAAGATAAAACCTGGTTGTAATTTAGAGAGTGACCAAAAATTCTATTTTTTTTGTTAATAAGTGGGAATTGTGTTTATCTAAACACATGTTTATCTAAACGTGTAAAATAGATAGTATTGCAGTTGATACGGGGGATGTGCTGGATATTTTAGAGGGTTTGAAAATAGATAAGTCCTGTGGTCCGGATGGGATTTACCCTAGGATTCTTTGGGAGGCAAGAGAGGTGATTGCAGAGCCTCTGGCTCCGATCTTCAGGTTGTCATTGGTCTCTGGTGTAGTCCCGGAGGATTGGAGGACAGCAAATGTTGTCCCATTGTTTAAGAAGAGGAGAAGAGACTTCCCTGGGAATTATAGACCGGTGAGTCTTACTTCTGTGGTGGGTAAGGTTTTGGAAAGGATTATTAGAGACAGGATTTATAGTTATTTGGAGAGTAATGAGTTGATTAGAGACAGTCAGCATGGTTTTGTAGCGGGTAGGTCGTGCCTTACTAACCTTATCGAGTTCTTTGAGAAAGTGACCAAAGAGGTGGATAGGGGTAAGGCAGTTGATGTGGTGTATATGGATTTTAGCAAGGCGTTTGATAAGGTTCACCATGGCAGGATTCTGCAGAAAATGCAGATGTATGGGATTGGGGGTGATCTAGGTAATTGGATCAGGAATTGGCTATCAGATAGGAGACAGAGGGTGGTGGTTGATGGTAAATATTCGTCATGGAGTTCGGTTACGAGTGGTGTGCCTCAGGGATCTGTTTTAGGGCCACTGCTGTTTGTAATTTTTATTAATGATCTGGATGAGGGTATTGTTGGGTGGATTAGTAAGTTTGCTGATGACACCAAAGTCAGAGGTGTGGTAGATTGTGAGGAAGGGTGTCATAGTTTGCAGAGTGACTTAGAAAGGTTGCAGAGCTGGGCTGCGAGGTGGCGGATGGAGTTTAATGTGGAGAAGTGTGAGGTAATTCATTTCGGTAGGAATAACAGATGTGTTGAGTATAGGGCTAACGGGAGGACTTTGAATAGTGTGGAGGAGCAGAGGGATCTAGGTGTATGTGTACATAGATCCCTGAAAGTTGGGAATCAAGTAGATAAGGTTGTTAAGAAGGCATACGGAGTCTTGGCGTTTATTGGTAGGGGGATTGAATTTAGGAGTCGCAGCGTCATGATGCAACTGTACACAACTCTGGTGCGGCCACACTTGGAGTACTGTGTGCAGTTCTGGTCCCCACATTACAGGAAGGATGTGGAGGCTTTGGAGAGGGTGCAGAGGAGGTTTACCAGGATGTTGCCTGGTATGGAGGGGAGGTCCTATGAGGAGAGACTGAGAGATTTGGGGTTGTTTTCGCTGGAAAGAAGGCGGCTAAGAGGGGACCTTATTGAAACATATAAGATGATTAGAGGTTTAGACAGGGTAGATAGTGATAGCCTTTTTCCTAGGATGGAGAAAGCTAGCAAGAGGGGGCATGGCTTTAAATTAAGGGGGGGTAGTTATAGGACGGATGTCAGGGGTAGGTTCTTTACCCAGAGGGTGGTGAGGGACTGGAATGCCCTGCCAGCTGCAGTTGTAAATGCACCTAGTTTGGGGGCGTTTAAGAGATCTGTGGATAGGTTTATGGACGAAAAGGGATTGGTTTAGACTAGTGGGTCATTGTTTTGTAACTGGTCGGCGCAACATCGTGGGCCGAAGGGCCTGTTCTGCGCTGTAATGTTCTATGTTCTATGTTCTATGTTCTAATTCTCTCTTCCTCTTAAACAGTGTTAACAATTTCCTTCTATACTCTCCATTCTATTACGCGTTTGGAAACTTTACTAACCTCTCCTGAGCCCTCAGCTCCAAAAACCTGCACTTCTACCCTCTCCTTTAACATTCTCCCTTACTGGCCAATCAGCACGCTCCCTTACTGGCCAATCAGCACGCTCCCTTACTGGCCAATCAGCACGCTCCCTTACTGGCCAATCAGCACGCTCCCTTACTGGCCAATCAGCACGCTCCCTTACTGGCCAATCAGCATGCTCCCTTACTGGCCAATCAGCACGCTCCTTTTTGGCCTCTGCTGCCTGTTTCACCTATTCCCAAAAGTGCTCCTTACAGTCAGGCAGCACTCACCTGGGGGTGCGAGTCCACAGGTCCTTAAAGGTGGCAGCACAGGTGGAGAAGGTGGTGAAGAAGGCATATGGCATGCTTGCCTTTATAGGGCAGGGTATAGAGTATAAAAACTGGAGTCTGATGTTGCAGCTGTATAGAACGTTGGTTAGGCCACATTTGGAATACTGCATCCAGTTCTGGTCACCACACTACCAGAAGGACGTGGAGGTTTTGGAGAGAGTGCAGAGAAGGTTTACCAGGATGTTGCCTGGTACGAAGGGTCTTATCTATGAGGAGAGATTGGGTAGACTGGGTTTGTTCTCCCTGGAAAGACAGAGAATGAGGGGAGACCTGATAGAGGTTTATAAAATTATGAAGGGTATGGATAGGGTGAACAGTGGGAAGCTTTTTCCCAGGTCGGAGGCGACGAACACGAGGGGTCACAGGTTCAAGGTGAGGGGGGCGAGGTTTAACTCCGATATCAGAGGGACGTATTTTACACAGAGGGTGGAGGGGGCCTGGAATGCACTGCCAAGTAGGGTGGTGGAGGCAGACACGCTGGGATTGTTTAAGACTTACCCGGATAGTCACATGAACAGACTGGGAATGGAGAGATACAAATGAATGGTCTAGTTGGACCAATGAGTGGCACAGGCTTGGAGGGCCGAAGGGTCTGTTTCCTGCGCTGTACTGTTCTTTGTTCACCGCGCGGTCGGAGCGGGGCTGACCGGGCGGTCGGAGCGGGGCTGACCGGGCGGTCGGAGCGGGGCTGACCGGGCGGTCGGAGCGGGGCTGACCGGGCGGTCGGAGCGGGGCTGACCGGGCGGTCGGAGCGGGGCTGACCGGGCGGTCGGAGCGGGGCTGACCGGGCGGTCGGAGCGGGGCGGAACGGGGCTGACCGGGCGGTCGGAGCGGGGCTGACCGGGCGGTCGGAGCGGGGCTGACCGGGCGGTCGGAGCGGGGCTGACCGGGCGGTCGGAGCGGGGCTGACCGGGCGGTCGGAGCGGGGCTGACCGGGCAGTCGGAGGGGGGCTGACCGGGCGGAGCGGGGCTGACCGGGCGGAGCAGGGCTGACCGGGCGGTCGGAGGGGGGCTGACCGGGTGGTCGGAGCGGGGCTGACCAGGCGGTCGGAGCGGGGCTGACCGGGCGGAGCGGGGCTGACCGGGCGGTCGGAGGGGGGCTGACCGGGCGGTCGGAGCGGGGCTGACCGGGCGGAGCGGGGCTGACCGGGCGGAGCGGGGCTGACCGGGCGGTCGGAGCGGGGCTGATCGGGCGGAGCGGGGCTGACCGGGCGGTCGGAGCGGGGCTGACCGGGCGGTCGGAGCGGGGCTGACCGGGCGGTCGGAGGGGGGCTGACCGGGCGGTCGGAGCGGGGCTGACCGGGCGGTCGGAGCGGGGCTGACCGGGCGGTCGGAGCGGGGCTGACCGGGCGGTCGGAGCGGGGCTGACCGGGCGGTCGGAGCGGGGCTGACCGGGCGGTCGGAGCGGGGCTGACCGGGCGGTCGGAGCGGGGCTGACCGGGCGGTCGGAGCGGGGCTGACCGGGCGGTCGGAGGGGGGCTGACCGGGCGGTCGGAGGGGGGCTGACCGGGCGGTCGGAGCGGGGCTGACCGGGCGGTCGGAGCGGGGCTGACCGGGCGGTCGGAGCGGGGCTGACCGGGCGGTCGGAGCGGGGCTGACCGGGCGGTCGGAGCGGGGCGGAGCGGGGCTGACCGGGCGGTCGGAGCGGGGCTGACCGGGCGGTCGGAGCGGGGCTGACCGGGCGGTCGGAGCGGGGCTGACCGGGCGGTCGGAGGGGGGCTGACCGGGCGGTCGGAGCGGGGCTGACCGGGCGGTCGGAGCGGGGCTGACCGGGCGGTCGGAGGGGGGCTGACCGGGCGGTCGGAGCGGGGCTGACCGGGCGGTCGGAGCGGGGCTGACCGGGCGGTCGGAGGGGGGCTGACCGGGCGGTCGGAGCGGGGCTGACCGGGCGGTCGGAGCGGGCTGTAAGTCTCCTTTTTTCATAGGCACAACTTACAAAGCCCCGGAATCTGTGATTCCATTTTCAGTAATATCCCCACAGATGGGGAAGCGATGACCTAGTGGTATTATCGCTCGATCATTAATCAGAAACTCAGCCAATGTTCTGGGGACCCGGGTTCAGGTAGATGGCAGGTGGTGGAGTTTGAATCAATAAAAGATATCTGAAATTAAGAATCTACTGATGACCGTGAAACCATTCTCATCAAGGGTTACAACATGGAAACTGTACCTTTGACCCAACTTGTCAATTGTCAGAAAAATCCATCTGGTTCACTAATGTCCCTTTAGAGAAGGAAATCTGCTGCCCTTACCCAGTCTGACCTTCACGCCAAAAATCAGTGCAGAGCTGAATCATTTATTCAAATTAAAATTTTGATGTATTTTAATCTTATTAGAGACAGAGATTTCCTGACCCGCTAGCGTGTCACCCTCCCCCTCCCCCAGCCAGGTATGGTTGACTCCAGTAGGGTTTAGTATAGCTCCCCACCAGCAGCCAAACCCAACAGTTACAGCATCTCTTTACTGTTATGCTCCAGCTCCCTTGAAATAAAAGCCAGTTTTCCAATTGCCTTCCCCATTACCTTCTGTCGTTGTATGCTGGCTTTCTGGGTTTCAGGAACAAGGATCCCCCCAGTCTCTTTGTGCTCCATCTTTCTGCCATCTCTCTCCATTTAAATAATAATCCGTCTTCTCATTCTTTCATCCCAAAATGAACATCTCACATTTTCCTCATTGAGTTCCATTTGCTAATTTTCTCCCACTCACTTAACCTGTCAATATCTCGCAGTTTATATTTATATCCTCCTTATAACCTGCCTTCCCTCCCATCTCTATCATCCTCAAATGTGGCCACAGTACACTGTTCCTTCCTCCAAATCATTAGTATATATTGTGAAGAGCTGTGATCCCAGCACTGATCCCAGTGAAGCTCCACTGGTGACTGACCTCCATTGTGAAACAGCCCCTTATCATGATTCACCGCTTTCTGTTAGCTTGCTAATCTTTGATCCACACCAGAATATTCCCTCCAGCACCATGACTACCTTGGGTAGTATCTGTAATGACTTTAACAAGATCCTCAAGGTAGAATATGAGCTCCCTGATTATGGCAGTTATTGCTGGCCAGTCTGGGAGCCCTGCAGAGTTAGATAGAGTGACCGAGTTATCGCCACTCAGGGTGTTCACTCTGTACCCTGAAGTACCTGTCTGAGCATGACTAACAGTTGTAAATAAATCTGGATTTGTTGAAGGCCTTGTGGAATTTATTTCAGAAGCCTTTAGGTGGCACTGTCAGGATGTCAGTCAGGAACTCCACGGTATATTGTAAAACCAAATCAGACTCCAACCATTTTTACCATTTTCGCATAAATGTGAGGAAAGAATGCTCTGCCTCAGGAGTGATCCTAATGACAAATTAGGGAGCTTTTTATCAAAACAAGCTTTATTCATGGTGCAGTTTAAGTGTAACTGTAACAAAATGAAACAGTTGAAATCTTAACTATTGAATAATCTTTAAACATGAAAAGAAACCATTCTTTAACTTCTAACTTATTACCAATCAGTTCCAATTAAACATTCTCTTCTAGACTTAAACCACCACTTTAAAAATAGTTAGCAAATCCAGGCACACTTGTTTTGTTAATAGCTTTGGAGCTTCCAGAGGGATATTATAGAGAGAGACAGACAGAGTTTCTTATAGGCTGCTACCTGTAAACAGCCCTCTCCAGCAACTGAGCTCAGAAAACTGTTTTTCTCAGCCACCGGCCTAGCTCCTCCTATTTCTACTATCACATGACTATATGTGACTGTATAACTAACGCACCATTCCATTACTGTAATCAAGATAACATCCCAAGGGTCCTCTTCTTTGGTCAACAAAAGCTCATTAAGTTTCCTGTTAAATAAATATTTACATGGCAAAAATGAGTAATTTTCCTGAGTCCCAAATCCTGTTGCATTCTTTCTAGAAAAACTCACTGCTTATAACAAAACATGGCATTTTAAAACAATCCCCTTAAACAAAAAATATATCTAAAGCACAGTATCATCACATCTTCACCCTTAAAAAAAAGAAGTCTTCTAGTTTTCACACTATTAGTACTCTATGAAGTACATATTTTATAAAATCTAAGCATGCAAAGTTAAACAGTAATATGGTCCAGTTCAGTCTTTAGACTCATAGAGATTTACATCTTGGAAACAGGCCCTTCGGCCCAACTTATCCATGTAGCCATTTTTTTTAACCACTAAGCTACTCCCAGTTGGCCACATTTGGCCCATATCCCTCTATACCCATTTTATCCATGTAACTGTCTAAATACTTTTTAAAAGACAAAATTGTACCCGCTTTCTACTACTGCCTCTGACAGCTCATTCCAGACACTCACCAACCACTCTCTGTGAAAAAAATTGCCCCCTGAACACTTTTGTATCTCTCCCCTCTCACCTTAAACCTTTGCCCTCTAGTTTTAGATTCCCCTACCTTTGGGAAAAGATATTGACTATCTCGCTGATCTGTGTCCCTCATTATTTTATAGACCTCTATAAGATCATCCCTCAGCCTCCTACACTCCAGAGAAAAAAGTCCCGTCTATCCAGTCTCTCCTTATAACTCAATCTATCAAGCCCCTGTAGCATCCTAGTAAATCTTTTCTGCATTCTTCCTAGTTTAATAATATCCTTTCTATAATAGGATGACCAGAATTGTACACAGTATTCCAAGTGTGGCCTTACCAATGTCTTGTACAACTTCAACAAGACGTCCCAACTCCTGTATTCAATGTTCTGATCAATGAAACCAAGCATGCCGAATGCCTTCTTCACCACTCTGTCCACCTGTGACTCCACTTTCAAGGAGTTATGAACCTGTATCCCTAGATCTCTCTGTTCTGTAACTCTCTCCAACGCCCTACCATTAACTGAGTAAGTCCTGCCCTGGTTCAATCGACCAAAATGCATCACCTCACATTTATCTAAATTAAACTCCATCTGCCATTCGTCAGTCCACTGACCCAATTGATCAAGATCCCGTTGCAATTGGAGATAACCTTCTTCACTGTCCACTGTGCCACCAATCTTACTAATTTACTAACCATGCCTCCTGTATTCTCATCCAAATCATCAATATAAATGACAAATAACAGCACTGATCCCTGTGGTACCCCCACTAATTACTGTTGGCCAATTTGAAAAGCACCCATTAATTCCTACTCTTTGTTTCCTCTCTGCCAACCAGTTTTCTCTCTATCTCAATACACTTCCCCCAATCCCAGGCGCTTTAATCTTGCACGATAATCTTTTGTGCGGGACTTTGTCAAACACTTTCTGAAAGTCCAAATATACCACATCGACTGGTTCCCCCTTGTCAACTCTACTCATTACATCTGCAAAGAATTCCTACAGATTTGTCAAACTTGATTTCCCCTTCATAAATCCATGCTGACTCTGTCTGATCCTGCCACTGCTTTCTAAATGCTTCGCTATAAAGTCCTTGATAATGGATTGGAGAATTTCCCCCATCGCCAATGTTAGGTTTACTGGTCGATAATTACCTGATTTCTCTCTACCTCCCTTTCTGAATATTGGAGTGACGTTCGCTACCCTCCAATCTGCAGGGACTGTTCCAGAGTCTATGGAATCCTGGAAGGTGACCACCAATGCATCACTATTTCTAGAGCCACTTCCTTAAGTACTCTGGGATGTAGGTCTATCTGGGATAATAAGAAGATTGGTTAACTAACAGAAAATAAAGAGTAGGGGTAAATGGGTGTTTTTCTGGTTGGTGATCAGTGACTAGCGATGTGCCTCAGGGATTTGTGTTGGGGTCACAATTGTTTACGATGTACACGGATGATTTGGAGTTGGGGACCAAGTGTAGTGTGTCCAAATTCACAGATGACACTAGGATGGGTGGAAAAGCAAAGTGTGCAGAGGTTGCTGAAAGTCTGTAAAGGGATACAGATAGTCTAAGGTGAGTGGGCGAGGGTCTGGCAGATGGGGTACAATGTTGGTCAATGTGAGATCATCCATTTTGGTCGGAATAACAGCAAAATGGACTATAATTTAAACGGTAAAAAATCGCAGCATGCTGCTGTGCAGAGGGACCTAGGTGTCCTTGTGCAGGAATCTCAAGGAGTTGGTTTGCAGCGGGTAATTAAGAAGGCAAATGGAATTTTGTCCTTCATTGCCGGAGGGATGGAGTTTAAAAACAGCGAGGTTATGTTGCAACTGTATAAGGTGCTGGTGAGGCCACACCTGGAGTACTGTGTACAGTTTTAGTCTCCTTACTTGAGAAAGGGTATACTGGCACTGGAGGGGGTGCAGAGGAGATTCACTAGGGTGATTCCGGAGTTGAGAGGATTGGCTTATGAGGAGAGACTGAGTAGACTGGGGATATACTCATTGGAATTCAGAAGAGGGGAGATCTTATAGAAACATATAAGATTATGAGGGAACAGATAAGATAGAAGCAGGGAAGTTGTGTCCACTGGGGGGTAAAACTAGAACTAGGGGGCATGGCCTCAAAATAAGGGGGAGCAGATTTAGGACTGAGTTGAGGAGGAACTTCTTCACACAAAGGGTTGTGAATCTGTGGAATTCCCTGCCCAGTGAAGCAGTTGAGGTTCCCTCAGTGAATGTTAAGGCAAGGATAGATAGATTTTTGAACAGTAAAGGAATTAAGGGTTATGGTGAGTGGGTGGGTAAGTGGAGCTGAGTCCATGAGAAAACCGTATTGGATGGTGGATCAGGCTTGAGGGGTCAGACAGACTACTCCTGCCCCTAGTTCTTGTGTTCTTATATTCTTAGGCTTTCAGGCCGTTGGGATTTATCTGCCTTCAATCCCATCAATTTTCCCAGCCCCTTTTCTCTACTAATATTGATCTCCTTTGGTTCTTCCCTCTCTCCAAATCTTGCATTCTCCAACATTTCTGGTATCTGATTTGTGTTCTTTTTTGTGAAGACAGAACCAAAGTATGTATTCAGTTGCTTGGCCATTTCTTTGTCTCTATTATACATTCCCCTGCCTCTGTCTGTAATGGACCTACACTTGTCTTCAACCTCTTTCTCTTCACGTAGAACATAGAACACTACAGCACAAACAGGCCTTTCGGCCCACAAGTTGCACCGATCACATCCATACCTACGTAGCTATAGAAACTCTTTGTGTCAGTCTTTATGTTCCCTGCAAGCTTATTCTTGTGCTTCCTAATCAATCCCTTGGTCTTTCTTTGCAGAATTCTAAACTGCTCCCAATTCTCATGCCTATTATTTTTCTTGGCCAATCAGTATGCTTCTTCCTTGGATCCTCTCTCTATTTTCCTTTGTAAGCTGTGATTGGCCCTCTTACCCATTATTCTCACCTTTCCAATCAGGGGAAGACAATATCCTGCCAAACTCTCACCAAGTCAAATCAATCAAATCATTCCTTTAAACTGTAGTAAATCTTAGCTCATTTACCCCAAACTTTCCACATAGGTCAACATTCTGATTCTCAGAATAAATCTAGTGAACCTTCATTCCAGCCCTTCTGAAGCAACTATATTCTTCTTAGGTACAGAGACCATGATATTACAGGTGTGGTCCCAAAATTGGTTAGCACTGCTGCCTCACAGCGCCAGGGACCCGGGTTCAATTCCCGGCTCGGGTCACTGTCTGTATGGAGTTTGCACATTCTCCCTGTGTCTGTGTGGGTTTCCTCTGGGTGCTCTGATTTCTTCCCACAGCCCAAAGATGTGCAGGTTAGGTGATTGGCCATGCTAAAATTGCACCCTAGTGTCCTGGAATGTGTAGGTTACGGACCAGACCAGAAACACCGAGCTATATTGTGAGGTTAGACCAGAGCCCAGCTTTTCCCAATTTTGTCAGTGTGAGCATGCGATTCTGTGGGTGGGATTTTCCAAAACTATTGGTCAATCAACCTAATTAAATACTTACTCTGAAATCTGGGAAAATCTAAAATTAACAAAACTGCATTAACTCCAATTAGAACAACATCCCAATATTTTGGGACAATTATTCCTCTGCATGCTTCAGTATGTGGGATGATGGTTGGAGACAAATCAACATCATTGAAACAGAATTGAATCTTAACATCCTCTTCATAAGAAACATGACACAAATACATTTCTTAAAGGCACAGTATGGTCACAGTAGGTTAGAAGAATTAGCCATGGTAAATGTGAGAGGCTACAGGAAAGGCCTGGGTAAGATATTCTGTCAGAGAGTCAGTGCTAACCTGATGATGTGGATGGAGAAAGAACGGCTACAACAAAGATTGGCAGTAATGGCTTTAAATGGCTGAGAGTGAAGCATGCTGGGATTTCTGGTCAATTTATAGATTAAAATCAGATGCAGGTGGTAAAGAGGCTGTGGTCTGGGAGCTGTGATCTAAAGCTTCCTGTAGATCAGAAAAGTTGTTTACTTTAACGCAGACATTGCGTCTCTGGTTTTTAAGGCTGCTACGTATAGGACATGTCAAATGAACAAAGTGTAATGACATCCTCCAAAAGTAATTTCACTGAATGTTCGAGCCACGTGATTAGTTTCTGATCAATTCATTGGCTGGATGACAGAGAAGCTTCCAGAAGCGAGTAGAGAATTGTGGATAAAAAGACGTGAGTCCTTTGGCAGCGATAACTTGAAGAGACCAATCATCATAAGAAGAAGTGTACCCTGAAGGATGCTTCAGAGAACATAGAACATTACAGCACAGAACAGGCCCTTCGGCCCACGATGTTGCGCCGACCAGTTACAAAACAATGACCCTCTAGCCTAAACCAATCCCTTTTCATCCGTAAACCTATCCACAGATCTCTTAAACGCCCCCAAACTAGGCACTAGAAGGAGAAGATTGATTCTACACTGAGGATATTTCTTGGCCAAGGTTTTCCTAAACTTGGTAGTATCTATTTTCAGTTAAATAGTTAAAGTTGATGTTCAGTTAGAGTTAAAGTTCAGTAAAGAGTTGCATTTGCTGATTTGATTTGATTTATTATTATCACATGAATTAACATACAGTGAAAAGTATTGTTTCTTGCATGCTATACAGACAAAGCATACCATTCATAGAGAAGGAAAGGAGAGGGTGCAGAATGTAGTGTTACAGTCATAGTGAGGGTGTAGAGAAAGATCAGCTTAATGTGAGGTAGGTCCATTCAAAAGTCTGACAGCAGCAGGGAAGAAGCTGTTCTTGAGTCGGTTGGTACGGGACCTCAGACTTTTGTATCTTTTTTCTGATGGAAGAAGGTGGAAGAGAGAATGTCCGGGGTGTGTAAGGTCCTTAATTATACCGGCTGCTTTGCCGAGGCAGTGGGAAGTGTAGACGGAGTCAATGGATGGGAGGCTGGTCTGTAGCCTCCCATTGATGGGTTGGGCTACATTCACAACCTTCTGTAGTTTCTTGCAGTTTTGGACAGAGCAGGAGCCCAGACCAAACTGTGATACAACCAGAAAGAATGCTTTCTATGGGGCATCTGTAAAAGTTGGCAGGTGTCGTAGCCAAATTTCCTTAGTCTTCTGAGAAAGTAGAGGCGTTGTGGAGCTTTCTTAACTATAGTGTCAGCATAGGGGGACCAGGACAAGTTGTTGGTGATGTGGACACCTAAAAACCTGAAGCTCTCGGCCCTTTCTACTTCATCCCTGTGTGCAGTTTTGGGCGCCGCACTTGCGCAAGGATATTTTGGCCTTGGAGGGAGTGCAGAGAAGGTTCACTAGGCTGATACCGGAGATGAGGGGGTTGGACTACGAAGAGAGACTAAATAGACTAGGTCTGTACGCGTTGGAGTTTAGAAGGTTGAGGGGGGATCTTACAGAGATGTATAAGATAATGAAGGGGATGGATAGGGTAGAGATAGAGAGATTCTTCCCACTCAGAAAGGACAGCAGGACTAGAGGGCACATCCTCAAGATAAGGGGGGGGGAGGCAGTTCAGATCAGAGTTGAGGAGG
Source organism: Prionace glauca (assembly GCA_037974335.1). Lineage (NCBI taxonomy): Eukaryota > Metazoa > Chordata > Chondrichthyes > Carcharhiniformes > Carcharhinidae > Prionace > Prionace glauca. The sequence continues at coordinate 691,953 of CM075741.1, forward strand.
AACTTCTTCACTCAAAGAACATAGAACATTACAGCGCAGAATAGGCCCTTCGGTCCACGATGTTGCGCCGACCAGTTACAAAATAATGACCCACTAGCCTAAACCAAACCCTTTTCGTCCATAAACCTATTCACAGATCTCTTAAACGCCCCCAAACCAGGCGCATTTACAACTGCAGCAGGCAGGGCATTCCAATCCCTCACCACCCTCTGGGTAAAGAACCTACCCCTGACATCCGTCCTATAACTACCCCCCCTTAATTTAAAGCCATGCCCCCTCGTGCTAGATTTCTCCATCCGAGGAAAAAGGCTATCACTATCCACCCTATCTAAACCTCTAATCATCTTATATGTTTCAATAAGATCCCCTCTTAGCCACCTTCTTTCCAGCGAAAACAGCCCCAAATCCCTCAACCTCTCCTCATAGGACCTCCCCTCCATACCAGGCAACATCCTGGTAAACCTCCTCTGCACCCTCTCCAAAGCCTCCACATCCTTCCTGTAATGTGGGGACCAGAACTGCACACAGTACTCCAAGTGCGGCCGCACCAGAGTTGTGTACAGTTGCATCATGACGCTGCGATTCCTAAATTCAATCCCCCTACCAATAAACGCCAAGACACCGTATGCCTTCTTAACAACTTTATCTACTTGATTCCCAACTTTCAGGGATCAAGGGTCGGTGCTGGGGCCTCAGCTTTTTACCATTTATATAGATGATCTGGAGGAGGGAACCGAGTGTAGGGTGTTGAAATTTGCGGATGTCACCAAGATTGAGGGAACGGCAAATTGTGCGGAGGGTGTGGAGAGTCTGCAGAAGGATCTAGATAGGCTGTGCGAATGGGCCAGGAAATGACAAATAGAATTTAATGTTGGCAAGTGTGAGGTGGTCCACTTTGATAGGAATAATGGTAGGAAGGACTATTACTTACGTGGCGAAAATCTGCAGCAGGCGACGGTGCAGAGGGACCTGGGGGTCCTTGTGCATGAGTCGCAAAAACCCAGCTTGCAGGTGCAGCAGGTGGTCAGGAAGGCGAATGGTATGCTGGCCTTCATAGCGAAGGGGATTGAATATAAAAGTAGGGAGGTCTTGCTGCAGCTGTATAGGGCATTGGTGAGGCCGCAGCTGGAGTACTGTGTGCAGTTTTGGGCGCCGCACCTGCGCAAAGATATTTTGGCCTTGGAGGAAGTGCAGAGGAGGTTTACTAGGCTGATACCGGAGTTGAGGGGGTTGAGCTATGAGGAGAGGCTGAATAAACTAGGCTTGTACTCGTTAGAGTTTAGAAGAATGAGGGGAGATCTCATTGAGACGTATAAGATGATGAATGGGATGAATAGGATAGAGATGGAGAGACTCTTCCCACTCAAAAAAGACAGTAGGACTAGGGGGCACAGCCTCAAGATAAAGGGGAGGCGGTTTAGAACGGAGTTGAGGAGGAACTTCTTCACTCAAAGGGTGGTGTATCTCTGGAATTCTCTGCCCGTTGAAGTGGTGGAGGCTGCCTCGCTAAATATTTTTAAGACGCGGGTTGATGGGTTTTTGATAAGAGAGGGGATTCAGGGTTATGGGGAGAGGGCCGGAATGTGGAACTGAGCCACGACAGATCAGTCATGATCTTATTGAATGGCTCGAAGGGCCAGATGGCCTACTCCTGCTCCTATTTCTTATGTTCTTATGTACACATACACCTAGATCCCTCTGCTCATCCACACTATTCAAGGTCCTCCCGTTAGCCCTATACTCGACACATCTGTTATTCCTACCAAAGTGAATTACCTCACACTTCTCCGCATTAAACTCCATCCGCCACCTCTCAGCCCAGCTCTGCAACCTGTCTAAGTCTTCCTGCAAACTATGACACCCTTCATCACTATCTACCACATCTCCGACTTTGGTGTCATCAGCAAATTTACTAATCCACCCAACTATACCCTCATCCAGATCATTAATAAAAATTACAAACAGCAGTGGCCCCAAAACAGATCCCTGAGGCACACCACTCGTAACCGAACTCCATGATGAATATTTACCATCAATCACCATCCTCTGTCTCCTATCCGCTAGCCAATTCCTGATCCAATTCCCTAGATCATCCCCAATCCCATACATCTGCACTTTCTGCAGAAGCTACTATGGTGAACCTTATCAAATGCCTTACTAAAATCCATATACACCACATCCACTGCCTTACCCCCATCCACCTCTTTGGTCACTTTCTCAAAAAACTCAATAAAGTTAGTAAGGCACGACCTACCCGCCACAAAACCATGCTGACTATCTCCAATCAATTCATTACTCTCCAAATAACTATAAATCCTATCCCTAATAATTTTTTCTAAAACCTTGCCCACAACTGAAGTGAGACTCACCGGTCTATAATTCCCGGGGAAGTCTCTGTTCCCCTTCTTAAACAATGGGACAACATTCGCTAACCTCCAATCTTCCGGTACTATACCAGAGGCCAACGACGACCTGAAGATCAGAGCCAGAGGCTCAGCAATCACTTCTCTTGCCTCCCAGAGAATCCTGGGGTAAATCCCATCCGGACCAGGGGACTTATCTATTTTCAGACCCTCCAGAATATCTAGCACATCCTCCTTATCAACTGTAACACTGTCTATTCTACTCCCCTGCAACCCAGTGTCCTCCTCAGCTCTATCCATGTCCCCCTGCGTGAACACCGAAGAGAAATATTGGTTCAATGCCTCTCCAATCTCCTCCGGTTCCACACATAACTTCCCTCTGCTGTCTATAACTGGCCCTAATCTTGCCCTAACCAACCTTCTGTTCTTGACATACCTATAGAACGCCTTAGGATTCTCCTTAACCCTATCAGCCAAAGTCTTCTCATGTCCTCTTTTAGCCCTTCTTAGCTCACTCTTCAACTCCCTCCTAGCCAATCTAAAGTTTTCTAGTGCACTACCTGAGCCCTCATGTCTCATCCGAACATAAGCCTCCTTTTTCCTTTTAACCATCGAATCAACTTTTTTGGTGCACCACGGTTCCCTAGCCCTACCAATTCCTCCTTGCCTGACAGGGATATACCTATCACGGACTCGCAGTAGCTGCTCCTTGAAAAAACTCCACATTTCGGATGTTCCCAGTCCCTGTAATCTCCTAGTCCAACCTATGCTTCCTAATTCTCTCCTAATAGCCTCATAATTACCCTTGCCCCAGCTAAAACTACTGACCCGAGGTTCATGCCTATCCCTTTCCATCACTAAGGTGAACGTAACCGAATTGTGGTCACTATCACCGAAATGCACACCAACTTCCAAGTCTAGCACCTGGTCTGGCTCATTACCCAGCACCAAATCCAATATAGCCTCACCTCTAGTTGGCCTATCTACATACTGAGTCAAAAAACCCTCCTGCATGCTTTGTACAAAAACTGACCCCTCTAACGAGCTAGAGCTATAGCAATTCCAATCAATATTAGTAAAGTTAAAATCCCCCATAACAATTACCCTATTACTTTCACTGTCTGATTTTACGTTACAATACTGATGTTCTGGGTCCCTGTCTCATTTTACGTTACAGTACTGGTGTTCTGGGTCCCTGTCTGATTTAACGTTACAATACTGATTATCTGGGTCCCTGTCTGATTTTACGTTTCAGTACTGATGTTCTGGGTCCCTGTCTCATTTTACGTTACAGTACTGGTGTTCTAGGTCCCTGTCTGATTTTATGTTACAGTACTGGTGTTCTAGGTCCCTGTCTGATTTTACGTTACAGTACTGGTGTTCTGGGTCCCTATCTGATTTTACGTTACAGTACTGATGTTCGGGGTCCCTATCTGATTTTACGTTACAGTACTGGTGTTCTGAGTCCCTGTCTGATTTTACGTTACAGTACTGGTGTTCTGGGTCCCTGTCTGATTTTACGTTACAGTACTGATGTTCTGGGTCCCTATCTGATTTTACGTTACAGTACTGGTGTTAGAACATAGAACATTACAGCACAAACAGGCCCTTCGGCCCTCGAGTTGCGCCGATCGCATCAACCCCACCAATCTATAGACCTATCTATAACCCCCAATCTCATTAAACCCCATATACTCATCCAGAAGTCTTTTAAAAGACCCCAGCGAGTTCGCCTCCACCACCGACGACGGCAGCCGATTCCAATCACTCACCACCCTCTGAGTGAAAAACTTACCCCTAACATCACCTCTGTACTTCCCTCCCCGCACCTTAAATCTGTGTCCTCTCGTAGCGACCATTTCAACCTGGGGAAATAGCCTCTGAGAGTCCACCCTATCTATTCCTCTCAACATTTTATAAATTTCTATCAGGTCGCCTCTCAACCTTCGCCTCTCCAGGGAAAAGAGTCCCAGCTCCCTCAACCTATCTTCATAAGGCATGCCTCCCAGTCCAGGCAACATCCTTGTAAATCTCCTCTGCACCCTTTCAATAGCTTCTACGTCTTTCCTATAGTGAGGCGACCAGAACTGCACACAGTACTCCAAATGAGGCCTGACGAGGGTCCTGTAAAGTTGCAGCATTACCTCCCGACTCCTAAACTCAATCCCTCGATTAATGAAGGCCAGTACACCATACACCTTCTTGACCACCTCCTCCACCTGCGAGGCCGATTTAAGAGTCAGGCCGATTTAAGAGGAAAGGCTGAGGGACTTGAGGCAGTTTTCATTAGAGAGAAGAAGGTTAAGAGGTGCCTTAATAGAGGCATATAAGACAATCAGAGGATTAGATAAAGTGAACAATGAGAGCCTTTTTCCTTGGATGGAGATGGCTAGCATGAGAGGACATAATTCATTTTGGTAGGAATAACAGATGTGTTGAGTATAGGGCTAACGGGAGGACCCTAACGGGTGGGGGGTGGGGGGTGGGGGTGGGGGGGGGGGGGGGGGGGAGGGAGGGGGGTGGGGGGGGGGGAGGGGGGTGGGGGGGGGGGTGGGGGGTGGGGGGTGGGGGGGGGTGGGGGGGGGGAGAGGGTGGTGAATCTCTGGAATTCTCTACCCGTTGAAGTGGTGGAGGCTGCCTCGCTAAATATTTTTCAGAAGCGGGTTGATGGGTTTTTGATAAGAGAGGGGATTAAGGGTTATGGGGAGAGGGCGGGAAGGTGGAGCTGAGTCACGACAGATCAGCCATGATCTTATTGAATGGCGGGGCAGGCTCGAAGGGCTAGATGGCCTACTCCTGCTCCTATTTCTTATGTTCTTATGTTCTTATCTCCTTTGATGTAGACAGAGGTATGTTGTCCACTACGCTTTCTGAAGTCAATGACAATCTCCTTTGTTTTGTTGACGTTGAGGGAGAGATTATTGCTTTGAGTGTTTTGATGTTTGAGTTGGTACGAGAAATAAAGAAATAATTGAATTTCTCTCCTTTTCTGTCTCATTAAACTGAAATGCTCAGAAGGTGTTTAAATTAAGGCTGTAGAACAATGGGCCAAATGGCCACCTTCTCTGTGGGGATTCTATAAGTGTCCAATTGCAATCCCTAACTCTTACATTCCATTTACGATTTTATAAAAAGACCCCAAATCCCTCCGAACACAAACACTGTTTTTCACTGGTTAGAAATATTGTTTTCTCTTCTTCCTGCCACAATGGTTAACTTCAAATTTCTCCACATTACGTTCCATCGCTACCTCCTGAACCCCTTCACTTACTCTGTCTCTCTTTGTTTGTGACGACTGCTAAACTTTCCATCTCGCTTTGTATCGTCAACAAACTGGGATGCATTGCATTCTGGTCCTTCCGCTGAGTCAATAATATAAATTGTAAACAAATCCTGTATTTATAAAGCCTTTCTCATCACAATTAAACATAGAACATTACAGCGCAGAACAGGCCCTTCGGCCCACGATGTTGCGCCAACCAGTTACAAAAACATTGACCCACTCGCCTATACCAATCCCTTTTCGTCCATAAACCTATCCACAGATCTCTTAAACGCCCCCAAACTAGGTGCATTTACAACTGCAGCAGGCAGGGCATTCCAGTCCCTCACCACCCTCTGGGTAAAGAACCTACCCCTGACATCCATCCTATAACTACCCCCCCTTAATTTAAAGCCATGCCCCCTCGTGCTAGATTTCTCCATCCGAGGAAAAAGGCTATCACTGTCCACCCTATCTAAACCTCTAATCATCTTATATGTTTCAATGAGATCCCCTCTTAGCCGCCTTCTTTCCAACGAAAACAACCCCAAATCCCTCAGTCTCTCCTCATAGGACCTCCCCTCCATACCAGGCAACATCCTGGTAAACCTCCTCTGCACCCTCTCCAAAGCCTCCACATCCTTCCTGTAATGTGGGGACCAGAACTGCACACAGTACTCCAAGTGCGGCCGTACCAGAGATGTGTACAGTTGCATCATGACGCTGCGACTCTGAAATTCAATCCCCCTACCAATAAACGCCAAGACACCGTACGCCTTCTTAACAACCTTATCTACTTGATTCCCAACTTTCAGGGATTTATGTACACATACACCTAGATCCCTCTGTTCATCCACACTATTCAAAGTCCTCCCGTTAGCCCTATACTCAACACATCTGTTGCTCCTACCGAAGTGAATTACCTCACACTTCTCCGCATTAAATTCCATCCGCCACCTCTCGGCCCAGCTCTGCAACCTATCTAAATCTCCCTGCAGACTATGACACCCTTCCTCACTATCTACCACACCTCCGACTTTGGTGTCATCAGCAAATTTACTAATCCACCCAACTATACCCTCATCCAGATCATTAATAAAAATTACAAACAGCAGTGGCCCCAAAACAGATCCCTGAGGCACACCACTCGTAACCGAACTCCATGATGAATATTTACCATCAACCACCACCCTCTGCCTCCAATCTATGCTTCCTAATTCACTCCTAATAGCCTCATAATTACCCTTACCCCAGCTAAAACTACTGACCCGAGGTTCGTGACAGATCAGCCATGATCTTATTGAATGGCGGGGCAGGCTCGAAGGGCCAGATGGCCTACTCCTGCTCCTATTTCTTATGTTCTTATGCCTATCCCTTCCCATCATTAAGGTGAACGTAACCGAATTGTGGTCACTATCACCAAAATGCACACCAACTTCCAAGTCTAGCACCTGGTCTGGCTCATTACCCAGCACCAAATCCAATATAGCCTCACCTCTAGTTGGCCTATCTACATACTGAGTCAAAAAACCTTCCTGCACACTTTGTACAAACACTGACCCCTCTAACGAGCTAGAGCTATAGCAATTCCAATCAATATTAGTAAAGTTAAAGTCCCCCATAACAATTACCCTATTACTTTCACTCCTAGCCAGGATCGTCTCCGCAATCCTTTCCTCAACCTCTCTAGGCATCCTTGGGCATCCTAAAGTGTTTTCCAGCCAATGAAGTATTTTTTGAAGTGTGGTCACAGTTATAATGTGAAACACATCAGTAAAGCCCCACACTGACTGTCTGATCATCTGTTTTCTGTGATATTTATTGGAGTACAGATATAAATATTGAGCAGACACTAAGCATTATTCTCCTGCTACTCTACAACATTGTGTCACAGGAATGTTTGCAGCTGCTCAACCAGGCTTGTAGACTCTCAATGTAATGTTTCACCTGAAAGATGGGCACCTCTGACAGTACAGCACTCCTCAGTACTAGATTATCAGTCTGGGTTTTAAATCTGGAGCAGTTCTTGAACCTGTGACCTTGTGATTCAAGAGCAAGTGATTAACCAACTGAGCCATGGGTAAGGCAGGGCAATGAACCCCAGCCCTGATCCAGCCCAGTTACAGTTTGCCAACCTGAAAATTGTCAGTTTAGCCTTACTCTCTGGTGCCTTTATTGATGCTAATATATCACCCTCATTCCCATGAACCCTTACCTTGAACAATAACTTCCTGTCTGGTACCTTATCAAATATCTGTTTTGAGAATCTGAATATTTTGTAGGTTTCCCCTTTATGTCATTCTTTGCTTTTCCACATTCCGTCTCTCTGGAGTTTCCTGAAGTTACCAACTCTGTTGGTGGTCAAAAGATGAATTTTGTCAGTGTTACAGCTCGAATTTCTGTTTTCCTTTTTATTGCCCTTGGTCAGTATCTCTGTACGTTAAGGATATGTGCCTTTTACCCACAGGGAGATTGTCCCAATTAAATGATCCCAGCAGGAAGCTTTTTGTTAGTTTTAAAGTAAAGAAGATTATTTATGATCCACAAACTTACCCTGACTGTTTCATTCACTTGTCTCAGCCAAACTATCACACGCACAAAGATTAGATACAGAGGAAGGTCAAACAATATGGTAGCAACTTATAATTGTCTCAGTTTTATGGCAGGTCTGTCGTTTCTTAGATGAGTTGATGCTTTAGTTGAATTGAAGCTCTTGTGAAGCAGAGGATTCTCAGTAAATACCAAGGCTCCTTTATTTATTTTATAAATATATAAAAAGGAAGAGGCTGGCTAGGGTGAACGTTGGTCCTTTAGAGGATGAGAAAGGGGACCTAGTGGTAGGGGATGGGGATATGGCTCAGGTATTGAATAACAGGCCCCTCCAATCCTGCACAGACCATGCTGCCCAATTTAACTAAAACTCCCTACCCTTCCGGGGACCATATCCCTCTATTCCCATCCTATTCACGGCCCTTGAAATTCACCACCGTACCTGCTTGCACTACCTCCCCTGGCAACAAGTTCCAGGCACCCACTACTCTCTGTGTAAAAAACTTGCCCTGTGCATCTCTTTTAAAACTTGCCCCTTTCATCTTAAACCTGTGCCCCCTAATAATTGGCTCTTCCACCCTGGGGAAAAAGCTTCTGACTATCCACTCTGTCTGTGCCCCTCATAATCTTGTAGACTTCTATCAGGTCTCCCCTCAACCTCCGTCGCTCCAGTGAGAACAAACCAAGTTTCTTCAATCTCTCATAAGAACATAAGAAATAGGAGCAGGAGTAGGCCATCTAGCCCTTCGAGCCTGCCCCAATCTCTCCTCATAGCTAATGCCCTCCATGCCAGGCAACATCCTGGTAAATCTTTTCTGTACCCTCTCCAAAGCCTCCACATCCTTCTGGTAGTGTGGCGACCAGAATTGAACACTATATTCCAAGTGCAGCCTAACTAAGGTTCTATAAAGCTGCAAAAGCACACTTTTGAACAACCCTACAGCAGACAGAACAGAGAGAAGAACAGCCTTAGTTGCCAGAGAGCTTGCATGATACAATGACGTTGCAGCCCTCAGTGAAACTCGTCTTGCCAACGTAGATCGGTTGAGTGAAACTGGAGGTGGATACACTTTTTTCTGGAGTGGTCGTGGCAGTGATGAGCGTCGTGATGCTGGAGTTGGATTCGCCGTCAGGAGTCACTTTGTTCGGAAACTTGATGGTCTACCCAAGGGTGTGAACGACTGGCTTATGACATTACAGCTTCCGCTACAGAACAGAAGTCAAACCACCCTGATCAGCGCCTACGTCCCCACAATGAACAACCCGGATGAGATGAAAGACAAGTTCTATGAAGAACTAGATGCCCTTCTATCAGCAGTGAGCAGTACCGACAAGCTGATCTTGGCAATTTCAATGCAAGAGTAGGGTGTGACTCTGCAATCTGGCAGGGAGTCATTGGGAGGCATGGAGTGGGCAAGTGTAACAGTAACGGCCTACTCTTACTGAAGGCCTGTGCAGCACACAACCTCCTCATCACCAACACAACCTTCCATCTGCCTACCCGTAACAAGACCTCCTGGATGCACCCCTGCTCTAAACATTGGCATCTTATCGACTATGTCATTGTCAGGAGGAAAGACAGACAGGATGTCAGAGTGACCAATGCCATGTGTGGTGCTGACTGCCGGACAGATCACAGGCTCATTGTCTCCAAAATGAGGCTCTGCATCAGAGGCGACCACAAGGAAGCAAGGTTATGAAAAGAATCAATGCGGCCAAGCTAAAGAACCCCAGCATCGCTTCAGCACTGGCTGAAGACTTAGAAATCATGCTTGCTGACCTACACCTCGCAGGCAGCGCTGAGGACGACTGGGAACGCTTCAGGGTTGCTGTCCATACATCTGCACTGAAGACACTCGGGCCCTCCACCTGCAAGCAGCATGATTGGTTCGATGAGAATGATGAGGAGATACAGGCTCTACTTGTTGAAAAGCACCGTCTTTATCGGGCCTGTCAGAACGACCCATCTTCAGCTGCCAAGAAAAACGCTTTTCCCAGTGCTCGCAGGACAGTCCAGAATAAACTGTGTAAAATACAGGATGCCTGGCTGAGCGCCACGGCAGATAAAATACAGGGATATGCTGACAGAAACGACTTGAAATGGTTGTATGAAGCCCTCAACACTCTCTATGGACCTCAATCTCTCAGGAGTTCCTCCCTCCTGAGTACAGATGGTACAACTCTCATTACAGAGAGGGCTCAGATCCTGCAGAGATGGGCTGAACACTTTGAAACCGTCATCAACCAATCATCATCTATTAACGATGAGGCTCTGTCTGAGGTCAGAACTCTCCATTCACCTGACGAAGAGGCAGTCCCCTCGAAAGCTTGTGAGAATATTATCAAATAAATCGGTTGGACTAAAACCTGGTGTTGTCAGACTTTTTACTGATATCAACAGCACCATGGATGACTCACCGGTAATAGCCGAAGTCACGAAAGCTGTCAGCCAGCTCTCCAGTGGCAAAGCCCCAGGGGGGGGCAGATGCCAAACCCGCAGAGATCTACAAAACTGCTGGTCCTGCACTTATCGAGAAGCTCACCGAGTTGTTCCAGTCCTTTTGGAAGCAAGGATCCATTCCTCAGGAACTTAAAGATGCTTCCATCGTTCACCTCTACAAGAGGAAGGGCAATCGGCGAGTAGGCAAAAACCACCGAGGAATCTCGCTGCTCTCCATCACAGGAAAAACCCTTGCAAGAGTCCTGCTAAACCGTCTGGTCACTCATCTGGAGCTGGGCCTGTTTCCAGGGTCACAGTGTGGCTTCCACAAAGGTCGCGGGACTATTGACATGATTTTTGTTGTGCACCAACTTCAGGAGAAGTGTCAGGAGCAGAATCGCGAACTGTACACAACATTTGTTGACCTTGCAAAAGCCTTCGATAGTCTAAACTGGCAAGGCCTGTGGAGAATCATGTCAAAGTTCGGCTGCCTCCCCAAATTCATTCAGATGGTACACCAGTTCCATGATGGCCAGAGTACTGGATGGCGGAGAATCCTCTGAGACATTCCCAGTCACCAATGGCGTCAAACAGGGCTGTGTGCTCACACCCACACTGTTCAGCATGATGTTTACTGCCATGCTGAATGATGCCTTCCAGGACAGTGTTGCTGGAATCAGCCTCAAGTACAGAGTGGATGGGAAGCTCTTCAACCTGAGGAGACTTCAAGCTATTACCAAAGGAGACTGTTCTGAGAGATTTCCTCTTTGCCGATGACATAGAACATAGAACATAGAACATTACAGCGCAGAACAGGCCCTTCGGCCCACGATGTTGCGCCGACCAGTTACAAAACAATGACCCACTAGCCTAAACCAATCCCTTTTCATCCATAAACCTATCCACAGATCTCTTAAACGCCCCCAAACTAGGTGCATTTACAACTGCAGCTGGCAGGGCATTCCAGTCCCTCACCACCCTCTGGGTAAAGAACCTACCCCTGACATCTGTCCTATAACTACCCCCCCTTAATTTAAAATCGTGCCCCCTCATGTTAGCTTTCTCCATCCTAGGAAAAAGGCTATCACTATCTACCCTGTCTAAACCTCTAATCATCTTATATGTTTCAATGAGATCCCCTCTTAGCCGCCTTCTTTCCAGCGAAAACAACCCCAAATCACTCAATCTCTCCTCATAGGATCTCCCCTCCATACCAGGCAACATCCTGGTAAACCTCCTCTGCACCCTCTCCAAAGCCTCTACATCCTTCTTGTAATGTGGTGACCAGAACTGCACACAAAACTCCAAGTGCGGCCGCACCAGAGATGTGTACAGTTGCATCATGACGCTACGACTCCTAAACTCAATCCCCCTACCAATAAACGCCAAAACTCCGTATGCCTTCTTAACAACTTTATCTACTTGATTCCCAACTTTCAGGGATCTATGTACACATACACCTAGATCCCTCTGCTCCTCCACACTATTCAAAGTCCTCCCGTTAGCCCTATACTCAACACATCTGTTATTCCTACCGAAATGAATTACCTCACACTTCTCCACATTAAACTCCATTCGCCACCTCTCAGCCCAGCTCTGCAACCTTTCTAAGTCATCCTGCAAACTATGACACCCTTCCTCACAATCTACCACACCTCCGACTTTGGTGTCATCAGCAAACTTACTAATCCACCCAACTATACCCTCATCCAGATCATTAATAAAAATTACAAACAGCAGTGGCCCCAAAACAGATCCCTGAGGCACACCACTTGTAACCGAACTCCATGACGAATATTTACCATCAACCACCACTCTCTGTCTCCTATCTGCTAGCCAATTCCTGATCCAATTACCTAGATCACCCCCAATCCCATACATCTGCATTTTCTGCAGAAGCCTACCATGGTGAACCTTATCAAACGCCTTGCTAAAATCCATATACACCACATCAACTGCCTTACCCCTATCCACCTCTTTGGTCACTTTCTCAAAGAACTCGATAAGGTTAGTAAGGCATGACCTACCCGCTACAAAACCATGCTGACTATCTCTAATCAACTCATTACTTTCCAAATAACTATAAAACTGTGCCCTGTTTACTGGCTCACAGCCAGAGATGCAAGTCATATGGACAAATTTTCCACGGCTTGTGACAACTTTGGACTCACCATCAACATTAAAAAGACGGAAGTCATGCACCAGCCTGCTCCTCATGTACCGTACACAGAACCCATAATCACAATCAAAGGGCAGAAACTACAGGCAGTGGACCAGTTCACTTATCTTGGCAGCACCCTCTTCCAAGCAGTGACTATTGATACAGAAGTTAACTGCAGAATAGCAAAGGCAAGTTCTGCTTTTGGTAGACTGCACTCCACTGTATGGGAACATCGAGGAATCAGCCCAGCAACAAAACTGAAGGTCTACAGCGCCGCGGCACTCACTACCCTCCTGTACACCTGTGAAATGTGGACTGTGTATCGTAGGCATGCAGGATAGCTCAATCATTTCCACATGACTTGTCTTTGCAGAATATTACACATCAGATGGCAAAACAAAATACCAGGTACTGAAGTTATCTGTAGAGCAAGTCTACCATCAGTCCACACACTGCTGATGAGAGCGCAGACCCGGTGGGCAGGTTATATCATCCGTATGTCAGACAAGCGTATTCCCAAGCAGTTTCTTTTTGGGGAGCTATCTGCTGGAAGACGCTCACATGGAGAGCAGAAGAAACATTTCAAAGACGCACTCAAGGCCTCCCTGAAGTCGCTTGATATTGACACGACCACCTGGGAAACGCTGGCACAAAACTGCCCTACCTGGTGCTGCCTCATCCACAAAGGCTGTCAAACTTACGAAGCAAAGTGTATTGCTGAAACATAACTTAAGCGTGAGCTGCGCAAATCCAGAGCCACCAGTGCAACAACTACAGTGTCTACTCAATATGTGCCAGGACATTCCGTGCCCGAATTGGCCCTGATCAGTCATCTTCGGACACACCGCAACCAGCCTCAAAATAACTAGTGTCGAGGTCCTCACCGATGAAGGCAGACATGCCGTATGCCTTTTTAACTCCCTTCTCCACCAGCATTGCCACTTTCAATGACCTGTATACCTGTACACCCAGATCCCTCTGCCTATCAATACTCTTAAGGGTTCTGCCATTTACTGTATATTTCCTATCTGTATTAGACCTTCCAAAATGCATTACCTCACATTTGTCATAAAACGCCATCAACAAAATGGTTTCCTCATCATGGGGTGACATTATTTATATTTGAAGTCCTTTTCCAAATAGAGTCTGTGATTAGATCAATTCTTCATCATGTGTTGTGAATCTCACCATTGAGAGTTTTTGTACCTGATGTATTCAATTTGAAATTTATCTCAAGAAAGAACATTGAGTCATCATCAGTCTGGAAGGTTTCGCTGCTTCCCTCTAAGGATCTGGTGACCCTTCAGCAGCCACATTTCTGTAATTTTTTGTCGTCAATTTTAAAGAATATAAAAATTACTCTGAAGTTCAGAATATTCTGGCCATGATGGTCATCGTGGTAAGGAGTCTCTCAACATCAGGTTAAAGTCCAACAGATTTATTTGGTAGCACAACCCACAAGCTTTTGGAGCGCTGCTCCTTCATCAGGTAAGTGTGAGTTCTGTTCACAAACGGCAATATAAAGACACAAACTCAATGTACAAAATAATGGTTGGAATGCGAGAGTTTACAGGCAATCAAGTCTTAAAGGTACAGACAGTGTGAGTGGAGGGAGCATTAAGCACAGGTTAAAGAGATGTGTATTGTCTCCAGACAGGAAAGTTAGTGAGATTTTGCAAACCCAGGCAAGTCACGGGGGTTACAGATAGTGCGACATGAACCCAAGATCCCTGTTGAGACCGTCCTCATGTGCGGAACTTGGCTATCAGTCTCTGTTCAGCGACTCTGCGCTGTCGTGTGTCATGAAGGCCGCCTTGGAGAATGCTTACCCGAAGGTCAGAGGCTGAATGCCAGTGACCACTGAAGTGTTCGCCAACAGGAAGGGAACAGTCTTGCCTGGTGACTGTCGAGCGATGTTCATTCATCCGTTGTCGTAGCATCTGCATGGTCTCCCCAGTGTACCATGCCTCAGGACATCATAGTATAGAACTGTGGAGGCTGGAGCACTGGGCTTGTCCTTGCTTGTTGTGTTCACAGATGGGGAGGGTCCGCTGTGACCCTGGGGCTGCCTAACCAGCTGTACAATCTGTAGGTGACACCATGTCTGAGATTTCAAACTAAACCCAGGATGACAGTCAATTCTCTGTCTTTGTCCCAGGAATTTATTTGAGAAATTAGCCTTGTTTGTCATGGTAATACTGTGTGTTGCAGGTTATGTCTTTGATGGAGGAGATGATGCAGGAAATGAATAATTTGAAGAACTTCAAAAATGCAGTTGAAGATCGTATAAGTGACATTGAGAAGGATATAGATACGGTAAGATGAAAATATAGTAGGATGTAGATGCAGTAAGATGTAGATATGGTGAGATGTAGAACATAGAAAAACTACAGCACAAACAGGCCCTTCGGCCCACGAGTTGCGCCGATCACATCAATACATACCAACCTACAGACCTATCTATAACCCTCAATCTCATTAAATCCCATATACTCATCCAGAAGTCTTTAAAAGACCCCAGCGAGTTCGCCTCCACCACCACTGCCGGCAGCCGATTCCACTCACTCACCACCCTCTGAGTGAAAAACTTACCCCTGACATCTCCTCTGTACCTACTCCCCAGCACCTTAAACCTGTGTCCTCTCATAGCAACCATTTCAGTCCTGGGAAAAAAACCTCTGAGAATCCACCCAATCTACACCTCTCAACATCTTATATACCTCTATCAGGTCACCCCTCATCCTTTGTCTCTCCAAGGAGAAAAGACCGAGCTCTCTCAACCTATCCTCATAACGCATGCCACCCAATCCAGGCAACATCCTTGTAAATCTCCTCTGCACCCTCTCAATAGTTTCCACATCCTTCCTGTAATGAGGCGACCAGAACTGAGCACAGTACTCCAAGTGGGGTCTGACCAGGGTCCTATACAGCTGCAGCATTATCTCCTGACTCCTAAACTCAATCCCTCGATTGATGAAGGTAGCGTTGAACCTAGTCAGGAGGAAAAGGAAGGTGTACAAAAGGTTCAGGGAACTAGGAGAGGTTAAGGATCTTGAAGAATATAAGGACTGTAGAAAGGAGGTTAAAAGGGAAATTAGGAGAGCCAGAAGGGGTCATGAGAAGACCTTGGCGGGTAAGATTAAGGAAAATCCCAAGGCCTTCTATAAGTATGTGAAAGGTAAAAGGGTGAGAAGGGAAAGGATAGGACCTATAAAAGGTGAAGGGGGAAAGGTCTGTGTAGAACCAGAAGAAATGGCGGAGGTGCTTAATGAGTACTTTGCCTCAGTATTCACAGTGGAAGCTGATTTGGGAGATCTTGCTATGGACTTGCAGCAGGTGGAAAAGATTGAGTACGTGGACATTAAGGAGGAGGATGTGTTAGAACTTTTGAATTCTATCAAGGTAGATAAGTCGCCGGGACCAGATGGGATATACCCCAGGATACTGTGGGAGGCCAGGGAAGTGATTGCAGAGCTCCTGGCGATGATCTTTGCGTCGTCAATGGAGACGGGAGAGGTTCCGGAAGATTGGAGGATTGCGGATGTAGTCCCCTATTTTCAAGAAAGGGAACAGAGATAGCCCGGGAAATTATCGCCCGGTGAGTCTGACCTCAGTGGTTGGTAAGCTGATGGAGAGGCTTCTGAGGGACAAGATTTACGAGCATTTGGAGAGGTTTGACATGATCAGGAATAATCAGCATGGATTTGTCAAGGGCAGGTCGTGCCTTACGAGCCTAGTTGAGTTCTTCGATAATGTGACTGAACACATTGACGAAGGAAGTGCCGTGGACGTAGTATACATGGACTTCAGCAAGGCTTTTGATAAGGTCCCCCATGCAAGACTTCTTGAGAAGGTGAGAGGGCATGGGATCCAAGGGCCTTTGGCCTTGTGGATCCAGAACTGGTCTCAGACAGACCTCTGTCTGAGGTCAGAACTCTCCATTCACCTGACGAAGAGGGTAACCTCGAAAGCTTGCTTGCTTGTGAGAATATTATCAAATAAATTGGTTGGACTAAAACCTGGTGTTGTCAGACTTTTTACTGTGTTTACGCCAGTCCAATGCCGGCAAACCCATATCTTGCCTGCAGAAGGCAGTGAGTGGTTGTGGATGGGTCTTTTTCGGAATGGAGGTCAGTCACCAGTGGGGTGCCCCAGGGATCTGTTCTGGGACCCTTGCTGTTTGTCATTTTCATAAATGACCTGGATGAGGAAGTGGAGGGATGGGTTAGCAAGTTCGCTGATGACACAAAGGTCGGCGGTGTTGTGGATGGTCTGGAAGGATGTCAAAAGTTGCAGCAGGACATAGATAGGATGCAGGAATGGGCGGAGAAGTGGCAGATGGACTTCAACGCGGATAAATGTGTAGTCGTCCATTTCGGCAGAACCAACGGGATGAACGAGTACACTATTAAGGGCAGGAGTCTTAGTAGCGTTGAAGAGCAGAAGGATCTCGGGGTCCGGGTTCACAGGACTCTTAAATCGGCCTCGCAGGTGGAGGAGATGGTCAAGAAGGCGTATGGTGTACTGGCCTTCATTAATCGAGGGATTGAGTTTAGGAGTCGGGAGGTAATGCTGCAACTTTACAGGACCCTCATCAGGCCTCATTTGGAGTACTGTGCGCAGTTCTGGTCGCCTCACTATAGGAAAGACGTAGAAGCTATTGAAAGGGTGCAGAGGAGATTTACAAGGATGTTGCCTGGACTGGGAGGCATGCCTTATGAAGATAGGTTGAGGGAGCTGGGACTCTTTTCCCTGGAGAGGCGAAGGTTGAGAGGCGACCTGATAGAAGTTTATAAAATGTTGAGAGGAATAGATAGGGTGGACTCTCAGAGGCTATTTCCCCGGGTTGAAATGGTCGCTACGAGAGGACACAGATTTAAGGTGCGGGGAGGGAAGTACAGAGGTGATGTTAGGGGTAAGTTTTTCACTCAGAGGGTGGTGAGTGAATGGAATCGGCTGCCGTCGTCGGTGGTGGAGGCGAACTCGCTGGGGTCTTTTAAAAGACTTCTGGATGAGTATATGGGGTTTAATGGGATTGGGGGTTATAGATAGGTCTATAGATTGGTGGGGTTGATGTGATCGGCGCAACTCGAGGGCCGAAGGGCCTGTTTGTGCTGTAATGTTCTATGTTCTATGAACGCTAGTACACCATTCGCCTTCTTAATCACATCCTCTACCTGCGAAGCTGATTTGAGCGTCCTATGATCCCAGACCCCAAGATCCTTCTGATCTTCCACACTGCCAAGAGTCTTACCCTAAATATTATATTCTGCCGTCCTATTTTACCTGGGTTGAAGTCCATCTGCCACTTCTCCACCCAGTCTTGCATCCTTTCTATGTCACGCTGCAACTTCTGACATCCCTCCAGACCATCCACAACACCACCAACCTTTGTGTCATCAGCAAACTTATCAACCCATCCTTCCACTTCCTCATCCAGGTCATTTATAAAAATCACAAAGAGTAAGGGTCCCAGAATAGATCCTGGGGCACTCCACTAGTGACCAACCTCCATGCAGAATATGGCCCATCTACAACCACTCTTTGCCTTCTGCAGGCAAGCCAGTTCTGGATCCACAAGGCCAAAGGCCCTTGGATCCCACACCCCCTCACTTTCTCAATAAGCCTTGCATGGGGCACCTTATCAAATGCCTTGCTGAAGTCCATATAAACCACATCTACTGCTCTTCCTTCATCAATGTGTTTAGACATGCCCTCAAAAAATTCAACCAGGCTCGTAAAACACGATCTGCCTTTGACAAAGCCGTGCTGACTATTCTTGATCATAATATACCTCTCCAAATGTTCATAAATCCTGTCTCTCAGGATCTTCTCCATCAACATACCAACCACTGAGGTTAGACTCACCGGTCAGTAATTTCCCGGGCTATCCCTATTCCCTTTCTTGAATATAAGAACCACATCCGCAATCCTCCAATCCTCCGGAACCTCTCCCGTCTCCATCGATGACGCAGAGATCATCGCCAGAGGCTCTGCAGTCACTTCCCTCACCTCCCGGTCCCGGCGATTTATCTAATTTGATACTTTTCAAAAGTTCCAACACATCCTCTTTCTTAATGTCCACATACTCAAGCTTTTCAGTCCACCACAAACCTGCAGTACAACCTCCCAGATCACTTTCCACCGTGAATACCGAGGTAAAGTATTCATTAAGCACATCTGTTTTGTCTACCGGTTCTGTACAAACTTTCCCGCCTTCGCTTTTTATAGGTCCTATTCCTTCACATTTCATCCTTTTACTCTTCACATATTTGTAGAACGCCTTAGGGTTCTCCTTAATCTTACCTGCCACGGCCTTCTCATGTCCCCTTGTGGCTTGCCTAATTTCCTTAAGTTCCTTCCTATACTCCTCTGGATCCCTAACATTACCTAGCTCCCTGAACCTTTTGTACGCTTTTCTTTTCTTTTTGACTAGATTCATTACAACTTTCGTGCACCACAATTCCAGTAACCTACCAAAACCTCCCAGTCACTTCGGAACGTTGTCGTACAGAACTCCAGACAAACAATCCTTGAAAATCTGCCACCTTACTTTGGTACTTTTCCCCGAGAATACCTCCTTCCAATTTACGTCTCTAATTTCCTGCCTGATAGCTTCATATTTCCCCTTACTCCAGATAAACACTTCCTAGCTTGTCTGATCCTATCTCTTCCCAATGCTAGTGTAAAGGAGATAGAGTTATGATCACTATCCCCAAAATGCTCTCCCACTGAGAGATCCGACACTTGTCCAGGCTCATTAGCCAGTACCAGATCAAGTACAGCCTCTCCTCTTGTAAGCTTATCCACGTACTGTGTCAAGAAACCCTCCTGAACACACCTAACAAATTCCTCCCCATCCAAACCCCTTACCCTAGGGATATTCCAATCAATGTTTGGGAAATTAAAATCTCCCATCACGACAACTCTGTTATTATTACATCTCTCTAGGATCTGTTTCCATATCTGCTCCTCAACACCCCTGTTACTATTGGGCAGCCTATAGAAAACACCCAGTAAAGTCATTGACCCCCTCCTGTTCCAAACTTTCACCTACAGAGACTCCGTAGACAATCCCTCCACCTTCTCTACAGCCAATATATTATCCCTGATCAACAGTGCCACTCCCCCATCTCTTTTGCCTCCCTCCCTGTCCCTCCTATAACATCTGAAACCCGGCACCTGAAGTACCCAGTCCTGTCCCTGAGACATCCAAGTCTCCGTAATGGCCACCACATCACATTCCCAAGCAGCAATCCACGCCCTAAGCTCATCTACCTTCTTCACTACACTCCTTGCATTAAAATAGACACATCTCAAACCTTTGGTCTGAGCACTCCCCTTCTCCATCACCCGTCTATCCTCCCTCTTACACTGTCTACAATCCCTCTCTATTTGGGAGCTAACCTCCTTGTTCCCAATCACCTCATCTCGATTCCCTCCCCCCAACCATTCTAGTTTAAAGTCTCCCCGGTAGCCTTAGCCAACCTTCCCACCAGGATATTGGTACCCCTGGGATTCAAATGCAACCCATCCTTTTTGTAGAGGACACACCTGCTCCTAATGTAGAATACGGTAAGATGTAGATGCGGTAAAATGAAGGTGCGGTAAGTTGTAGATATGGTGAGGGGGGTGGAGGGGGAGTAAAGGGAACTGGAGCAGGGCAAACAGGGATAAAGCAGGAAGAGGGCTGAGGGCTGAATGAACCTACCCCTCCATTCCTGCAATTATTTGGGAAGTTTGTAGACTACGGGTTGTACACCAGTGTGCCTCTTGCCCTCTGAGCTATTCCAAGTAACTGCATTGTTTCATTAATAGAAACATAGAAACTAGAAGCAGGAGGAGGCCATTCGGCCCTTCGAGCTGCTCCGCCATTCACCTCCATCATGGCTGATCATCAAATTCAATATCCTGATCCCCCCTTCCCCCATATCCCATTCTTGAAATCATACAACTCCTTTCTGTGATAGTGAATCCCACACATTCCCCACCCTCTGGGTGAAGAAATTTCACCTCACCTCAGTTCTAAAAGGTTTACCCCTTATCCTCAAACTATAACCCCTAGTTCTGGACTCCCCCCACCATCGGGAACATTCTTTTTGAATGTACCCTGTCTAAAATTTCAATGAGATCCTCTCCAGTGAATATAATCCTAATCGACTCAGTCTCTCTTCATATGACAGACCTGCCATCCCAGGAATCAGCCTGGTAAGCCCTCTCTGTACTCCCTCTATAGCAAGAACATCCTTCCTCAGATAAGGAGACCAAAACTGTACACAATACTCCAGATGTGGCCTCACCAACGCCCTGTACAATTACAGCAAAACATCCCTATCCCTATACTCAAATCCTCTCGCTATGAAAGCCAACAATCCTCTCTTTACAACGATCGGAGGTCCCTATCTGCTTCAAGATGATGACCATCATCCCTGTACCTAAAAAAAACCAAGCAGTGTGCCTTAATGACTATTGGTCAGTGGCTCTGACATCCATCCCTGTGAAATGCTAGTTATGGTGCTAATCAATTCCAGCCTCCCAGATACCTGCATCCACTAGTTTGCCGACCGCCGCAACAGATCCACAACAGACACCATCTCCCTGGCCCTGCACTTAACCCTGGAACAACAACATAACAAGGACACCTATGTCAGACTCCTATTTATTGACCACAGCTCAGCCTTCAACACCATTATTCTCATGAAACTCATCTCCAAACTGTCATCTGGGCCTCGGTTCCTCCCTGTGACTGGATCCCGAACTTCCTAAATCACAGACCACAATCAGTAAGGATAGGCAACACCACCTCCTCCACAATTATACTCAACACCGGTACCCCAAAAGGCTGTGTTCTCATGTATATGGGTTATGTATAAGGAGTATGTTCTGAGAACATACTCCTTATACACCCATGACTGGACAAATTCCCCTCCAA
This sequence comes from Prionace glauca, assembly GCA_037974335.1. Lineage (NCBI taxonomy): Eukaryota > Metazoa > Chordata > Chondrichthyes > Carcharhiniformes > Carcharhinidae > Prionace > Prionace glauca. The sequence continues at coordinate 713,661 of CM075741.1, forward strand.
TTCGATTTTCAAGTTTGCTGATGACACCATCGTAGTGGAGAACATGCCCCTGTCTACATCAACACGGACAAAGTAGAAATGGTCAAGAGCTTCACGTTTTTAGGTGTCCAGATCACCATCAACCTGTCCTGGTTCCTCCCCCGCCATGCCAACACTATAGTTAAGAAAGCCCACTTATGCCTCTACTTTCTCAGAAGTCTAAGGAAATTTGGCATGTCAGCTATGACTCTCACCAACTTTTACAGATGCACCATAGAAAGCATTCTTTCTGGTTGTATCACAGCTCGGTCTGGGCTCCTGCTCTGCCCAAGACCACAAGGAATTACAAAAAGTCATGAATGTAGCCCAATCCATCACACAAACCAATCTCCCATCCTTGACTCTGTCTATACTTGCCCCTGCCTCGGAAAAGCAGCCAGCATAATTAAGGATCCCACGCACCCAAGACATTCTCTCTTCCACCTTCTTCCGATGAGAAAAAGATACAAAAGTCTGAGGTCACGTACCAACCAACTCAAGAACAGCTTCTTCCCTGCTGCTGTCAGACTTTTGAATGGACTTAATTTGCATTAAGTTGATCTTTCTCTACACCCTAGCTATGGCTGTAACATTACATTCTACATTCTTTTGTTTCCTTCTCTATGAATGGTATGCTTTGCTGTGCAACGCGCAAGAAACAATACTTTTCACTGTATGTTAATACATGTGGCAATAACAAATCAACATACCATTTCCCTTCTTTACTGCCTGCTGTGTCTGCACACTTACTTTCAGCAACTGATGCACGAGGACTCCAAATTCTCGTAGAGTATCCACCTCTCTCAATTTACATCCATTCAGGTAATAATCTGTCTTCCTATTATTGCTACCATAGTGAGTGACCTCACATTTATCCACATTTTACTGCATCTGCCATGCAGATACCCTCACACTCAGCCTGTCCAAATCACACTGAAGCATATAGAACATAGAACAGTACAGCACAGTACAGGCCCTTCAGCTCTCGATGTTGTGTTGAGCTATATCCGAACCCAAGATCAAGCTATCCCACTCCCATCTCTGTATCCTCCTCACAGTTCACCCTCCCACCCAACTTTGTATTATCTCCACATTTACAGATGATACATTCAGTTCCCTCTTCCAAATCATTAATACATAATGTGAATAATTGGGGCCTAGCACAGGTCCCTGTGAAACTCCACTAGTCACTGACTGCCAATCAGAAAAAGACCCATTTATGCCAACTCTTTGCTTCCTATCTGCTAACCAGCTTTCTATTCATCTCAAGACATTACCTGCAATCCCATGTGCTTTAACTTTACATCGTAGTCTGTTATGTGAGACCTTGTCAAAAGCCTTCTGAATAAACCACATCCACTGGCTCTCCTTGATGAGCTCCACTAGTTACATCCTCAAAAAATTCCAATAGATTCATCAAGTATGATTTCCCTTTTGTAAATCCATGCTGACTTTGTCTGATTATACCACTGTCTTCCAAATGCTGAGTTATGAAATCCTTGACAATGGACTCTTGCAATTTCCCCAGTACCAACGTTAGGCTCACTGGTCTGTAGTTCCCTCCTTTCTCTCTACCTCCCTTTTTGAATAATTTACATTCGCTACTCTCCAATCATAGAACATAGAACATTACAGCACAAACAGGCCCTTCGGCCCTCGAGCTGCGCCGATCACATCAACCCCACCAATCTATAGACCTATCTATAACCCCCAATCCCATTAAACCCCATATACTCATCCAGAAGTCTTTTAAAAGACCCCAGCGAGTTCGCCTCCACCACCGATGACGGCAGCCGATTCCATTCACTCACCACCCTCTGAGTGAAAAACTTACCCCTAACATCACCTCTGTACTTCCCTCCCCGCACCTTAAATCTGTGTCCTCTCGTAGTGACCATTTCAACCCGGGGAAATAGCCTCTGAGAGTCCACCCTATCTATTCCTCTCAACATTTTATAAACCTCTATCAGGTCGCCTCTCAACCTTCGCCTCTCTAGGGAAAAGAGTCCCAGCTCCCTCAACCTATCTTCATAAGGCATGCCTCCCAGTCCAGGCAACATCCTTGTAAATCTCCTCTGCACCCTTTCAATAGCTTCTACGTCTTTCCTATAGTGAGGTGACCAGAACTGCGCACAGTACTCCAAATGAGGCCTGACAAGGGTCCTGTAAAGTTGCAGCATTACCTCCCGACTCCTAAACTCAATCCCTCGATTAATGAAGGCCAGTACACCATACGCCAGTACACCATAGTTCCTACAATCTGTAGGAACTATTCCAGAGTCCAAAGAATTTTGGAAAATCAGAAGTGATGTTAGGGGTACGTTTTTCACTCAGAGGGTGGTGAGTGAATGGAATCGGCTGCCGTCAGTGGTGGTGGAGGTGAACTCGCTGGGGTCTTTTAAAAGACTTCTGGATGAGTATATGGGGTTTAATGAGATTGAGGGTTATAGATAGGTCTGTAGGTTGGTAGGTGTTGATGTGATTGGCGCAACTCGTGGGCCGAAGGGCCTGTTTGTGCTGTAGTGTTCTACGTTCTATGTTCTAACCACCAATGGATCTACTATTTCCAGAGTCACTTCCTTCAGTTCTCTGGGATGAAGATTATTAGGACTTGGAGATTTATCCACCTTCAATCCCATCAATTTCCCCAAAACCATTTCTCTCCTAATGCTGATTTCCCTCAGCTCCTCATTAAAACATCTTTCTCTCAGCACTCCTGGTACATTATTCATGTCTTTGTGAAGACTGAAGCAAAGGACAGATTTAATTCCTCAGCTGTTTCTTTATTCCCTGTTATAAATTCTCTGTTCTGATGGTAAGGGGCCAACATTCATTTTTGTTAATCTTTCTCTCTTCAAATATCTATAGAAACTTTCAGTCAGTGTTTGTTTCCCGCTAGTTTACTTTCATTCTCTATTTTTCCCTTCTTATTCAATCCCTTAGTCCTCCTTTGCTGAATTTTAAACTGCTCCCAATCCTCAGGCCTATTGCTTTTTCTTGCCATTTTGTATGTTTCTTCCTTGAATCTGATACTATCTCTATTTTCCCACATAATCCATGGTTTGGCCACAATTCCCTTTCCACTCTTGCACCAAACAGGAATAAACAACTTCTGAAGTTCACCTACTTGTTCTCAGAGTATATTACAATACCAATTTGTGCACAGCAGAATCCCACAAAGAACACAGAGATGATGAGCAATTAATCTGTTTTTGGAATCTTGATTTTATGATAAAATTGGCCAGGACACTTCCCTGCTCATCTTCCACCAGCATTATGGGACCTTCTAGTCCACTTGAGAGGGCAAATAGGACTTTGGTTTAATATCTGAAAGAAGGCAGAAATTAATTCACTATTCTAAATGTTCGACATGTCAATAACATTCACCGAATCGTGCCAAAACTCTTCATCACTTCCCCTGACTCCTGAACATTTTATTTCTGCTGTGTGTTGTTAGTTTATTCTAATCGGAGAAACTGCTTGGAATTTAGGGTTCAGTGTGTTTGGAGAAATGCAAAAGGTGCTGACCTTGGCAGAATTCCAGGTAATTTCTCTCAGCTGCATTCATCCCAACTACCAGAGTGATTTCAGCAGATGTTTACTGGGCTCTGAGGAACATTAAGCCATCCAGAGGACACCGAGAACAATGGGATCATTCATTCCTATTCATGCTGTCTTCTGGACGTGGAAACATTTACCGATTTTACTTCCAAATTCCAACCCTCTCTCACCTTCCCGAGTCCATCTTTGACACTTTACCAACACCTCTGTCTCCATTTCTGGTGATACACTGACCACCAACATTCATTACAAGCCCACAGACTGACACAGCTACCGCTACTGACACAGAGCAGAGTGAGGTAACCCTCCAGACCTCATCTATTAACAGAGTTTCCACTGAGTGATCCTTGAATTTCAGTGTTGCTCTGTCACCTTGACCAATGCTGTGTTCACAGGATGCAGCACTGTCCCAGGATTCGCTCCAAAGTTCCAATACTGAATTCCTGCTTTCCAAGTTGGAAGAAACTTAACAACAGGGGCAATATTTCCCCAAACTTGAGTTTATGGGGTTTATGAGTTATGAGTTTATGAGTATATGGGGTTTAATGGGATTGGGGGTTATAGATAGGTCTATAGATTGGTGGGGTTGATGTGATCGGCACAACTCGAGGGCCGAAGGGCCTGTTTGTGCTGTAATGTTCTATGTTCTATGTTCTAAACTGGCCAGCAAACCTAATGAGGACTGTAAGTTGCTGCAGAATAATCGCAGTCACACAGCAGCAGCAGAACCAACTGTACCAACTGGGCGGCACGGTAGCACAGTGGTTAGCACTGCTGCTTCACAGCTCCAGGGTCCTGGGTTCGATTCCCGGCTCGGGTCACTGCCTGTGTGGAGTTTGCACATTCTCCTCGTGTCTGCGTGGGTTTTCTCCGGGTGCTCCGGTTTCCTCCCACAGTCCAAAGATGTGCGGGTTAGGTTCATTGGCTATGCTAAAATTGCCCCTTAGTGTCCTGGGATGTGTAGGTTAGAGGAGTTAGCAGGTAAAATGTGTAGGGATATGGGGATAGGGTCTGGGTGGGATTGTGTTCAGTGCAGACTCGATGGGCCGAAGGGCCTGTTTCTGCACTGTAGGGTTCTAGGGTTCTAGGGTTCTAGGTACCAACTGTCTATAGCAGGAGAGAGTATCACTGTCACCCTTAACCAGAACTGGTGATTGAGACGGCTTCCCTCACCTCCCTCCCGACCCCCCGACACCCCCCCCAACCACCACCCCGATACTGCTCTGATCTCATGAACACAATGCAAAGCATTCACAATGCATCATTTTTTGAATTATTGGGCATTATGGACTGTGTTAGACTCTGTTAAAATGTGTTGTAACCAGAGAATAAAATTCACATGAAAGTTTGAAGTCTTTTGGGAACAGTTGAATTTAGCCGTCCGTTATTGCAATAGAGAATTCTGTTTCAGAAACACATGTTTATTCACCTGTTTCTCTCTTGTCTGTTGCAGGTAGCCACTGATATCAATTTGATAAATGAGCTATTGGTGAGGATGTCATTTGGGTTTGAAAGTTCATTTCCTGATTCTTGTGACAATTGATGATAGATGAAGGAATTGCTGTTAGATACCAACACCCGGGCTTTTGTTAAATCTTTACATTTCAAAGGTCATAACTCTGAATGTTATTGCGGAGAACAGGAGGAAGCTGAAATTTGCTGCTGATGCTTCCAAAAGCGCAAACAGCTGGAATATTAAATTCTTTATGAAGCCAGTGATTGTAGGAAATATAGAATGATGGAAAGATGCAGACGCTCAAAGGACTGGAATTAATATCACACTCCCCTGCTGCTTCCTCAGTCTCACCTGTTTTACCTGTCAAAAATGGTTGCAGTTCTCTTCTGGAACTGACTGAGTTTTAACAGCATCCCAGCATCAACACCGACTCTCCAAGCCTGCATTTAAATAGCACCTTTAATGTGGTAAAACATCCCAAAGTGTTTCACAGGAATGTAAGTCAGACATGAACATTGAAAATGGATGGAGATATCTAGAAAGGGAATCGGTGTGTAAGGCAAAGCTTGTGGATAATTCAGAACTTGGAGGAGGAGAGTGTGAACTATAAAAGGACATGGACAGGTTGGTGGGCTGATAAGGTGGCAGATGAAGTTCAATGGGGAGAAGTGTGAGGTGATGTGTTTTGGTCAGAAGAACATGGAGGGGCAATGGTCAGAAGTTTCCCATCCCACCCACTGCTGGAATTGTAGTGGGCGGGACAGAAAATCTGCCAGATATTTAAAGATCTGTTGACCTCGGAAGGGAATTTCTGGTCTTGGGACGTACACTGCCAGTGAAATCCCCCCAGTATAAAATAATGGATACAACTCTTCAGGAGCAGAGGGACCTGGGGGTAAGTGTACATAAATCATTGGAGGTAGCAGCATATGTTGAGAGACAGGGGTGTTGCACGCCACACATGGCTCTTTGATATTCAGATTGTGGCTCATTCCCTGCCCTGTGAAACATGTTAAGTTGCACATTGGAGGGAGATAAAGGGCCAGGTGCAACCTCAGCAACAGTTTCATAGAGGGAGAGAAGCAGAGCCCACTCAGCAATACTGGAAGGAGAGAGGGAGGAGAGTTAAGGCCAAGGAATTGGTCCAGAACCAGAGCAACATTTCTCACAAGCTGAACAGCTAAAGACAGAAAGTGAGTTTGTAAGAGAATAGAGTGGGAGAATGAGGGGCTAGAGTGGGAGAATGAGGGGCTAGAGTGGGAGAATGAGGGGCTAGAGTGGGAGAATGAGGGGCTAGAGTGGGAGAATGAGGGGCTAGAGTGGGAGAGTGAGGGGCTAGAGTGGGAGAGTGAGGGGCTAGAGTGGGAGAATGAGGGGCTAGAGTGGGAGAATGAGGGGCTAGAGTGGGAGAATGAGGGGCTAGAGTGGGAGAATGAGGGGCTAGAGTGGGAGAATGAGGGGCTAGAGTGGGAGAATGAGGGGCTAGAGTGGGAGAGTGAGGGGCTAGAGTGGGAGAATGAGGGGCTAGAGTGGGAGAATGAGGGGCTAGAGTGGGAGAGTGAGGGGCTAGAGTGGGAGAGTGAGGGGCTAGAGTGGGAGAGTGAGGGGCTAGAGTGGGAGAGTGAGGGGCTAGAGTGGGAGAGGGGATTTTCAGAGACCGATATATTCTGCTGTCTTTCACGTGCAAGATTTCTCTTTATTATAAAGAGCTCACGGAGACGGTAATTCTAGTTGAGGATGTAAGTTCTTGCCCAGGCCTGGTCCGTGCATGTGGGAGAATTGAGGAAGCCCAGATTATTCAAAGGTGCATTGTTATCAATATTGCAATTATACATTTTTTAAAAATCATTTAGAGCCAGACAAATTTACCTGCCTCTTTTGTTCATCCTAGCTGGATGTAAGCCAATCATTTTAGAATGAATCATTTACCTTGGCCAATAGGTTGAGGGAGCTGGGACTCTTTTCCCTGGAGAGGCGAAGGTTGAGAGGCGACCTGATAGAAGTTTATAAAATGTTGAGAGGAATAGATAGGGTGGACTCTCAGAGGCTATTTCCCCGGGTTGAAATGGTCGCTACGAGAGGACACAGATTTAAGGTGCGGGGAGGGAAGTACAGAGGTGATGTTAGGGGTAAGTTTTTCACTCAGAGGGTGGTGAGTGAATGGAATCGGCTGCCGTCAGTGGTGGTGGAGGCGAACTCGCTGGGGTCTTTTAAAAGACTTCTGGATGAGTATATGGGGTTTAATGGGATTGGGGGTTATAGATAGGTCTGTAGGTTGGTAGGTGTTGATGTGATCGGCGCAACTTGTGGGCCGAAGGGCCTGTTTGTGCTGTAGTGTTCTATGTTCTATGTTCTATAACATTCTACTCTCTGGCAGCATGTGTTAAAATCCAGGTTGGATACTTCAGGGTGTCCTATGAAGCTTACCTGACCTGCAACATCATTGAATTTTGCAAGGATGAACACAAGGTTTCACTTCAGGTGTGATTCAACTGACCCACAAGAAGCTTTTATCAAAAACAAAGTTTAATTAAGAATATTGTTGACATGTATAGTAAGAAACTTAGCGAGAACTTTTAATGATTACAAACAAGAAACACAATAACATTTAACTCCGAAGGAAATAATGTGCTCTTACCAAAGCCAACATCAGATTCTCACAACCCTCCAAATAAACACAATGCAGCATAGGTTAATGCCCACTTGTTACAGGAATCCCACCACCTGGATTGAGTGTGAAAATCCCTCGTGAAGAAATTCAGACGAGGTTGTAGTTGAATCTCTTTCCCAAAACAGTTTTAAGGCAGAACCGCACAGAGAGAGTGACTGCTTTTTAGCTTGCTGCTAAACTGCTCCCCAAACCAAAAGGAAAAGCCCCTATCACCTGACTGCCACAGCTTAGCTCCACCCCAGTGACATGACTGAAGATATAGGCTGCATGATTTTAACAAAAAACTTAAAGATACACTCGCATGACTCATGAGAATATATAAATTTGTAGAGTTCAAAAGTTTTTTTCCCACTGTCTACATATCAACCCCTTATCACAAAAATGTAATTATTCTATTCATTATACTGTCTGGGAAACTTGTTCTTTTTAAAGAAAGAAGTGTGAGGTAATTCATTTCGGTAGGAATAACAGATGTGTCGAGTATAGGGCTAACGGGAGGACTTTGAATAGTGTGGATGAACAGAGGGATCTAGGTGTATGTGTACATAGATCCCTGAAAGTTGGGAATCAAGTAGATAAGGTTGTTAAGAAGGCATACGGTGTCTTGGCGTTTATTGGTAGGGGGATTGAATTTAGGAGTCGCAGCGTCATGATGCAACTGTACACAACTCTGGTGCGGCCGCACTTGGAGTTTTGTGTGCAGTTCTGGTCCCCACGTTATAGGAAGGATGTGGAGGCTTTGGAGAGGGTGCAGAGGAGGTTTACCAGGATGTTGCCTGGTATGGAGGGGAGATCCTATGAGAAGAGGCTGAGGGATTTGGGGTTGTTTTCGCTGGAAAGAAGGCGGCTAAGAGGGGATCTTATTGAAACATATAAGATGATTAGAGGTTTAGATAGGGTGGATAGTGATAGCCTTTTTCCTCTGATGGAGAAAGCTAGCACGAGGGGGCATGGCTTTAAATTAAGGGGGGGTAGTTATAGGACTGATGTCAGGGGTAGGTTCTTTACCCAGAGGGTGGTGAGGGACTGGAATGCCCTGCCTGTTGCAGTTGTAAATGCGCCTAGTTTGGGGGCATTTAAGAGATCTGTGGATAGGTTTATGGACGAAAAGGGATTGGTTTAGGTTAGTGGGTCATTGTTTTTTAACTGGTCGACGCAACATCGTGGGCCGAAGGGCCTGTTCTGCGCTGTAATGTTCTATGTTCTATGTTCTAAAGCCCACACTGACCAGATAGTTCTCAATGGCTGTATTGTTCAAGGAATGAGGTTCTTCTTGCTCAGCTGTATCCCATCATGCCCTTGAATGAAACTCAAAACTCACCTGATGAAGGGCTGGCACTGCAAAAGCTCATGCTACCAAATAAATCTGTTGGACTTTAAACTGGTGTTGTGATACTACTTACATTAGCCAAGGTGTACAGAATACAATGTTTTCAAAAAATATATGCCTAAATTCTCCAACAGTGGTTATAACAGGGGCAATTAGAAGGTTTAAAAATCAACAAAGAATGACTAAGAAGTTGATAAAGGAAGGAAGGATAGACTATGAAGCTAAACTAGATCTAAATATAAAAAAGGACAGTGAGAGTTTTTACAAATGTATAAAGAGGAGGAGGCTGGCTAGAGTGAATGTTGGACCCTTAGAGGATGAGAGGGGGGATTTAGTGGTGGGGGATGAGGAAATGGCTGAGGCCTTGAATAAGTTTTTTGCCTCAGTCTTCACGGAGGAGGACGCAAATAGTTTGCCAGATATTAAAGATAGAAAGATGGTAGGAGTTGAGGGCCTGAATGCTTGATAGACTAATGGGACTGATGGTGGACAAGTCCCCAGGATCGGATGGAATGCATCCCAGGGTTCTGAAAGAAATGGCAGAGGTGATAGTGGATGCCTTAGTGATTATTTACCAAACCTCGCTGGATTCTGGGGAAGTGCTGGAAGATTGGAAAACGGCTAATGTTACGCCGCTGTTTAAAAAAGGTAGTAGACAAAAGGCAGGGAATTATAGGCCGGTTAGTTTAATGTCTGTAGTTGGAAAAATGCTAGAATCCGTCATCAAAGAAGAAATAGCGAGGCACCTAGAGAAGAATGGTTTGATCGAGCAGACGCAGCACGGATTCGTTAAGGGGAAGTCATGTTTGACAAATTTATTGGATTTCTATGAGAATGTGACTAGTGCAGTAGACAGAGGGGAACTGGTGGATGTGGTGTTTTTAGATTTCCAAAAGGCGTTCGATAAGGTGTCACACAAAAGGTTGCTACAGAAGGGTAGGGTGCATGGAGTTGGGGGTAGGGTGTTAGCGTGGATAGAGGATTGGCTGTCTAATAGGAGGCAGAGAGTGGGTATCAATGGGTGCTATTCAGATTGACAGTTAGTGATGAGTGGAGTGCCCCAGGGATCGGTGCTGGGGCCTCAGCTATTTACCATTTATATAGATGATCTGGAGGAGGGGGTTGAGGGTAGGGTGACGAAATTTGCTGATGACACGAAGATGAGTGGAAAAGCAAATTGCGTGGAGGGTGTGGAAAGTCTGCAGAGGGATCTGGATAGGCTGAGCGAGTGGGCAAGGACATGGCAGATGGAGTATAATGTTAGCAAGTGTGAGGTTATCCACTTTGGCAGGAATAATAGTAGGAGGGATTATTATTTAAAGGGTGAAAAGCTACAGCATGCTACGGTGCAGAGGGACCTGGGGGTCCTTGTGCACGAGTCGCAAAAACCCAGTCTGCAGGTGCAGCAGGTGGTCAAGAAGGCAAATGGGATGTTGGCCTTTATAGTGAGGGGGATAGAATATAAAAGTAGGGAGGTCTTGCTGCAACTGTACAGGGCACTGGTGAGGCCGCAGCTGGAGAACTGTGTGCAGTTTTGGTCGCCGCACTTGCGTAAGGATATATTGGCCTTGGAGGGAGTGCAGAGGAGGTTCACTAGGCTGATACCGGAGATGAGGGGGTTAGACTATGAAGAGAGACTAAATAGACTGGGTCTGTACTCGTTGGAGTTTAGAAGGATGACGGGGGATCTTATAGAGACGTTTAAGATAATGAAAGGGATGGATAGGATAGAGGTAGAGAGATTCTTCCCGCTCAGAAAGGACAGCAGGACTAGAGGGCACAGCCTCAAGATAAAGGGGGGGCACAGTTTAGAATGGAGTTGAGAAGGAACTTCTTCACTCAAAGGGTGGTGAATCTCTGGAATTCTCTGCCCGTTGAAGTGGTGGAGGCTGCCTCGCTAAATATATTTAAGTCACGGGTAGATAGGTTTTTGATAGACAGGGGAATTAAGGGTTATGGGAAGAAAGCGGGAAAGTGGAACTGATCCACTTCAGATCAGCCATGATCTTATTGAATGGCGGGGCAGGCTCAAAGGGCTAGATGGCCCACTCCTGCTCCTATTTCTTATGATCTTATATGTGTTTCTCTGCAAACTGTATCTTCATAACACCAGTAAACCTTTTTATATTCTTTCTATAGTATATTCATTCTAAATTAATTTATATCAATCTATTAGTTTTTTTAGCCCCAGGTTGTGCAAAACCCCTCTAACAGGGTGGGTGAGGGGTTAGGATGGGTAAGGTAAATGGGTGAGATGACTGAGGGGTAAGGTGGAAGGTGGGTAGGATGGCAGGTAGCTGAGTGGATAGGTCGTCGGTGTGCTGTGGGTTCACTAGCCTGATCAGGAGGGGATGCCAGATTGTTGGAATGAGTTGGTAGATGGAGTTAGTCATGTTGGGGGTGGTGGTTGGGGGGGCGGGGGGGGGGGGGTTGAGGTGTTAGTGGAAGGTAGAATTGGGGGTCAGTGAGGAGGCAGAGTTGGGGGTTGGTGGGCAGGTAGAGTTGGGAGTCAACGTGAGAGATAAGGCCATTTCATGAATAACTGCCCAGATAAGTAAGTGGCACTTGTCCAACATTGTTGACTGTAACTCAGAGTTGGAGACTCACTCCTGCAGAGCAGGGGAATTACTATTTGGAAGTTCAAATTTCCCAGGAAGTTCCCAAGTACTGGGATTTCTGAGGGGTCTGTTGTGAATTTTGTGAGAGATGTCCAGTCTCCAGTTATCTGCAGCTTTCATGTATCTCATTCCATGACATTCACCACTCAGACACATGGAAAATTCATGTTTATTAAAGAGATGCAGTTGATTGGAGATAATTCCAAATGGGGTCAAGTCTTTAGTTAAGATATTTTGGCAGCATTGAAAGATTAGATATTACCTCTTGCTGATGAATAACTGAATAACGATTCTGTATTCTGCCCTCAGAATAAAACTCCAGAGAAATTCCAGCAATTTGTCAGCTGGCAGATTCTTCAGAATACACTGGTGGAATCCAGGGATGAAGATGTAAACACAAAGTTTCTCATTGTTTTTAAATTCTCCACGCTGTTTAAAGATGACTCGTTTTTGAAACATTTTTGTTCTTTTCTTTCTCTATAGTTTATACTGAGTCCAACAAATGAAAATTTCAGTGACGTTGACCAGGCCCCAGCTGTCAAAGTTGAACCTTCGGCTGAAGGACTTGTTTCCCAAGAGACTGACAGTCAAATCCCAGAGCAGCCTTCCCCTGCTCCAATCAAAGAGCAGCCTTCCCCTGCTCCAATCAAAGAGCAGCCTTCCCCTGCTCCAATCAAAGAGCAGCCTTCCCCTGCTCCAATCAAAGAGCAGCCTTCCCCTGCTCCAATCAAAGAGCAGCCTTCCCCTGCTCCAATCAAAGAGCAGCCTTCCCCTGCTCCAATCAAAGAGCAGCCTTCCCCTGCTCCAATCAAAGAGCAGCCTTCCCCTGCTCCAATCAAAGAGCAGCCTTCCCCTGCTCCAATCAAAGAGCAGCCTTCCCCTGCTCCAATCAAAGAGCAGCCTTCCCCTGCTCCAATCAAAGAGCAGCCTTCCCCTGCTCCAATCAAAGAGCAGCCTTCCCCTGCTCCAATCAAAGTTTCAGAAGAAGGATCAATAACTCAAAGCCGCCGCTCTTTAAGAGTATCTGAAATTGAACTGCCAGAAATCACCTTGTTTATGGAGAGTGGAAATGAGGCGCAGCTTCATCCCGAAACTGTGTCAGTTCTTCAGCGTATCCGACATTTAGCTGACAGTCAACCTGCCTTGCTGGAACGGATATCTGCTCTTGAAAAAATCTTATCCGATTTCGGTGAGTTTAAGAACAGGTCTGGGTCTCAGCTGCCGATCTGCCATGTGCAGCGGGGAAGTAGGACAGGGGGTGAGTGAGGGTTGTGTGTATTCATTCAGAATGCTGGAGGTGAGCTAGCTTTATTCAGCATTTGTTCTTCCTTATTTGCCCCACTATCTTGGCTCTGGTATTTTGGGGGTAAGCATCAATGCTATTCAGGGGGTTTAAACTGATTCAGAGGGGGGATGAGAACCTGAACTCCAATGTTCAGGAGGTTGAGAATAGGGAGGTTATGGATAAGGTTTCTAGTTCACAGCAGTGTATTAGCAGGCGGGAGGGCGGTTTGAAGTGCGTATAATTCAACGCCAGGAGCATACGCAATGAAGTGTGTGAACTTGCAGCCTGGATTGGTGCCTGGGACTTCGATGTTGTGGCCATTACAGAGACATGGATAGAGCAGGGACAGGAATGGTTGTTGCAGGTTCCGGGGTTCAGATGTTTCAGTCAGAGCAGAGAAGGTGGTAGAAGAGGAGGTGGTGTGGCATTGTTAATCAGGGACAGTATTACAGTGGCAGAAAGGACATTTGATAAGGACTCGTACTGAGGTAGTATGGGCTGAGGTTAGAAACAGGAAAGGAGGTTATCTGGTTGGGAGATTTCTATAGGCCTCTGAAAAGTTCCAGAGATGTAGAGGAAAGGATTGCAAAGATGATTCTGGATAGGAGCAAAAGTTACAGGGTAGTTTTATGGGGGACTTTAACTTGACAAATATTGACTGAAAACGCTATAGTTGGAGTATTTTACATGGGTCAGTTTTTGTCCAATGTGTGCAGGAGGGTTTCCTGACACAGTGTGTAGATAGGCCAACAAGAGGTGAGGCTACATTGGATTTGGTACTGGGTAATGAACCAAACCAGGTGTTAGACTTGGAGGTAGGTGAGCACTTTGGTGATAGTGACCACAATTCGGTTACGTTTACCTTAGCGATGGAAAGGGATAGGCATAAACTGCAGGGCAAGAGTTATAGCTGAGGGAAAATAAATTATGATGCGATTGGGTGAGATTTAGGATGCAGGGGGTGGGCACAATTGAAATGTGGAGCTTGTTCTAGGAACAGCTACTGCGAGTCCTTGATAAGTATGTACCTATCAGGCAGGGAGGAAGTGATCGAGCGAAGGAACCATGGTTTACTGAAGAAGTTGAATCTTTTGTGAAGAGAAAGAAGGAGACTTATATCAAGATGAGACGTGAAGGCTCAGTTAGGGCGCTTGAGAATTACAAGTTAGCCAGAAAGGACCTAAAGAGAGAGCTAAGAGCCAGGAGAGGACATGAGAAGCCTTTGGCAGGTAGGATCAAGGAAAACCCTAAAGCTTCCACAGGTATGTCAGGAATAAAAGAATGACTAGGGTAAGATTAGGGCCAGTCAAGGACAATTGTGGGAAGTTGTGTGCGGAGTCCAAAGAGGTAGGAGTGGTGCTAAATGAATATTTTTCGTCAGTATTCAAGCAGGAAAAAGACAATGTTCTCGAGGAGAATACTGAGATACAGACTATTAGACTAGTCAGGATTGAGGTTCATAAGGAGGAAATCTTAGCAATTCTGGAAAGTGTGAAAATAGATAAGTACCCTGGGCCGGATGGGATTTATCCTAGGATTCTAGAACACAGAACACTACAGCACAAACAGGTCCTTCAGCCCACAAGTTGCGCTGATCACATCTATATCTACTAAGCCATAGATATATGGCTTTATTCCTGACATACCTGTGGAAGCTTTAGGGTTTTCCTTGATCCTACCTGCCAAAGGCTTCTCATGTCCTCTCCTGGCTCTTAGCTCTCTCTTTAGGTCCTTTCTGGCTAACTTGTAATTCTCAAGCGCCCTAACTGAGCCTTCACGTCTCATCTTGATATAAGTCTCCTTCTTTCTCTTCACAAAGGATTCAACTTCTTCAGTAAACCATGGTTCCTTCGCTCGATCGCTTCCTCCCTATAAACCCCAAATCCCATTAGATCCCATATACTCATCCAGAAGTCTTTTAAAAGACCCCAGGCTCACCACCCTCTGAGTGAAAAACTTACCCCTAACATCTCCTCTGTTCTTGCTTCCCTGCACCTTAAATCTGTGTCCTCTCATAGTGCCCGGGGAAATAACCTCCGAGAATCCACTCTATCCATTCCTCTCAACATCTTATAAACCTCTATCAGGTCACCTCTCAACCTTCGTCTCTCCAGGGAGAAGAGACCCAGCTCCCTCAACCTATCTTCATAAGGCATGCCTCCCAGTCCAGGCAACATCCTTGTAAATCTCCTCTGCACCCTCTTAATAACTTCTACGTCCTTCCTATAATGAGGCGACCAGAACTGCGCACAGTACTACAAATGAGGCCTGACAAGGGTCTTATAAAGTTGCAGCATTACCTCCCGACTCCTAAACTCAAACCCTCGATTAATGAAGGCCAGTACAGCATACGCCTTCTTGACCACCTCCTCCACCTGTGAGGCCGATTTAAGAGTCCTGTGGACCCGGAACCCAAGATCCTTCTGCTCTTCAACACTGCTAAGACTCCTACCCTTGATATTGTATTCCTTCATCCCATTGGTCCTGCCAAAATGGACCACAACACATTTATCCGCGTTGAAGTCCATCTGCCACTTCTCCGCCCAGTCTTGCATCCTATCTATGTCACGCTGCAACTTCTGACATCCCTCCAGACCATCCACAACACCACCAACCTTCATTTCGTCGGTGAACTTACTTACCCATCCCTCCACTTCCTCATCCAGGTCATTTAGCAAGGGTCCTAGAACAGATCCCTGGGGCACTCCACTGGTGACCGACCTCCATGCAGAAAAAGACCCATCCACAACCACTCTCTGCCTTCTGCAGGCAAGCCAGTTCTGGATCCACAAGGCCAAAGGCCCTTGGATCCCATGCCCTCTCACCTTCTCAAGAAGTCTTGCATGGGGGACCTTATCAAACGCCTTGCTGAACATAGAACATTACAGCGCAGAACAGGCCCTTCGGCCCACGATGTTGCGCCGACCAGTTACAAAAACAATGACCCTCTAACCTATACCAATCCCTTTTCGTCCATAAACCTATCCACAGATCTCTTAAACGCCCCCAAACTAGGCGCATTTACAACTGCAGCAGGCAGGGCATTCCAATCCCTCACCACCCTCTGGGTAAAGAACCTACCCCTGACATCCGTCCTGTAGCTACCCCCCCTTAATTTAAAGCCATGCCCCCTCGTGCTAGCTTTCTCCATCCGAGGAAAAAGGCTATCACTGTCCACCCTATCTAAACCTCTAATCATCTTATATGTTTCAATGAGATCCCCTCGTAGCAACCTTCTCTCCAACGAAAACAACCCCAAATCCCTCAGTCTTTCCTCATAGGACCTCCCCTCCATACCAGGCAACACCCTGGTAAACCTCCTCTGCACCCTCTCCAAAGCCTCTACATCCTTCCTGTAATGTGGGGACCAGAACTGCACACAAAACTCCAAGTGCGGCCGTACCAGAGTAGTGTACAGTTGCAACATGACGCTGCGACTCTTAAATTCAATCCCCCTACCAATAAACGCCAAGACACCGTACGCCTTCTTAACAACCTTATCTACTTGATTCCCAACTTTCAGAGATCTATGTACACATACACCTAGATCCCTCTGCTCCTCCACACTATTCAAAATCCTCCCGTTAGCCCTATACTCGACACATCTGTTGCTCCTACCGAAGTGAATTACCTCACACTTCTCCGCATTAAATTCCATCCGCCACCTCTCGGCCCAGCTCTGCAACCTTTCTAAGTCACCCTGCAGACTATGACACCCTTCCTCACAATCTACCACACCTCCGACTTTGGTGTCATCAGCAAATTTACTAATCCACCCAACTGTACCCTCATCCAGATCATTAATAAAGATTACAAACAGCAGTGGCCCCAAAACAGATCCCTGAGGCACACCACTCGTAACCGAACTCCATGATGAATATTTACCATCAACCACCACCCTCTGTCTCCTATCTGATAGCCAATTCCTGATCCAATTTCCTAGATTACCCACAATCCCATACATCTGCATTTTCTGCAGAAGCCTACCATGGTGAACCTTATCAAACGCCTTACTAAAATCCATATATACCTCGTCAACTGCCTTGCCCCCATCCACCTCTTTGGTCACCTTATCAAAAAACTCAATAAGATTAGTAAGGCACGATCTACCCGCTACAAAACCATGCTGACTATTTCTAATCAATTCATTACACTCCAAATAACTATAAATCCTATCCCTAATAATTTTTTCTAAAACCTTGCCCACAACAGAAGTAAGACTCACCGGTCTATAATTCCCAGAAAAGTCTCTGTTCCCCTTCTTAAACAATGGGACAACATTCGCTATCCTCCAATCCTCCGGGACTACACCAGAGACCAACGACGACCTGAAGATCAGAGCCAAAGGCTCTGCAATCACCTCTCTTGCCTCCCAGAGAATCCTAGGGTAGATCCCATCCGGACCAGGGGACTTATCTATTTTCAACCCCTCAAGAATATCCAGCACATCCCCCTTATCAACCGTAATACTGTCTATTTTACATCCCTGCAACCCAGTGTCCTCCTCAGCTATATCCATGTCCCCCTGCGTGAACACCGAAGAGAAATATTGGTTCAATGCTTCTCCAATCTCCTCCGGTTCCACACACAACTTCCCTCTGCTGTCTGTAACTGGCCCTAATCTTGCCCTGACCAACCTTCTATTCTTGACATACCTATAGAACGCCTTAGGATTCTCCTTAATCCTATCAGCCAAAGTCATCTCATGTCCTCTTTTAGCCCTTCTTAACTCCCTCTTCAACTCCCTCCTAGCCAATCTAAAGCTTTTTAATGCACTACCTGAGCCCTCAAGCCTCATCCGAACATAAGCCTCCTTTTTCTTCCTAACCAACAAATCAACTTTTTTAGTGCACCACGGTTCCCTAGCCCTACCAAATCCTCCTTGCCTGACAGGGACATACCTATCGCAGACCCGCAGTAGCTGCTCCTTGAAAAAATTCCACATTTCGGACGTTCCCAGTCCCTGTAATCTCCTAGTCCAACCTATGCTTCCTAATTCTCTCCTAATAGCCTCATAATTACCCTTCCCCCAGCTAAAACTACTGACCCGAGGTTCATGCCTATCCCTTTCCATCACTAAGGTGAACGTAACCGAATTGTGTTCACTATCACCAAAGTGCTCACCAACTTCCAAGTCTCGCACCTGGTCTGGCTCATTACCCAGCACCAAATCCAATATAGCCTCACCTCTAGTTGGCCTATCTACATACTGAGTCAAAAAACCTTCCTGCACGCATTGTACAAAAACTGACCCCTCTAACGAGCTAGAACCATAGCAATTCCAATCAATATTCACAAAGTTAAAGTCCCCCATAACAATTACCCTATTACTTTCACTCCTAGCCAGGATTGTCTCCGCAATCCTTTTCTCCACCTCTCTAGAACTTTTAGGAAGTCCATGTAAACCACATCCACCGCTCTTCGTTCGTCAGTGTGTTCAGTCACATTTTCGAAGAACTCAACTAGGTTCGTAAGGCACGACCTGCCCTTGACAAAACCATGCTGACTATTTCTGATCATTCTAAACTTTTCTAAATGCTCATAAATCCTGTCCCTCAGAATCCTCTCCATCAACTCACCAACCACTGAGGTCAGACTCACCGGGCGGTAATTTCCCGGGCTATCTCTGTTCCCTTTCTTGAAAATAGGAACCACATCCACAATCCTCTGGAACCTCTCCCGTCTCCATCGACAACGCAAAGATCATCGCCAGGGGCTCTGCAATCAGTTCCCTCACCTCCCATCCAGTCCCGGCGACTTGTCTATCTTGACAGAATTTGAAAGTTCTAACACATCCTCTTTCTTAACGTCCACACACTCAATCTTTTCAGTCTGCTGCAAACCTGTAGTACAACCTCCCAGATCACTTTCCACTGTGAATACTGAGGCAAAGTACTCATTGAGCACCTCTGCCATTTCTTCTGGTTCCACACAGGCTTTTCCCCCTTCACCTTTTATAGGTCCTATCCCTTCTCTTCTCATCCTTTTACCTTTCACATATTTATAGAAGGCCTTGGGATTCTCCTTAATCTTACCCACCAAGGTCTTCTCATGTCCCCTTTTGGCTCTCCTGATTTCCCTTTTAAGCTCCTTTCTACAATCCTTATACTCCTCTAGATCCTTAACATTTCCTAGCTCTCTGAACCTTTTGTACACCTTCCTTTTCTTCCTGACCAGGTTCACCACAACCTTCGTGCACCACGGTTCCCGCAACCTACCAAAACCTCCTTGTCTCATCGGAACGTTATCGTGCAGAGCTCCAGTCAAACATTCATAGCGAGGGGGATTGAATATAAAAGTAAGGAGGTCTTGCTGCAGCTGTATAGGGCATTGGTGAGGCCGCAGCTGGAGTATTGTGTGCAGTTTTGGTCGCCGCACCTGCGCAAGGATATTTTGGCCCTGGAGGGAGTGCAAAGGAGGTTTACTCGGCTGATACCGGAGTTGAGGGGATTGAGCTATGAGGAGAGGCTGAATAAACTAGGCTTGTACTCGTTAGAGTTTAGAAGAATGAGGGGAGATCTCATTGAGACGTATAAGATGATGAATGGGAATGGATAGGATAGAGGTGGAGAGACTCTTCCCGCTCAAAAAAGACAGTAGGACTAGGGGGCACAGCCTCAAGATAAAGGGGGGGCGGTTTAGAACAGAGTTGAGGAGGAACTTCTTCACTCAAAGGGTGGTGAATCTCTGGAATTCTCTGCCCGTTGAAGTGGTGGAGGCTGCCTCGCTAAATATTTTTAAGAAACGGGTTGATGGGTTTTTGATAAGAGAAGGGATTAAGGGTTATGGGGAGAGGGCGGGAAGGTGGAGCTGAGTCACAACAGATCAGCCATGATCTTATTGAATGGCGGGGCAGGCTCGAGGGGCCAGATGGCCTACTCCTGCTCCTATTTCTTATGTTCTTATGTTCTTATTCCTTGAATATCCGCCACCTTCCTACTGTACTTTTCCCCAAGAACACCTCCTTCCAGTTTATTCGTCCAATTATCTGCCTGATGTCTTCATATTTCCCCTTACTCCAGACAAACACCTTCCTAGCCTGCCTGATCCTATCTCTTTCCAATGCTATCGTGAAGGAGATAGAATTATGATCTCCATCCCCGAGATGTTCTTCTACCGAGAGATCCGACACCTGTCCTGGTTCATTAGCCAGTACCAGGTCAAGTACAGCCTCTCCCCTTGTAGGCTTATCCACATACTGTGTCAGGAAACCTTCCTGAACACACCTAACAAACTCCTCCCCATCCAAACTCCTTACCCTAGGGATATTCCAGTCGATGTTTGGGAAATTAAAGTCTCCCATCACGACAACTCTGTTATTACTACATCTCTCTAGGATCTGTTTCCCTATCTGCACCTCAACTTCCCTGTCACTATTGGGCGGCCTATAGAATACACCCAGCAAAGTTTTCGACCCTTTGCTGTTCGTAACTTCCACCCACAGAGACTCTGTAGATAGTCCCTCCACGGCATCCTCTTTCTCTGCAGCCATGACACTGTCCCTCCACTCCACCACCACTTTTGCCCCCAACCCTGTCCTTCCTGAAGCATCTGAATCCTGGCACCTGAAGTACCCAGTCCTGTCCCTGAGACATCCAAGTCTCCGTAATGGCCACCACATCACATTCCCAAGCAGCTATCCACGCCCTAAGCTCATCTACCTTATTTACTACACTCCTGGCGTTAAAATAGACACACCTCAGCCCCTCAGTCTGGACATTTCCCTTCTCCACCACCCGTCTAACCTCCCTCTCATACAGTCTACAGTCCTTCCCTACCCAGGAGCCAACCTCCTCGCTCTCAGTCTCCTCATCTCTGTTCCCTCCCCCCAACCTTTCTAGTTTAAAGACCCCCCAGTAGCCCTAGCCAGTCTTCCTGCCAAGATATTGGTCCCCCTGGGATTCAAGTGCCACCTATCTTTACTGTACAGGTCCCACCTGCCCCTAAAGAGGTCCCAATGATCCAGGAACCGAAATCCCTGCCCCCTGCTCCAGTCCCTCAGCCACGCATTCACCCTCCACCTCATTCCATTCCTGCTCTCACTCTCCTGCGGCGCAGGCAGCAATCCTGAGATTACTACCTTCGCTTTCCTCTTTCTCAGCTGCCTACCCAGTTCCCTATAATCCCTTTTCATGACTGCTTCCCTCTTCCTGCCTGTGTCAGTAGTACCTATATGAACCACAACCTGCGGTTCCTCACCCTCCCCTTTCAGGATGTTTGGGATGCATCCAGAGACATCCCGGATCCCAGCTCCAGGGAGACAAACCACCATCTGCGACTCCCGTCTGCGTCTGCAAAAACGCCTGTCCGCCCCCCCTCACTGTGGAGTCCCCTATTAGTACTGCCTTGCTGCTCTCTTATTTAGTTTTTTGGAGTACTGGCTCAGCTCCAGAGACCTGGCCACTGCTTCCTCCTCCAGATGAGCTGTTCCCCCCCAGTGGTGCTCAGGCAGGAGTACTTATTTTGAAGGGGGACATCCACCGGCGTGCTCTCCATCACCTGAGGTTTCCCCTTCCTAATAGTTACCCACGTGCCTTCTTCCCGTTGCCCCGGTGTGACCACTTGCCGATAGCCCCTATCAATTATCTCCTCATTCTCTCTAATGAGACGAATGTCCTCGAGCTGCAGTTCCAGTTCCTTTACCAGGTCCCGTAGGGTCTGCAGCTCCACACACCGAGCACAGGTGTGGATGTCTGGGAGACCAGGAGCATCCAAGACCTCCCACATATTGCATCGGCAACAACACACTGGCCTCACACTCATACTTGCCCTTTTTTAAGAAATACAGAGAAAAAAGTAATTTAAAAAACTTATAAACTTACCTTGCCTCACCCTTTTCGCTTTGGCCCTCTGAGCCAAAGCCTTTACAGCTCACACAAAAACAAACTTACCTGCTCTCACTCAGAGCCTTTCTCTCTCTCTCTCTCTTTTTTAGATTCTCTGGGAGGCTAGGGAGGAGATTGCAGAGCATAGAACATAGAACATAGAACATTACAGCACAAACAGGCCCTTCGGCCCTCGAGTTGCGCCGATCGCATCAACCCCACCAATCTATAGACCTATCTATAACCCCCAATCCCATTAAACCCCATATACTCATCCAGAAGTCTTTTAAAAGACCCCAGCGAGTTCGCCTCCACCACCGACGACGGCAGCCGATTCCAATCACTCACTACCCTCTGAGTGAAAAACTTACCCCTAACATCACCTCTGTACTTCCCTCCCCGCACCTTAAATCTGTGTCCTCTCGTAGCGACCATTTCAACCCGGGGAAATAGCCTCTGAGAGTCCACCCTATCTATTCCTCTCAACATTTTATAAACTTCTATCAGGTCGCCTCTCAACCTTCGCCTCTCCAGGGAAAAGAGTCCCAGCTCCCTCAACCTATCTTCATAAGGCATGCCTCCCAGTCCAGGCAACATCCTTGTAAATCTCCTCTGCACCCTTTCAATAGCTTCTACGTCTTTCCTATAGTGAGGCGACCAGAACTGCGCACAGTACTCCAAATGAGGCCTGACGAGGGTCCTGTCAAGTTGCAGCATTACCTCCCGACTCCTAAACTCAATCCCTCGATTAATGAAGGCCAGTACACCATACGCCTTCTTGACCACCTCCTCCACCTGCGAGGCCGATTTAAGAGTCCTGTGAACCCGGACCCCGAGATCCTTCTGCTCTTCAACGCTACTAAGACCCCTGCCCTTAATAGTGTACTCGTTCATCCCGTTGGTTCTGCCGAAATGGACTACTACACATTTATCCGCGTTGAAGTCCATCTGCCACTTCTCCGCCCATTCCTGCATCCTATCTAGGTCCTGCTGCAACTTTTGACATCCTTCCAGACCATCCACAACACCGCCGACCTTCGTGTCATCAGCGAACTTGCTAACCCATCCCTCCACTTCCTCATCCAGGTCATTTATGAAAATGACAAACACGGTGCAGAGGGACCTCGGAGTCCTTGTGCATGAGTCGCAAAAACCCAGCTTGCAGGTGCAGCAGGTGGTCAGGAAGGCGAATGGGATGCTGGCCTTCATAGCGAAGGGGATTGAATATAAAAGTAGGGAGGTCTTGCTGCAGCTGTATAGGGCATTGGTGAGGCCGCAGCTGGAGTACTGTGTGCAGTTTTGGGCGCCGCACCTGCGCAAGGATGTTTTGGCCCTGGAGGGAGTGCAGAGGAGGTTTACTCGGCTGATACCGGAGTTGAGGGGATTGAGCTATGAGGAGAGGCTGAATAAACTAGGCTTGTACTCGTTAGAGTTTAGAAGAATGAGGGGAGATCTCATTGAGACGTATAAGATGATGAATGGGATGGATAGGATAGAGGTGGAGAGACTGTTCCCGCTCAAAAAAGACAGTAGGACTAGGGGGCACAGCCTCAAGATAAAGGGGGGGCGGTTTAGAACAGAGTTGAGGAGGAACTTCTTCACTCAAAGGGTGGTGAATCTCTGGAATTCTCTGCCCGTTGAAGTGGTGGAGGCTGCCTCGCTAAATATTTTTAAGAAACGGGTTGATGGGTTTTTGATAAGAGAAGGGATTAAGGGTTATGGGGAGAGGGCGGGAAGGTGGAGCTGAGTCACGACAGATCAGCCATGATCTTATTGAATGGCGGGGCAGGCTCGAAGGGCCAGATGGCCTACTCCTGCTCCTATTTCTTATGTTCTTATGTTCTTATGTTCTTAACAAGGGTCCCAGAACAGATCCCTGGGGCACCCCACTGGTGACCTCCATTCCGAAAAAGACCCATCCACAACCACTCTCTGCCTTCTGCAGACAAGCCAGTTCTGGATCCACAAGGCCAAAGGCCCTTGGATCCCATGCCCTCTCACCTTCTCAAGAAGTCTTGCATGGGGGACCTTATCAAAAGCCTTGCTGAAGTCCATGTACACTACGTCCACGGCACTTCCTTCGTCAATGTGTTCAGTCACATTATCGAAGAACTCAACTAGGCTCGTAAGGCACGACCTGCCCTTGACAAATCCATGCTGACTATTCCTGATCATGTCAAACCTCTCCAAATGCTCGTAAATCTTGTCCCTCAGAAGCCTCTCCATCAGCTTACCAACCACTGAGGTCAGACTCACCGGGCGGTAATTTCCCGGGCTATCTCTGTTCCCTTTCTTGAAAATAGGGACTACATCCGCAATCCTCCAATCTTCCGGAACCTCTCCCGTCTCCATTGACGACGCAAAGATCATCGCCAAGGGCTCTGCAATCACTTCCCTGGCCTCCCACAGTATCCTGGGGTACATCCCATCTGGTCCCGGCGACTTATCTACCTTGATAGAATTCAAAAGTTCTAACACATCCTCCTCTTTAATGTCCACGTACTCAATCTTTTCCACCTGCTGCAAGTCCATAGCAAGATCTCCCAAATCAGCTTCCACTGTGAATACTGATGCAAAGTACTCATTAAGCACCTCCGCCATTTCTTCTGGTTCTACACAGACCTTTCCCCCTTCATCTTTTATAGGTCCTATCCTTTCCCTTCTCACCCTTTTACCTTTCACATACTTATAGAAGGCCTTGGGATTTTCTTTAATCTTACCCGCCAAGGTCTTCTCATGACCCCTTCTGGCTCTCCTAATTTCCCTTTTAACCTCCTTTCTACAGTCCTTATATTCTTCAAGATCCTTAACCTCTCCTAGTTCCCTGAACCTTTTGTATACCTTCCTTTTCCTCCTGACTAGGTTCAACACAGCCTTCGTGCACCACGGTTCCCGCGACCTACCAAAACCCCCTTGCCTTATCGGAACATTGTCATGCAGAGCGCTAGACAAACATTCCTTGAATATCCGCCACCTTCCTTCGGTACTCTTCCCTAAGAATGCCTCCTTCCAGTTTATTTGTCCAAGTAACTTCCTGACTTCTTCGTATCTCCCCTTACTCCAGACAAACACCTTCCTAGCCTGTCTGATCCTATCTCGTTCCAATGCAATTGTGAAGGAGATAGAATTATGATCTCCATTCCCAAGATGCTCTCCTACCGAGAGATCCATCACCTGCCCTGGTTCATTCGCCAGTACCAGGTCAAGTACTGCCTCACCCCTCGTAGGCTTGTCCACATACTGTGTCAGGAAACCTTCCTGAACACACCTAACAAACTCCTCTCCAGCCAAACCCCTTACCCTAGGGATATTCCAGTCGATGTTTGGGAAATTGAAGTCTCCCATCACGACCACTCTGTTTTTAATACATTTCTCCAGAATCTGGTTCCCTATCTGCACTTCAACTTCCCTGTCACTATTGGGCGGCCTATAGAATACACCCAGCAAAGTTTTCGACCCTATGCTGTTCGTAACTTCCACCCACAGAGACTCTGTAGAAAGTCCCTCCACGGCATCCTCTTTCTCTGCAGCCATGACACTGTCCCTTATTAACAGTGCCACTCCACCACCTCTTCTGCCAGCCTCCCTGTCCTTCCTGAAACATCTGAAACCTGGCACCTGAAGTACCCAGTCCTGTCCCTGAGACATCCAAGTCTCCGTAATGGCCACTACATCACATTCCCAAGCAGCTATCCACGCCCTAAGCTCATCTACCTTATTTACTATACTCCTTGCATTAAAATATACACACTTCAGCCCCTCAGTCTGGGCATTTCCCTTCTCCACCTCCTGTCTAACCTCCCTCCCATGTTTCCTGCGGTCCTCCCCTACCTTTAAAGTATTAAAGCACATGCATTTCAAACCCTGCTCCGCCCCACCCCCACTACGCCGTGCCTTGCATTCCCCATCTATGCCCCCCTCCCTTTCACCCCCTCTACTCAATATCCCACCCCCCCCCCAAATCAGTTTAAACCTCCCCGCATAGCCTTTGCAAATTTACCCCCCAGGATATTGATTCCCCTCTGGTTCAGGTGTAAACCATCACTCATATAGAGGTCCCGCCTTCCCCAGAATGAGCCCCAATTGCTTAAGTACCTGAACCCCTCCCTCCTGCACCATCCCCTCAGCCACGAGTTCAAACTTTCCCTCTCTCCATTCCTCTCTAAACTATCCCGTGGCACAGGCAAGAGTCCGGATATAACTATTCTTCCAGACTTGGCCTTTAGTTTCCACCCCAACTCCATAAATCTTTGTTTAATTTCCCCTTCCCTTAATCTCCCTATGTCATGTGTCCCCACATGAACTATAACTTGGGGTTGATCTCCCTCTCCCCTAAGAGTCCTGAATACCCTGTCCGATACATCCCGGACCCCAGCCCCAGGTAGGCAACACACCAGCCCCGAGTCCCTACCCTTACCTCCAACTCTCCTATCCGTCCCCTTGACTGTGGAGTCCCCAATCACGAGGCCCAACCTCTTACCCCTAACCACCTGAGATTTCCCAATAGGCTCACCCCCAGAGACCTGCTCCCTTTGGCTATCCCCAGTTGATTCCTCCTCAACTGTAGCCTCCAGGACCGAAAACCTATTTTGGAGGGGAACAGCCCCAGGGGATTGACCCCCCAACTGCTTCTTTCCCCTCTTCCTGACAGTGACCCAAGACTCATTTCTAGGAGTAACTATCTCCTTATAACTCCTTTCTAAGTCCTCCTCCACTTTCCGGATTATGCGGAGCTCCTCTAATTCCACCTCCAGCTCCTTTACACGCTCCTCCAGAAACTGCACTTTTACACACTTCCCACAAGTAAAACCACCTGAAACACTGCTGGACTCCCTCACTACATACATCCCACAGGCGATGCAGCTTACAGCCTGAACTGCCATCCCTGAAACTATTCCCAGCAGAAAAATAAAAATATATAAAAAAAAACCTTCCCCCACACTTATAATTAGGTTAGAGGAGGTGGAAGGGTGGGATTCTCTACCAGTGTAGAGAATCGGGTATCCTCTCTGCGCTAATTTATAGGGTTAGGGACCCGAAAAAAAAACTACAAGTACCGGCAAGCGCCCTAGTGACGACTTCCGGTTTCTAACTTAATTTTAAAAAAACCGCCGAAACTCGCGACTTTAAAACTAAAATAAAAAGTTACCCAGTATAAACTTTTTGCTACCTTATTGCTGCCTCCTCACTCGCCCAAAAATCGCTGCCTCTCAACTCTGCTCCACAGGAACAATGAGGAGCCTTTGGCTTTGATCTTTATGTCAGTCATTGTCTACAGGAATAGTGCCAGAAGACTGGAGGAAAACAAATGTTGTCCCCTTGTTCAAGAAGGGGAATAGAAACCATCCTGGGAATTATAGACCAGTGAGCATTACTTCTGTTGTGGGTAAAGTTTTGGAAAGGATTATAAGAGAGAGGATTTATAATCATCTAGAAAGAAATAATTTGATTAAGGATAGTCAACACGGTTTTGTGAAGGGTAGGTCGTGCCTCACAAACCTTATTGAGTTCTTTGAGAAGGTGACCAAAGAGGTGAATGAGGGTAAAGCAGTTGATGTGGTGTATATGGATTTCAGTAAAGCGTTTGATAAGGTTCCCCCCGGTAAGCTATTACAGAAAATAGAGGCACAGAATTGAGGGTGATTTAGCGGTTTGGATCAGAAACTGGTTAGCTGTAAGAAGACAGAGGGTGGCGGTTGATGGGAAATGTTCATCCTGGAGTTCAGTTACTAGCGGTGTATCACTAGGATCTATTTTGGGGCCACTGCTGTTTGTCATTTTTATAAACGATCTGGATGAGGGTGTAGAAGGATGGATTAGTAAATTTGCGGATGACACTAAAGTCGTGGAGTTGTGGATAGTGCGGAAGGATGTTGCAGGTTACAGAGGGACATAGATAAGCTGCAGAGCTGGGCTGAGAGGTGGCAAATGGAGTTTAATGCAGAAAAGTGTGAGGTGATTCACTGTGGAAGGAGTAACAGGAATACAGAGTACTGGGCTAATGGTAAGATACTTGGTAGTGTGGATGAGCAGAGAGATCTCGGGGTACATGTGCATAGATCCCTGAAAGTTGGCACCCAGGTTGATAGGGTTGTTAAGAAAGCGTACGGTGCGTTAGCTTTTATTGGTAGAGGGATTGAGTTTAGGAGCCACGAGGTCATGTTACAACTGTACAAAACTCTGGTCTTGTACAACTTCAACAAGACATCCCAACTCCTGTATTCAATGTTCTGACCGATGAAACCAAGCATGCCGAATGCCTTCTTCACCACTCTATCCACCTGTGACTCCACTTTCAAGGAGCTATGACCATGTACCCCGAGATCTCTCTGTTCTGTAACTCTCCCCAATGCCCTACCATTAACTGAGTAAGTCCTGCCCTGGTTCAATCTACCAAAATGCATCACCTCACATTTATCTAAATTAAACTCCATCTGCCATTCGTCAGCCCACTGGCCCAATTGATCAAGATCTTTTATTTGATTAATAATATAACTTATTTCAGAAAGTAAATCAAAGAAAATGGTTGAATAAAGAAACTTCATTACTCCAACACCCTGGACTTTCTAAGCTCCCCACAATTCCCAAACTGCTTCTTATTTATTCCGGGTCTGTTGACAACCACATCATTTTGCCATTGGTTACATTTGTTTACTGGTCAGCTGACCCTGAGTATATTACCATATGCTGATATGGGTCCCTGGTGCTGTAAGGCAGCAGTACCACCCATTCTGTGTATGTTTTTTGTTTGAAACTTGAGTACACCGCTACTCAGTATGAGTACAACCATGGGGTTATAACGGGGTCTGTCTGTTGCATCACTGCAATCAGTAATCATTTCTTTCTCTTTAATCCTCATTGGATCCATTGCAGTGTCAGAACATGGAGCAGGGAAGGGACAAGACTCTCAGCATCGTGTCAAGGTAAGTGAAGACATGTTGAGAATAGTGCAGTGCGTGATGTCTTATGTTTGAAAATGTTTCTGTTTCGGTTTTACAGGATATTGGAAAGGTTATTCTGCCAGTTTCTCTGTGTGACATGTTTTGTTTAGAAATTGCTTGTTGAATTATTGATCGAGATGGAGCAGCAGGAGGTCAGAAACCGGACAATGCAGAGATTATCCTGCAGTGAAACAGTGTCTGACATCATACAACAAATCCTTGCAATACTCAGCTGAACCCGCTCCTCACCCCTCACTTTAACTGATGTGTGTCACTGACACAGCTGTGAAATTGCCAACCTCCAGTTATTCTGGGAAGATGATGGTGGCTTTTTGCCACAAATACCTCCCCCAAATGATGAGCAAAACTGAAACTAACCAATTGGGAAAGAGCAGCCAGCAAATCGCTGCCAATAAAATAAGTGGAAACTGAGGAAAAGAGGCAGCCTGAGAGATAAGAACATAAGGAATAACAGGAGGAATAAGTCACCAGCTCCACTTTCCTGTTCAACCTCATGACCCTGACTCCCTGGATGGAATTCTCCTGTCTTGGCCCTGCAGGGGGATCACAGGGGGGAGGGGACAGACTGCGCAAAGGTCCATTCACCTCAGGTGGAAATTTTCAGCTTTGGACCTTAGCCTTGAATATGTGATTCAACCTGTACCGCTCTCTGTGGGACAGAATGCCACAGATTAGCAACCACCTGGGAGAAGGAATTCCTCCTAATCTCCCTTTAAAATGAGCATCCACTCTGAAAACCCCCTGCAAATCTTACACATTCTCAACCCTTTAAATTTCAGTGAGTGTGGGCCCAACTTGCTCAACCCCCCCTCATAAAACCCCCTTCATCCTGGGAAGCAGCAAACCTTCTCTCAACTTTCCAATGCGAGTGTATAATCCTTCCTCAAGTAAGAAGACCAGCAATCACTATCCATCCCTAATTACCCTTTCAGTACAGTAACTTCATTGCAGTGCTAATGTAAGCCTATTCATGAACTTAGTTAGCCGTTTTCAGAGTCACATAGAGGCCAGACCAGGCAGGGACAGCAGATTTCCTTCCCTAAAGGTCATAAGAACATAAGAACATAAGAAATAGGAGCAGGAGAAGGCCATCTGGCCCTTCGAGCCTGCCCCGCCATTCAATAAGATCATGGCTGATCTGTCGTGACTCAGCTCCACATTCCCGCCCTCTCCCCATAACCCTTAATCCCCTCTCTTATCAAAAACCCATCAACCCGTTTCTTAAAAATATTTAGCGAGGCAGCCTCCACCACTTCAACGGGCAGAGAATTCCAGAGATTCACCACCCTTTGAGTGAAGAAGTTCCTCCTCAACTCTGTTCTAAACCGCCCCCCCTTTATCTTGAGGCTGTGCCCCCTAGTCCTACTGTCTTTTTTGAGCGGGAACAGTCTCTCCACCTCTATCCTATCCATCCCATTCATCATCTTATACGTCTCAATGAGATCTCCCCTCATTCTTCTAAACTCTAACGAGTACAAGCCTAGTTTATTCAGCATCTCCTCATAGCTCAATCCCCTCAACTCCGGTATCAGCCGAGTAAACCTCCTCTGCACTCCCTCCAGGGCCAAAATATCCTTGCGCAGGTGCGGCGCCCAAAACTGCACACAGTACTCCAGCTGCGGCCTCACCAATGCCCTATACAGCTGCAGCAAGACCTCCCTACTTTTATATTCAATCCTCCTCGCTATGAAGGCATTAATGAACCAGATGGGTTTTTACAAAATTGACTGTGTTACGCGATCATCAGCAGATGCTTAATTCCAGATTTTTATTCATTTTTAAATTCACCATCTGCTATGAAGGGACTCAAACCCAAGTCCCTGGGGAATTACCCTGGGTCTCTGGATCCTAGCCCGGGAACAATACCACAGTCCCACTGCCTCCCTTCTGGGGATAGATGGAAACTGGGTCCCTTACAGCCCAGGCTAAAGTTACAGAGGAACTCAGAAGTGGTTTGGCTCCTGGATTCAGTGTGTAGGCCCACTGGCATATGGACACATAGACACTCATAAAGCAAACTCCCAGCTTGGGCAAATAGTCCCATTGTCTTGTGGAATCCTCAGGGGATTGAAGTTGAATGTAGCAGAAAGCTGCATTGGGAGCCCAGAGCTGGATTGATGTCTAAATACAATAACTCCTGTAACCAATCCCATACTAAATGAAGTGCCTTCTATTCCTCTGGTCTCACCACGGGAGGACATGAAGATTTGGGCCCAAAGCCCCCATGCATTTTACTCAAAATCAGAATATCTTTACCTACTGAGGGACTTATTTCAGTGCAAGATTGAACACAGACCACGAGGCACGGCTTACCTGCCCCTGATCTCACAGCCTGGGAAAGCGATATTAAAATGGACAGAGACCTCCTGAACTTTGCTGCTGCCAAGCTTTGCATATCTAACATGTCCTTTCAGAACAGACTGTGTCACAAAGTGTCCTGGAGACACCCAGGGTCAGGGCATTGGCATTGACCACATCTGGTCAATCTGGATGAACTCTCTGAACAGCATTCCCAGCACACACAGCTAACAGATACAGATCACTCTGTGGTGTGTACCAGGATTAGGGTGCAAATCAGGAAGCTTTTTCATTCAAAGCAGAAATGTAGTCGTCATATCAACTCATTAATACTGCCCACTTGGATAAAAGCTTTCAGGGCCATGTTCCAGTGGAACAAGCGCTCCACAGAGCGATGTGGAGATGCTGGTGTTGGACTGGGGTAAACACAGTAAGAAGTCTCACAACACCAGATTAAAGTCCAACAGGTTTATTTGGTAGCGAAAGCCACTAACTTTCAGAGTGCTGCCCCTTTGTCAGATGAGTGGGAGTTCTGATCACACAGAGTGCAGCATTGAAAGCAAACATACTCTGAGATACCATCTAGAAGACCACATCATTAATATATGGGAAGTAACAGTTGCAGACTGGTACCTGTCAGTGAAACCTAGCAGCCCATCCCATTACGAGAGAGAGCTGAGGAAGAATCTGAATGCACTAAGAGTCAATCAAAGTAAAGTTCAACAGATATGTGGTGTGCGGATGGCCACTGTTCCAACTCTGCCAGAATATCCCCACATCCTTAACACAGGGAATGTTCGGAGTATGTCAGAGGGTTCGGCAGGTCCATCAGCAAAGAAAACAGCTCCATTAAAATCAAACGCAGTAGAGTCCAGCACTGACCCTGTGAAGCAGTTGGAGAGATGGTGGAACACTACATCCTGTAGGGAGAACACAGTCACTGAGGAAGCTCTAGAAACTGTAGACAGCCTCTCTGTAGTGGAAGAGCTGGAAATTGAACCCACTATTTAGAACATAGAACATTACAGCGCAGTACAGGCCCTTCAGCCCGCAATGTTGCACCGACCTGAGAAACCAATCTAAAGCCCATCTAACCTACACTATTCCAATATCATCCATATGTTTATCCACTGACCATTTAAATGCCCTTAATGTTGGCGAGTCCACAACTGCTGCAGGCAGGGCATTCCATGCCTTTACTCTCTGAGTAAAGAACCTATCTCTGACATCTGTCCTATAATTATCACCCCTTAATTTAAAGCTATGTGCCCTCGTGTTAGCCATCTCCACCTGAGGAAAAAGGTTCACACTGTCCACCCTATCTAATCCTCTGATCATCTTATATGCCTCTATTAAGTCACCTCTTAACCTTCTTTCTAACGAAAACAGCCTCAAATCCCTCAGCCTTTCCTCATATGACCCTCCCACCATTGGGAATTGAAGTAACAAATGAAGAATCCAGATCCAAATGCAGCAAGACCTGGACAATATCCAGTCTCAGGCTGACAGGTGACAAGTAACATTCATACCGCACAAGTGCCAGGCAGTGACCATCTCCAACGAGAGATTTACCCACCGCCCCTTGACATTCAATGGCATTTCCATCACTGAATCCCTCAGTTTCAACATCCTGGGAATACCATTGACCAGAAACTGAATTGGATCCAAGCTGTATAAACACAGTGGCTACCAGAGCACCAGAGGCTGGTGAGCAAGTAACTCACCTCCTGACTTCTCAAAGCTTGTCCACTGTCTACAAGACACAAGTCAGGAGTGTGATGGAACACTGCCCACTTGCCTGGATGGGCGCAGCTCCAACAACACTCAAGAAGCTCAACATCATCCAGGACAAAGTAGCCCCATTTGATTGTCACCTAAATCAGCACTTAAAACATTCACTGTCTCCACTGTTAATGCTCAGTTGCAGCCGTGTGTACAATCTACAAGATGCACTGCAGCAACTCATCAAGGCTCCTTTAACAGAACCTTCCACCTTCCACCTAGAAGGACAAAAGCGGCAAACACATTACAACATCAGCATCTGCAAATTCCTCACCCAGTCAATCACTGTCCTGACTTGGAAACATAGCGCCGTTCCTTCACAGTCACTGGATCAAAATCCTGGAATTCCCTCCCTAACAGCATTGTGGATGAACCTACAATACATGGTGATTCAAGAAGGCAGCTCACCACCACCTTCAGAAGGATAATTAGGGCTGGACAATAAAATCTCTGGCCTAGTTTTGTGAAGAAAACACTGGACAAATTGAGTGACTGCACCAAGGTCCTTGGAGATGTTGCTGGATTGCATGCAGCAGGTTCAATCATCCAGAAGGAGCTTCTGTTTGCTACAGATGGGATTGAGCCTGCTGGCTGATCTTTTCATGGACTCAGCTCCACTTACCCACCCGATCACCATAACCCTTAATCCCTTTCCTGTTCAAAAATCTATCTATCCTTGCCTTAAAAACATTCAATGAGGGAACCTCAACTGGGCAGGGAATTCCACAGATTCACAACCCTTTGGGTGAAGAAGTTCCTCCTCAACTCAGTCCTAAATCTGCTCATCCTTTATTTTGAGGCCACGCCCCCAGTTCTAGTTTCACCCCCCAGTGGAAACAACTTCCCTGCTTCTATCTTATCAATTTCCTTCATAATCTTATATGTTTCTATAAGATCTCCCCTCATCCTTCTGAATTCCAATGAGTATAGCCCCAGTCTACTCAGTCTCTCCTCATAAGCCACCCTTTCAACTCCGGAATCAACCTAGTGAATCTCCTCTGCACCCCCTCCAGTGCCAGTATACCCTTTCTCAAGTAAGGAGATAAAACTGTACACAGTAACTCCAGGTGTGGCCTCACCAGCACCTTATACAGCTGGAATATAACCTCACTGTTTTTAAACTCCATCCCTCTTGCAATGAAGGACAAAATTCCATTTGCCTTCTTAATTACCTGCTGCAAACCAACTCCTTGAGATTCCTGCACAAGGACACCCAGGTCCCTCTGCACAGCAGCATGCTGCGATTTTTTTACCGTTTAAATTATAGTCCATTTTGCTGTTTTCCTACCAAAATGGATGATCTCACATTTATCAACATTGTACTCCATCTGCCAGACCCTCGCCCATTCACTTAGACTATCCATATCCCTTTGCAGACTTTCAGCATCCTCGGTGCACTTTGCTCTCCCACCCATCGTAGTGTCATGTACGAATTTTGACACATTACACTTGGTCCCCAACTCCAAATCCTCTATGTGATGTGCCAGTGCTGCCTTGCACCTGGATATCGGAGAAGCACAGAATAAACAATGCACTGGAAGAACTTCAATAGCCTGACCAAAGCTGGAAAGGTCCACTTACAGGTGTCCCCAACCCTCTGCCTTGGAGGTACCTCCTGTCTGCCCAGTCTCCAGCTCACCCAGCCTTGCCTTACTGGAATGATATCTACACCCAGATACTGACTGTCCACACATGATAATTCCATCTTCTCAACACCTTCCCCTGCCCAGAATCCTGTGTGTGCAGGAGAAAAGATCACGGATTACCTGGAATTGGAAATGCTCAGGGGCCCCGTCCCTTCACACCCACAGGAGCAAATCAGGCCTGCCCACCCCTGCCATGCCATTGGTGCTAATGGAATTCAAGATCACCAACCACACCCACTCTTCTGGATGTAATATCATCACAGC
This sequence comes from Prionace glauca, assembly GCA_037974335.1. Taxonomy (NCBI): domain Eukaryota; kingdom Metazoa; phylum Chordata; class Chondrichthyes; order Carcharhiniformes; family Carcharhinidae; genus Prionace; species Prionace glauca. Next base: position 748,377 of record CM075741.1, read on the forward strand.
ACTGACCCTCTGACAGTGTGGCACTCCCTCAGCACTGACCCTCTGACAGTGCGGCACTCCCTCAGCACTGACCCTCTGACAGTGCGGCACTCCCTCAGCACTGACCCTCTGACAGTGCGGCACTCCCTCAGCACTGACCCTCTGACAGTGCGGCACTCCCTCAGCACTGACCCTCTGACAGTGCGGCACTCCCTCAGCACTGACCCTCTGACAGTGCGGCACTCCCTCAGCACTGACCCTCTGACAGTGCGGCACTCCCTCAGCACTGACCCTCTGACAGTGCGGCACTCCCTCAGCACTGACCCTCTGACAGTGCGGCACTCCCTCAGCACTGACCCTCTGACAGTGTGGCACTCCCTCAGCACTGACCCTCTGACAGTGCGGCACTCCCTCAGCACTGACCCTCTGACAGTGCGACACTCCCTCAGCACTGACCCTCTGACAGTGCGGCACTCCCTCAGCACTGACCCTCTGACAGTGCGGCACTCCCTCAGCACTGACCCTCTGACAGTGCGGCACTCCCTCAGCACTGACCCTCTGACAGTGCGGCACTCCCTCAGCACTGACCCTCTGACAGTGCGGCACTCCCTCAGTACTGACCCTCTGACAATGCGGCACTCCCTCAGTACTGACCCTCTGACAGTGCGGCACTCCCTCAGCACTGACCCTCTGACAGTGCGGCACTCCCTCAGCACTGACCCTCTGACAGTGCGGCACTCTCTCAGCACTGACCCTCTGACAGTGCGGCACTCCCTCAGCACTGACCCTCTGACAGTGCGGCACTTCCTCAGTACTGACCCTCTGACAGTGCGGCACTCCCTCAGTACTGACCCTCTGACAGTGCGGCACTCCCTCAGCACTGACCCTCTGACAGTGCGGCACTCTCTCAGCACTGACCCTCTGACAGTGCGGCACTCCCTCAGCACTGACCCTCTGACAGTGCGGCACTCCCTCAGCACTGACCCTCTGACAGTGCGGCACTCCCTCAGCACTGACCCTCTGACAGTGCGGCACTCCCTCAGTACTGACCCTCTGACAGTGCGGCACTCCCTCAGCACTGACCCTCTGACAGTGCGGCACACCCTCAGCACTGACCCTCTGACAGTGCGGCACTCCCTCAGCACTGACCCTCTGACAGTGCGGCACTCCCTCAGCACTGACCCTCTGACAGTGCGGCACTCCCTCAGCACTGACCCTCTGACAGTGCGGCACTCCCTCAGTACTGACCCTCTGACAGTGCGGCACTCCCTCAGCACTGACCCTCTGACAGTGCGGCACACCCTCAGCAATGACCCTCTGACAGTGCGGCACTCCCTCAGCACTGACCCTCTGCACTGTGTTATACTCCCTCTGTTCTGTATTGGATTTTCAACTTTATGTCCCCAATCAGATCAAAGCGAGTGATGCCGAAAGCTACAATCTCCGGAATTTGAGGTGTGGAGTTTTGAGGGTGGGGCAAAGTGGAGGAATTATTGAGATGAGGGTCAGAGGAAGTGGGGAGGATGAGGAGGTTTGGGGACAGATTTGGACAGTATTGTTAATACTGTCTGCATTGCTCACAAAGAGTTCTCTGTCTTTCTGGTGAAAGATGAGGAGAATTCCGCTGCTGATGGCCCTCAGCCAATGAGTCCTCCCCCGCCTGTGACCCCTTTAACCCTCTGGCTCTGTCTTTGTCCTTAGGCCCCAGGGGAGGCTGATGGCCTGAAGCCAGGGGACGATGTGAGGGAACAGTTATCATCTCTCAGGTAAGGGCACAGAATGGGAATTGGCCAAGGATAGAGATCAGATGGGAAGAACATGGATCATGTGATAAATGCATTGACCACATGGCAGGGTCATGTGTGTTGAACATACAGGAAAGCAGAATAATATTCAATTTCATTGAGTAATGGGGTTTTTATTTGATGTAAATTATGGAATTTGTGGCTGCAATTCTCCCGGAATCGCTGAATTGGTGGGAAAGCGGTTCTAAATCCCGACTGTTTTCCCAGTTCATCTTCTCACCTGAATCTCCACACTCTGTGCACGGCAGAGATCCCAGTCATGAACCTCATTAAAAACCCGGGGTGGGGGTTGCAGGGTGGGGGGTCTATTCGTGCCAGTGTCTGGGAGTTCTGCATGTGCAGTCTCCCCGATCGCTGGTCACTCCAGGAACCCCACGCAGTGCTGTCCATCCAGCACCCCCTACAGCCTGATTGTGGCCCCCACAACAATTCCCGGGCCAGTTCTGACCACGACCCCTCCCCCTCTCCCCCCCCGCTGTCGTAGAGCGCTTCAATGCCTGAGCCCCACCCCCCCCAGCAGTGGCGATGCCCCACCCCTTCACCCCAGCAGAACCCCATGCCCCCCCACCCCCAGGGTCAGATCCCCCCTGATGGCAGGCCCCCCCCATCAAACCACATACCCTGCCACCCCAATCACTGCCCTCCCTCCATTCCAGGCCGATCCTTTCTACAAAGTGGCACAGGATCCCCCACCCCCACCGATTGCCCTAGGCCCTGCCCACAATAGGTGAAGCCCCCTTGACACTGCCTAATGTCCAGTGGGCAGTGCCAAGATCTCCCTTGGCATGGGCAGCATGACAGGGGACCCTGGGAAGCACCAAGGATCAGAGTGGGACCTTGATATACATGTACACTGATCCCTTAGGGTAGGAGGGCAGGTAGATTAAATGGTTAAGGTGGTATGTAGCGTACTTGCCTTTATTAGCCAAGGCATAGAGTTTAAGAGCAGGGAGGTTATGCTGGAACTATATAAAATGTTGGTTAAAGCACAGCTAGGATATAGTGTGCTGTTCTGGAATCCACATTCCAGGAGGGAGGTGATAGCTCTGGGAAGGCTGCAGAGGAGATTTACCAGGATGTTGCTTGGGCTGGAGTGTTTTAGTGATGAAGAGAACATAGAACATAGAACATTACAGCACAAACAGGCCCTTCGGCCCTCGAGTTGCGCCGATCGCATCAACCCCACCAATCTATAGACCTATCTATAACCCCCAATCCCATTAAACCCCATATACTCATCCAGAAGTCTTTTAAAAGACCCCAGCGAGTTCGCCTCCACCACCGACGACGGCAGCCGAAATTAGATAAACTGGGGTTGTTTTCTTTTGAACAGAGGAGACTGAGGAGGGGACATGACTGCGATGTATAAGATTATAAGGGGCATAGATAGAGTAGACAGGAAGAAATCTTTCCCCTTGGTGCTGAGATCAATGATTAGGGGATATAGATTGAAGGTAAGGGGCAGAAGATTTAGAGGGAATGTGAGGAACAACCTTTTTCATCCAGAGAGTGATGGGAGTCTGGAACTCTCTGCCTGAAAGGATGGTGGAGGCAGAGGCCTCAACATTTAAGAACTATTTCGATGTGGACAGGTGGACAAGTCTTTGGTCTAAATACTGAAAATGAGATTAGGATATTTCAGTGTTTTGTTTTTGTGCAGAACAGACTTGAAGGACTGAAAGACCTATTCTGTGATGGATATATCTATGAATCTATCAAAGCACGCTATCCAAAATCCTGAAAGTCTTTGTAGATCTTCAAACAGTTGAACGTACATTCTGTAAGAATGGGATCATGGAGAACCATGGAATTTGAGGTATCGAGTTAAATCTGTAGCAAGTCCCATGGTTTCCAAATATGTTCTGATCCTCTTAGAAACCGATAACATTTTACAAGGAGAAGGAATCTGCAATATGGACAGAAAGCTAGCCAACAGCAAACTAACTAATATCATCAAAACTCCAGATCAAATGTTCCTGCAGAATGGAAAATAACTAATATCGATCCACATAACAAGGGAGAGAGAGAGAGAATGGAAATCTACCGACTGTTAGTTTGAGGTCAGCAGTGGGGAAAATGTTGGAATCGATTATGAAGGATGTGATAACTGAGTATTTAGGAATGAATGATAAAGTTGGGCAGGAGTCAGCGTGGAATTATGATTGGGAGATCATGTTTGACCAACCTGTTGGTGTTTTTGGGGATAATACATGTAGCACTGATGAAGGAGAACCAGTAGATGTGATGTATTTAGATTTCCTGAAAGCTTTTATTAGATCCCAAGCAGGAGATTAGTAAATAAAATCCAAGCACACAGAGCAGAGGAATGCATGATTTTGGATTAAGAATCAATCATCAGGCAGAAAGTGGAGAGCTGGAATAAACACCTCCCTCTCAAGATGGCAAACTGTGACTAGGAGGAACCTCTAGGAGCAGCGTTAGCTCCACAGCCAATCACAATTTGGATATGGAGACCAATTGTAAAATAATAAAGCCCCCATAGTCCCAGAGGTTGCTGTCCCCTTTAAGGGGGAGAGCTGATTGATGGCCATTTAACCTGAGAAAACCAAGCATGCTGAATGCTTCCTTCACTACCCTGTCCGCTGGTGACTCCACTTTCAAAGAGCTATCAACCTGTATCCTTAGATCCCTTTGTTCTGTAACTTTCCCCAACGTCCTACCATTACCTGAGTAAGTTCTGCTCTGATTCAATTGACCAAATGCATCACCTCGCATTTATCTAAATCAAAGAACAAAGAAAATTCCAGCATAGGAACAGGCCATTCGGCCCCTCCAAGCCTGCACCGACCATGCTGCCCGACTGGAATAAAACCCCCTACCCTTCCGGGGACCATATCCCTCTATTCCCATCCTAGTCATGTACTTGTCAAGACGCCCCTTAAAAGTCCACTTCCACTCCCTCCCCGGCAACAAGTTCCAGGTACCAACTGCTCTCTGTGTAAAAAATCTGCCTCGTACATCTCCTTTAAACCTTGCCCCTCACACCTTAAACCTGTGCCCCCTAATAATTGACTCTTCCACCCTGGGAAAAAGCTTCTGACTATCTACTCTGTCCATGCCCCTCATAATCTTGTAGACTTCTATCAGGTCTCCCCTCAACCTCCATCGTTCCAGTGAGAACAAACCAAGTTTCTCCAACCTCTCCTCATAGCTAATGCCCTCCATGCCAGGCAACATTCTGGTAAATCTTTTCTGTACCCTCTCCAAAGCCTCCACATCCTTCTGGTAGTGTGACGACCAGAATTGAACACTATATTCCAAGTGCGGCCTCACTAAGGTTCTGTAAAGTGTCAACCTGACTTGCCAGTTTTTAAACTCAGTACCCCAGCCGATGAAGGCAAGCATGCCGTATGCCGTCTTGACTACCTTCTCCACTTGCATTGCCACTTTCAGTGACCTGTGTACCTGTACACCCAGATCCCTCTGCCTTCAATACACTTAAGGGTTCTGCCATTTACTGTATATTTCCTATCTGTATTAGACCTTCCAAAATGCATTACATTTGTTCAGATTAAACTCCATCTGCCATCCCTCTGCCCAAATCTCCAACTGATCTATATCCTGCTGTATCCTCTGTTGATCCTCAACATTATCCACAAATCCACCAACCTTTGTGTCATCCGCAAACTTACTAATCAATCCAGTTACATTTTCTCCAAATCATTTATATATATTACAAACAGCAAAGATCCCAGCACTGATCCCTGAGGAACACCATTTGTCACAGCCCTCCATTCAGAAACACACCCTTCCACTGCTACCTTCTTTGACCGAGTCAGTTTTGTATCCACCTTGCCAGCTCACCTCTGATCCCATGTGACTTCACCTTCTGCACCAGTCTGCCATGAGGGACCTTGTCAAAGGCCTTACTGAAGTCCATGTAGACAACATCCACTGCCCTACCCTCATCAATCACCTTCATCACTTCCTCGGAAAATTCGATCAAGCTCGTGAGACACGACCTCCCCTTCACAAAACCGTGTTGCCTTTCGCTAATACGTCCACTTATTTCCAAGTGGGAATAAATCCTGTCTCGAAGAATCCTCTCTAATAATTTCCCTACCACTGATGTCAGGCTCACCGGCCTGTAATTACCTGGATTATTCTTGCTACCTTCTTAAACAAAGGAACAACATTGGCTATTCTCCAACCTTCTGGGATTTCCCCTGTAGTCATGATGTGGAGATGCCAGCGTTGGACTGGGGTAAACACAGTGAGAAGCCTGACCACACCAGGTTTAAGTCCAACCAATTTATTTGATTTATTTATCAAATAAATTTGTTGGACTTAAACCTGGTGTTGTCAGACTTCTTACTGTATCTCCCCTGTAGCCAGTGAAGATACAAAGATTTCTCTCAAGGTCCCAGCAATTTCCTCCCTTGCCTCTGTGTTGTGAGGTATATCCCATCAGGCCCTGGGGACTTGTCTACCTTAATATTTCTCAAGAACCCCAATACCACCTTGTTGATTTCAACGTGACTCAAACTACTTGCACCCCCTTTCCCAGACTCATCATTCACCAAGTCCTTCTCTTTGGTGAATACTGACACAAAGTACTCAAACTCTATCTGCCATTTGTCAGCCCACTGGCCCATCTGATCAAGATCCCAAGATTGAGGAGACTGGGTTATATTCCACAGAGTTTTGAAGAATGAAGGATGTCCTCGTTGAAACTTACAAAATACTCACAGGATATGACAGGGCAGATGTTGACAGGATGTTTCCCCTGGCTGGTGAATCTAAAATAAGGGAAGGAACACAAAGAGACTTGAGACTCCTTGTTCAAGATTCTGTTAAAGTTAACGTTTAGGCTCAGTCGGCAGTTAGGAAAGCAAATGTAATGTTAGCATTCATGTCGAGAGGGCTAGAATACAAGACCAGGGATGTACTTCTGAGGCTGGATAAGGCTCTGGTCAGACCCCATTTGGAGAATTGTGAGCAGTTTTGGGCCCCGTATCTAAGGAAGGATGTGCCGGGCCTTGGAAAGGGTCCAGAGGAGGTTCACAAGAATGATCCCTGGAATGAAGAGCTTGTCGTATGAGGAACGGTTGAGGACTCTGGGTCTGCACTCGTTGGAGTTTAGAAGGATGAAGGGGGATTTTAGAAACATAGAAAAACTACAGCACAATACATTTATCTGCGTCGAAGTCCATCTGCCACTTCTCCGCCCAGTCTTGCATCCTATCTATGTCACGCTGCAATTTCTGACATCCCTCCAAACTATCCACAACACCTCCAACCTTTGTGTCATCAGTAAACTTACCAACCCATCCCTCCACTTCCTCATCCAGGTCATTTATAAAAATCACAAACAGCAACGGTCCCAGAACAGATCCCTGGGGCACTCCACTGGTGACCAACCTCCATGCAGAAAAAGACCCATCCACAACCACTCTCTGCCTTCTGCAGGCAAGCCAGTTCTGGATCCACAAAGCAACAGCCCCTTGGATCCCATGCCCCCTCACTTTCTCAATAAGCCGTGCATGGGGGACTCCTAAACTCAAAGTAAGCTTTTCTTCTTGATTAGATTTATTACAGCCTTTGTACACCACGGTTCCTGTAACCGACCATAACTTCCCTGTCTCATTGGAACATTGCTATGCAGAACTCCAGACAAATATTCCCTGAAAATTTGCCACACTTCTTCCGTACATTTCCCTGAGAAAACCTCATTCCAATTTAAGCCTCCAATTTCCTGTCTGATAGCCTCATAATTCCCCTTACTCCAATTAAACACTTTCCTAGCTCTTCTGATCCTATCTCTCTCCAATGCTAGTGTAAAGGAGATAGCGTTATGATCACTCTTCCCAAAATGCTCTCCCACTGAGAGATCTGACACCTGTCCAGGTTCATTTCCCAATACCAAATCAAGTACAGCCTCTTCTCTTGTAGGTTTATCCACATACTGTGCCAAGAAACCCTCCTGAACACACCTAACAAACTCCTCCCCATCTAAACCTCTTACGCTAGAGAGATTCCAATTGATATTGGGAAATTAAAATCTCCCATCACGACAACTCTGTTATTGACCCCTTCCTGTTCCTAACCTCCACGATGTGGGTATGCCGGCGTTGGACTGGCGTAAACACAGTAAAAAGTCTGACAACACCAGGTTTTAGTCCAACCGATTTATTTGATAATATTCTCACAAGCTTTCGGGGTTAGCCCCTTCGTCAGGTGAATGGAGAGTTCTGGCCTCAGACAGAGCATATAAAGCACAGACAGTCTGTGAAAATGTAGAACCAGCAGGTTCTAGATTTCTGAGATCTATAACCTCAGACTAAAGGGATGATTCTTTAAACCAGAGATGAGGAGGAAATTCTTCAGCCACAGAGTGGCCAATCCATGGAACTCATTGCTGCAGAAGGCTGTGGAGGCCAGATCATTGAATATCTTTAAGACAGCGATAGATCGGTTCCTGATTAATAAGGGGATCAGGGGTTATGGTGAAAAGGCAGGAGAATGGGGATGAGAAAAATATCAGCCATGATTGAATGGCGGAGCAGACTCGATGGGCCGAGTGGCCTAATTCTGCTCCTATGTCTTATGGTCTTACGATTTTAAAATCAGGGAACGTAATCTCAGGATAAGGGCTAGACCATTGAAGACTCGGATCAGGAAGGATTTCTTCACTCAGAGGTTGGTGAATCTTTGGAATTCTCTACCTCATCATATTCAAAACAGAAACTCATAGACTTCCGGAAACCAATAACATCGAAGGAATGTGGAGCTCAGGCGATCAACCAGGGTCTAATTGAACAGTGGAGGAGGTGAGCTTGTCTCAACAAAGAAGTGAAACCGGACAGACCACCTGGCATTGACCTGGGCACTGAAAAAGACAACAGCAAAAGAAACATCTGTGTTGACTCTACAAAGTCCTCCTTACTAACATCTGAAGGCTAATGCTAAAGTTGGGAGATTTGTCTCAGCAACTAGTCAAACAACATCCTGACAGTCATTCTCACGGAATCATACCTTGCAGATAACACCCAGACACGACTATTACCATCCCTGGATATGTCCTTTCCCACTGGCGGGACAGACCCAGCAGAGATGGCAGCACAGTGGTATACAGTTTCAAGGGAGGTGCCATGAGAGTCCTTAAAATTGACTTCGGATCCCATAAAATCTCATGACTCCAGGTTAAACATGGGCAAGGAAACCTTCTACTGGTTACCATGTAGCGTTCTCCTTCTGATGAATCAGTATTCCTCCATGTAGAACAACGCTCGGAGGAAGCAGTGAAGGTGGCAAGGGTGCAAGATGTACTCTGGGTAGGGGATTTCAATGTCCATCCCCAAGAGTGGCTTGGTGGCAGCAGCACAGATTGAGCAGGTTGGGTCCGAAAGGAATTAATTGCTAGACTGGGTCTGCAGCAGATGGTGAAGGAACCAACAAGAGGAAATAACATCCTTGACCTCATCCTTACCAACCTGCCAGCTGCAGATACATCTGTACATGACAGTATCAGTAAGAGTGATCATCGTACAGTCCTTGTGGAAATGAAGTCCTGCCTTTACATTGAGAATACTCTCCATCGTGTTGTGTGACACTATGATCGTGCTAAATGGGACAGACTTCAAACTGATCCAGCAAAACAAGGCTGGGCATCCATGAGGCGCTGTGGGCCATCAGCAGCAGCGAGGTTGTACTCCAGCACAATCTGTAACCTCACAGCCCAGCATATCCCCTTCTCAACCATCCCCATCAAGCCAGGGGGTCAGCTCTGGTTCAGCGGAGAGCACAGGAGGGCATGCCAGGAGTAGCACCAGGCATAGCTAAAAATGAGGTGCCAACCTGGTGAAGCTACAACACTGGACTAATTGCATAGACAGAGCTAAGTGACCCCACAACCAAGGGATCAGATCTAAGCTCTGCAGTCCTTCTACATCCAGTCAAGAATGATAATGGACAATTAACTCATTGAAAGAAGAGGCTCTAAAAATACCCCCATCCTCAATGGTGGAGGAGCCCAGCACATCAGTGCAAAAGATAAGGCTGAAATATTCGCAGCAAACTTCAGCCAGAAGTGCCAAGTGAATGATCCATCTCCGCCTTCTCCAGTGGTTCCCAGGATCTCAGATGCCAGTCTCCAGCCAATTTGATTCACTCCACGTGATATCAAGAAACAGTTGAATTCACTGGGTACTGCAAAGGCAATGGGCCCTGATAACGTTCCGGCAATAGTGCTGAAGACTTATGCTCCAGAACATGCTGCTCTCCTAGCCAAGCTCTTCCGGTACAAGTACAGTTACAACCCTGGCATCTACCCAGCAATGTGGGAAATTGCCCAGGTATATCCTATATACAAAAAGGAGGACAAACCCAACCCAGCCAATCAGTCAACTTTTGATCATCAGTAAAGTGATGGAAGGGGTCATCGACAGCGCTATCCAGCAGCACCTGCTCAGCAATAACCTGCTCAGTGACGCCCAGTTTGGGTTTCGCCAGGGTCACTCAGCTCCTGACCTCATTACAGCCTTGGTTCAAACATGGACAAAAGAGCTGAATTCCAGAGATGAGGTGAGAGTGACAGCCCTTAATATCAAGGCCGCATTTGACCAAGTGCGGCATCAAGGAGCCTGAGCAAAACTGGAATCAATGGGTATCAGAGGGAAAACTCTCCGCTGGTTAGAGTCATAAGAACATAAGAAATAGGAGCAGGAGTAGGCCATCTGGCCCTTCGAGCCTGCCCCGCCATTCAATAAGATCATGGCTGATCTGTCGTGGCTCAGTTCCACCTTCCCGCCCTCTCCCCATAACCCTTAATCCCTTCTCTCATCAAAAACCCATCAACCCGCGTCTTAAAAATATTTATCGAGGCAGCCTCCACCACTTCAACGGGCAGAGAATTCCAGAGATTCACCACCCTTTGAGTGAAGAAGTTCCTCCTCAACTCCGCTCTAAACCACCCCCCCTTTATCTTGAGGCTGTGCCCTCTAGTTCTGCTGTCTTTTTTGAGTGGGAAGAGTCTCTCCACCTCTATCCTATCCATCCCATTCATCATCTTATACGTCTCAATGAGATCTCCCCTCATTCTTTTAAACTCCAACGAGTACAAGCCTAGTTTATTCAGCCTCTCCTCATAGCTCAATCCCCTCAACTCCGGTATCAGCCTAGTAAACCTCCTCTGCACTCCCTCCAAGGCCAAAATATCTTTGCGCAGTATCTGGTAAGAACTAGGAGCAGGAGTAGGCCATTCAGCCCCTCGAGCCTGCCCCGCCATTCAATAAGATCATGGCTGATCTTTATGTGGACTCAGCTCCACTTACCCACCCGCTCACCATAACCCTTAATTCCTTTACTGTTCAAAAATCTATCTATCCTTGCCTTAAAAACATTCAATGAGGGAACCTCAACTGCTTCACTGGGCAGGGAATTCCACAGATTCACAACCCTTTGTCTGAAGAAGTTCCTCCTCAACTCAGTCCTAAATCTGCTCTCCCTTATTCTGAGGCCACGCCCCCAGTTCTAGTTTCACCCCCCAGTGGAAACAACTTCCCTTCGTAATCTTATACTTTTCCATAAAATCTCCCCTCATTCTTCTGAATTCCAATGAGTATAGCCCCAGTCTACTCAGTCTCTCCTCATAAGCCAATCCTCTCAACTCCGGAATCAACCCCAGTGAATCTCCTCTGCACCCCCTCCAGTGCCAGTATATCCTTTCTCAAGTAAGGAGACTAAAACTGTACACAGTACTCCAGGTGTGGCCTCACCAGCACCTTATACAGCTGCAACATAACCTCGCTGTTTTTAAACTCCATCCCTCTAGCAATGAAGGACAAAATTCCATTTGCCTTCTTAATTACCCGCTGCAAACCAACTCCTTGTGATTCTTGCACAAGGACACCCAGGTCCCTCTGCACAGCAGCATGCTGCGATTTTTTACCGTTTAAATTATAGCCCATTTTGCTGTTATTCCGACCAAAATGGATGACCTCACATTGACCAACATTGTACTCCATCTGCCAGACCCTCGCCCATTCTCTTAGACTATCTGTATCCCTTTACAGACTTTCAGCATTCTCTGCACACTTTGCTTTTCCACCCATCCTAGTGTCATCTGTGAATTTGGACACACTACACTTGGTCCCCAACTCCAAATCATCCGTGTACATCGTAAACAATTGTGACCCCAACACTGATCCCTGAGGCACATCGCTAGTCACTGATCACCAACCAGAAAAACACCCATTTACCCCCACTCTTTGCTTTCTGTTAGTTAATCCTCTATCCATGCTAATACGTTACCCGTAACACCGTGTACCTTTATATTATGTAGCAGTCTTTAGTCCAGTACCTTGTCAGATGCCTTCTGGAAATCCAGATACACATCCACAGGTTCCCCATTGTCTACTGCACACATAATGTTCTCAAAGAATTCCACCAAATTAGTCAAACGTGACCTGCCCTCCATGCTGTGTCTTACCAATGGGACAATTTATATCCAGATGACTCGACGATCTCATTGAGACGTATAAGATGATGAATGGGATGGATAGGATAGAGGTGGAGAGACTGTTCCCGCTCAAAAAAGACAGTAGGACTAGGGGGCACAGCCTCAAGATAAAGGGGGGGCGGTTTAGAACAGAGTTGAGGAGGAACTTCTTCACTCAAAGGGTGGTGAATCTCTGGAATTCTCTGCCCGTTGAAGTGGTGGAGGCTGCCTCGCTAAATATTTTTAAGAAACGGGTTGATGGGTTTTTGATAAGAGAAGGGATTAAAGGTTATGGGGAGAGGGCGGGAAGGTGGAGCTGAGTCACGACAGATCAGCCATGATCTTATTGAATGGCGGGGCAGGCTCGAAGGGCCAGATGGCCTACTCCTGCTCCTATTTCTTATGTTCTTATGTTCTTATGCTATTTCTTCCCTGATGACAGATTCAAGCATTTTCCCTACTACAGAAGTTAAGCTAACCGGCCTACAGTTACCTGCCTTTTGTCTACCTCCTTTTTTAAGCAGCAGTGTCACATTTGCTGTTTTCCAATCTGCAAGCTGAATGACAGAGAGAAGGAGCCTGGCAATCAGGGCTGGATGTGGGTATGCCGGCGTTGGACTGGCGTAAACACAGTAAAAAGTCTGACAACACCAGGTTTTAGTCCAACCGATTTATTTGATAATATTCTCACAAGCTGCTGGATATCAGGGTGGGGGAGAGGGTTGGCCTGCCAGTGGGGGGAGGGGGTGGGGGGCACTGAGGGGGGGTCAGGGCTGCCAGTGGGGGAGTGGGGATTGGGACTGCCAGGTGCGGGGAGGATGCGGTGGAGGCAGGGGAGGTGGGGGCGAGTCGCATATGGCCCAGACATGTTTGGGGAGCCCAGTGATAGGACAGTTTGGGGTTGGCACAGCAGGCTAAGCAGAGGTCATGGGGTTGGCCAGGAAGCAGGCAGTGCAGGACTGCTGCGTATGTGCTGATCTCAGCACTGACAGATTGGCGCATGTGCAGTGGCACACTCAGTGCTATGCTGCTGGCCTCTCCCACGGGAATAGCCTCTGCCCACTGATCTTCAGCATGATTCCCGCTCTGCAGTACATGGCATGAAAGAGATTCATTTTCAAACTCCTGCTCAGAAAAATCCACAGGATTTACTCCAGTTTTGCAAACTTGAGACTGAATGGTTTTTGGGGAGAATCCCACCCTGTGTCTTCCACCAAGGATGAGGAGTTTTGGGAAGGAATGAATCCACTGGATCTGCCTCGTACGGAGCTGTCACCTTGGGGACGAATGTGGACCAACTGTTGGCAGGAACTGATCCACCAGGAATGGAGCCTGTGGAGACTCAGCTTCACCCGGACAAAATCTTGACCTGAACCTCCCTGAAATCCTGGCACTAAGAGGCACCATTGAGGAAAACAACAATTTGTTTGATTTAAAAAACCCTCATTCACCTTTCACCCCCTCCCCTCCCCAGCCCTCCCATTGCCCCCCCCATCCCCCCTACCCCTGCCTCCCTCACTGGCCTTTCCTCCCTTTTACCTCCAGTCAGGACCAATCCAAAACAGGGCCTCCTTTCTTCACGGATAGTCCCAGTTGATGGTTCTCTGGGTTAAAGGTGTTATCTACCTTGTTCTGTCCAAATATTAGATTTTAGACTCATTTTTACCTGGTTCTGATCTGTTGATTTGAAAAACTCTTTGAGGGGAGTATATTCTAATGATTAATCTCCACGTTCCCAGGGAGACGGTGATGAAGATTGATGAAGAATTGAAGGGAATACGCAGATTCCAGGAAAGTGTGGAGGGCAGTGGATTAATGCAGCAACAGGTCAGAAACTACTCTCAATCCTGAGAAAATGACAAATGTATACGGCAGAAACTGGAATTGTGGGAAATAGAGCGGGTATTTGGAGAGTTGTGGGATGTGTCAGTATTCACCAAGGAGAAGGACTTGGTGGATGATGAGTCTGGGAAAGGATGTGTAGATAGTTTGAGTCACATTGAGATCAAAAAGGTGATTTTGGGGTTCTTGAGAAACAATAAGGTAGACAAGTCCCCAGGGCCTGATGGGATATACCCCAGAATACTGAGAGAGGCAAGGGAGGAAATTGCTGGGGCCTTGAGAGAAATCTTTGTATCCTCACTGGCTACAGGGGAGGTCCCAGAGGATTGGAGAATAGCCAATGTTGTTCCTTTGTTTAAGAAGGGCAGCAAGAGTAATCCAGGTAATTACAGGCCTGTGAGCCCTATATCAGTGGTAGGGAAATTATTGGAGAAGATTCTTCAAGACAGGATTTATTCCCATTTGGAAATAAGTGGACGTATTAGCGAAAGGCAACATGATTTTGTGAAGGGGAGGTCGTGTCTCACAAACTTGATCGAGTTTTTCAAGGAAGATACGAAGATGACTGAGGGTAGGGCAGTGGGTGTTGTCTACATGGACTTCAGTAAGGCCTTTGACAAGGTCCCTCATGGCAGACTGGTGCAGAAGGTGAAGTCACATGGGATCAGAGGTGAGCTGGCAAGGTGGATACAAAACTGACTCAGTCAAAGAAGACAGAGGGTAGCAGTGGAAGGGTGTGTTTCTGAATGGAGGGCTGTGACAAGTGGTGTTCCTCAGGGATCAGTGCTGGGACCTTTGCTGTTTGTAATATATATAAATGATTTGGAGGAAAATGTAACTGGATTGATTAGTAAGTTTGCAGATGACACAAAGGTTGGTGGATTTGTGGATAGTGATGAGGACCATCAGAGGATACAGCAGGATATAGATCAGTTGGAGACTTGGGCGGAAAGATGGCAGATGGAATTTAATCCGGACAAATGTGAGGTAATGCATTTTGGAAGGTCTAATACAGAAAGGCGTTGTTTGTCCATCATCATCGGTGAGGACCTCGACACCATTAGTTATTTTGAAGCTGGTTGCGATGTGTCCGAAGATGACTGATCAGGGCCAATTCGGGCACGGAATGTCCTGGCACATATTGAGTAGGCACTGTAGTTGTTGCACTGGTGGCTCTGGATTTGCGCAGCTCACGCTTAAGTTATGTTTCAGCAATACACTTTGCTTCGTAAGTTTGACAGCCTTTGTGGATGAGGCAGCACCAGGTAGGGCAGTTTTGTGCCAGCGTTTCCCAGGTGGTCGTGTCAATGTCAAGCGACTTCAAGGAGGCCTTGAGTGCGTCTTTGAAATGTTTCTTCTGCTCTCCATGCGAGCGTCTTCCAGCAGATAGCTCCCCAAAAAGAAACTGCTTGGGAATATGCTTGTCTGACATACGGATGATATAACCTGCCCACCGGGTCTGCGCTCTCATCAGCAGTGTGTGGACTGATGGTAGACTTGCTCTGGAGAGAACTTCAGTGTCTGGTACTTTGTCTTGCCATCTGATGCATAATATTCTGCAAAGACAAGTCATGTGGAAATGATTGAGCTATCCTGCATGCCTACGATACACAGTCCACATTTCACAGGTGTACAGGAGGGTAGTGAGTGCCGCGGCGCTGTAGACCTTCAGTTTTGTTGCTGGGCTGATTCCTCGACGTTCCCATACAGTGGAGCGCAGTCTACCGAAAGCAGAACTTGCCTTTGCTATTCTGCAGTTAACTTCTGTATCAATAGTCACTGCTTGGGAGAAGGTGCTGCCAAGATAAGTGAACTGGTCCATTGCCTGTAGTTTCTGCCCTTTGATTGTGATTATGGATTCTGTGTACGGTGCATGAGGAACAGGCTGGTGCATGACTTCAGTCTTTTTAATGTTGATGGTGAGTCCAAAGTTGTCACAAGCCATGGAAAATTTGTCCATACTGATTTGCACCTCTGGCTCTGAGCCAGTATACAGGACGCAGTCATCGGCAAAGAGGAAGTCTCTCAGAACAGTCTCCTTCACTTTGGGAATCGCTTGAAGTCTCCTCAGGTTGAAGAGTTTCCCATCCACTCTGTACTTGAGGCTGATTCCAGCAACACTGTCCTGGAAGGCATCATTCAGCATGGCAGTAAACATCATGCTGAACAGTGTGGGTGTGAGCACACAGCCCTGTTTGACGCCATTGGTGACTGGGAATGTCTCAGAGGATTCTCCGCCATCCAGTACTCTGGCCATCATGGAACTGGCGTACCATCTGCATGAATTTGGGGAGGCAGCTGAACTTTGACATGATTCTCCACAGGCCTTGCCAGTTTACAGTATCGAAGGCTTTTGCAAGGTCAACAAAGTTTGTGTACAGTTCGCGATTCTGCTCCTGACACTTCTCCTGAAGTTGGTGCACAACAAAAATCATGTCAATAGTCCCGCGACCTTTGTGGAAGCCACACTGTGACCCTGGAAACAGGCCCAGCTCCAGGTGAGTGACCAGACGGTTTA
This sequence comes from Prionace glauca, assembly GCA_037974335.1. NCBI lineage: Eukaryota > Metazoa > Chordata > Chondrichthyes > Carcharhiniformes > Carcharhinidae > Prionace > Prionace glauca. Next base: position 764,980 of record CM075741.1, read on the forward strand.
GCAGGACTCTTGCAAGGGTTTTTCCTGTGATGGAGAGCAGTGAGATTCCTCGGTGGTTTTTGCCTACTCGCCGATTGCCCTTCCTCTTGTAGAGGTGAACGATGGAAGCATCTTTAAGTTCCTGAGGAATGGATCCTTGCTTCCAAAAGGACTGGAACAACTCGGTGAGCTTCTCGATAAGTGCAGGACCAGCAGTTTTGTAGATCTCTGCGGGTTTGGCATCTGCCCCCCCCTGGGGCTTTGCCACTGGGTAGCTGGCTGACAGCTTTCGTGACTTCGGCTATTACCGGTGAGTCATCCATGGTGCTGTTGATATCAACCTGGGGAATCCTGTCTATTGCCTCATCGTGAATAGGTGACAGTCGGTTGAGGACGGTTTCAAAGTGTTCAGCCCATCTCGGCAGGATCTGAGCCCTCTCTGTAGAAGATAGAAGATAGAACATTACAGCACAAACAGGCCCTTCGGCCCTCGAGTTGCGCCGATCACATCAACCCCACCAATCTATAGACCTATCTATAACCCCCAATCCCATTAAACCCCATATACTCATCCAGAAGTCTTTTAAAAGACCCCAGCGAGTTTGCCTCCACCACCGATGACGGCAGCCGATTCCATTCACTCACCACCCTCTGAGTGAAAAACTTACTCCTAACATCACCTCTGTACTTCCCTCCCCGCACCTTAAATCTGTGTCCTCTCGTAGCGACCATTTCAACCCGGGGAAATAGCCTCTGAGAGTCCACCCTATCTATTCCTCTCAACATTTTATAAACTTCTATCAGGTCGCCTCTCAACCTTCGCCTCTCCAGGGAAAAGAGTCCCAGCTCCCTCAACCTGTCTTCATAAGGCATGCCTCCCAGTCCAGGCAACATCCTTGTAAATCTCCTCTGCACCCTTTCAATAGCTTCTACGTCTTTCCTATTGTGAGGCGACCAGAGCTGCGCACAGTTCTCCAAATGAGGCCTGACAAGGGTCCTGTAAAGTTGCAGCATTACCTCCCGACTCCTAAACTCAATCCCTCGATTAATGAAGGCCAGTACACCATACGCCTTCTTGACCACCTCCTCCACCTGCGAGGCTGATTTAAGAGTCCTGTGGACCCGGACCCCGAGATCCTTCTGCTCTTCAACGCTACTAAGACTCCTGCCCTTGATAGTGTAGTGTAATGAGAGTTGTACCATCTGTACTCAGGAGGGGGGATCTCCTGAGAGATTGAGATCCATAGAGAGTGTTGAGGGCTTCATAGAACCATTTCAAGTCGTTTCTGTCAGCGTATCCTGTATTTCATCTGCCTTGATGCTCAGCCAGGCAACCTGCATTTTACACAGTTTATTCTGGACTGTCCTGCGAGCACTGGGAAAAGCATTTTTCTTGGCAGCTGAAGATGGGTCGTTCTGACAGGCCCGATGAACACAGTAAAAAGTCTGACAACACCAGGTTTTAGTGAAGACAGTGCTTTTCAACAAGTAGAGCCTGTATCTCCTCATCATTCTCATCGAATCAGTCATGCTGCTTGCGGGTAGAGGGCCCGAGTGTCTTCAGTGCAGATGTATGGACAGCATCCCTGAAGCGTTCCCTGTCGTCCTCAGCGCTGCCTGCGAGGTGTAGGTCAGCAAGCTTGATTTCTAAGTCTTCAGCCAGTGCTGAAGCGATGCTGGGGTTCTTTAGTTTGGCCGCATTGATTCTTTTTATAACCTTGCTTCCTTGTGGTCACCTCTTACAGATAGGAAATATACAGTAAATGGCAGAACCCTTAAGAATATTGATAGGCAGAGGGATCTGGGTGTACAGGTACACAGGGCACTGAAAGTGACATTGCAGGTAGAGAAGGTAGTCAAGACGGCATACAGCATGACTGCCTTCATCGGCTGGGGCACTGAGTTTAAAAATTGGCAAGTCAGGTTGACACTTTACAGAACCTTAGTGAGGCCGCACTTGGAATATGGTGTTCAATTCTGGTCACCACACTGTTGGAAGGATTGGAAAATGGAAGAAGTGGTTAATGGAAAGGGTCCTGAGAGATAGGATTTATGACCATTTGGAAAGATTCAGTTTAATCCGGGATAGTCAGCACGGTTTCGTGAGGGGTAAGTCTTGCTTCACAAATTTGATTGAATTCTTTGAGGAAGTAACTAAGTGGGTAGACAAAGGTAGAGCAGTTGATGTTGTATACATGGATTTTAGTAAGGTGTTTGATAAGGTTCCCGACGATAGGCTCACAAAGGTAAGGAGGTGTGGGTTAGAAGGAAATTTGGCCGATTGGATAAGTAACTGGCTGTCTCGTAGAAGTCTCACAACATTAGGTTAAAGTCCAGTAGCTGTTGGACTTTAACCTGGTGTTGTGAGACTTCCTATTGTGTTTACCCCAGTCCAACGCCGACATCTCCACATCATGTATCATAGAAGACAGAGGGTGGTGGTGGAGGGGAAATTTTCAGACTGGAGGCCAGTTACCAGCGGTGTACCACAGGGATCAGTGCTGGGTCCTCTGATATTTGTGATTTTTATCAATGACTTGGAAGAGGGGGCTGAAGGGTGGGTTAGTAAATTTGCTGATGACACCAAGATTGGTGGAGTAGTGGATGAGGTGAAGGGCTCTTGTAGGCTGCAAAGAGACATTGATAGGATGCAGAACTGGGCTGAAAAGTGGCAGATGGAGTTTAACCCTGATAAGTGCGAGGTGATTCATTTTGGTAGGACAAACTTGAATGCAGATTACAGGGTCAACGGCAGGGTTCTGAGGAATGTGAAGGAACAGAGAGATCTTGGGGTTCATATCCACAGATCTCTGAAGGTTGCCACTCAAGTGGATAGAGCCATGAAACAGACCTATAGTGTGTTAGCGTTTATTAACAGGGGGTTTGAGTTTAAGAGTCATGGGGTTATGCTGCAACTATACCGGACCTTGGTGAGACCACATTTGGAATATTGTGTTCAGTTCTGGTCACCTCACTATAAGAAGGATGTGGAAGCATTGGAGAGAGTGCAGAGGAGATTTACCAGGATGCTGCCTGGTTTGGAGGGTAGGTCTTATGGGGAAAGGTTGAGGGAGCTGGGGCTTTTGTGTTCAGAGTGGAGGAGGATGAGAGGTGACTTAGTAGAGGTTTATAAGATGATGAGAGGGATTGATAGAGTGGATGTTCAGAGACTATTTCCTGGGTGGATGTAGCTGTTACTAGGGGGCATAACTATAAGGTTCATAGTGGGAGATACAGGAGGGATGTCCGAGGTAGATTCTTTACTCCGAGAGTGGTTTGGGTGTGGAACGCACTGCCTGCTGTGATAGTGGAGTCGGACACTTTCGGAACTTTCAAGTGGTTATTGGATAGGCACATGGAGCACAACAGAATGATAGGGATTGGGAGAGACTGATCTTGGTTTCGGACAAAGCTCGGCACAACATCAAGGGCCAAAGGGCCTTTACTGTGCTGTAATGTTCTATGTTTTTATGTTTGTCCTCTTTGGAGGGGATATATGGGAATTGTGGGATATGGATATTTATGGTTCAAAAGGAGTTTGAATGTCACAAGAGGGAAAAGGAAGCGTATGTAAGGATAAAAAAAACAAGGTTCAGTTGGGTTGCTTGAGGATTACAAGGTAGCTAGGAATAAATTGAAAAAAGGGTTTAGGAGAGCTAAGAGGGGGCATGAGAAATCCTTGGTGGGTCGGATAAAAGAAACCTAAGGCTTTTGTGTGAAATAAAAGACTGACCAGGGTGAGGTTAGGGCCAGTCGAGGATAGTAATGGGAACTTGTGCATGGAGTCAGAAGAGATAGGTGAGGCATTGAATGAATACTTTTCTTCAGTGTTCACTAAGGAGAGGGGCCATGTTTTTGAGGATGAGTGCATGATACAGGCTGATAGGATGGAGGAGGTAGATGTTCTGAGGGAAGATGTATTCGCAATTTTGAAAAACCAGAGGGTCGATAAGTCCCCCGGGCCAGATGGGATACATCCGAGGATACTTTGGGAGGCAAGGGATGAGATTGCGGAGCCTTTAGCTTTGATCTTTGGGTCCTCACAGTCCACGGGGATTGTGCCAGAGGACTGGAGAATGGCGAATGTTGTTCCTTCAAGAAAGGAAATAGGAATGACCCTGGTAATTATAGGCCAGTTAGTCTTACTTTGGTGGTCGGTAAGTTAATGGAAAAGGTCCTGAGAGATAGGATTTACGACCATTTGGAAAGATGCAGTTTAATCCGGGATAGTCAGCACAGTTTCGTGAGGGGTAAGTCCTGCCTCACAAATTTGATTGAATTCTTTGAGGAGGTAACTAAGTGGGTAGACGAAGGTAGAGCAGTTGATGTCGTATACATGGATTTTAGTAAGGTGTTTGATAAGGTTCCCCATGGTAGGCTCATGAAGAAAGTAAGGAGGTGTGGGATAGAAGGAAATTTGACTGATTGGATAAGTAACTGGCTGCCTCATAGAAGACAGAGGGTGGTGGTGGGGGAAAGTTTTCAGACTGGAGGCCAGTTACCAGCGGTGTACCACAGGGATCAGTGCTGGGTCCTCTGCTATTTGTGATTTTTATCAATGACTTGGAAGAGGGGGCTGAAGGGTGGGTTAGTAAATTTGCTGATGACACCAAGATTGGTGGAGTAGTGGATGAGGTGGAGGGCTCTTGTAGGCTGCAAAGAGACATTGATAGGATGCAGAGCTGGGCCGAAAAGTGGCAGATGGAGTTTTACCCTGATGAGTGTGAGGTGATTCATTTTGGTAGGACAAACTCGAATGAGGATTACAGGGTCAATGGCAGGGTTCTGAGGAATGTGGAGGAACAGAGAGATCTTGAGGTTCATATCCACAGATCTCTGAAGGTTGCCACTCAAGTGGATAGAGCCGTGAAGAAGGCTTATAGTGTGTTAGCGTTTATTAACAGGGGGTTTGAGTTTAAGAGCCATGGGGTTATGCTGCAACTATACCGGACCTTGGTGAGACCACATTTGGAATATTGTGTTCAGTTCTGGTCACCTCATTATAAGAAGGATGTGGAAGCATTGGAGAGAGTGCAGAGGAGATTTACCAGGATGCTGCCTGGTTTGGAGGGTAGGTCTTATGAGGAAAGGTTGAGGGAGCTGGGGCTTTTCTCTTTAGAGTGGAGGAGGATGAGAGGCGACTTAATACAGGTTTATAAGATGATGAGGGGGATTGATAGACTGGACGTTCAGAGATTATTTCCTGGGTGGATGTAGCTGTTACTAGGGGGCATAACTATAAGGTTCATGGTGGGAGATATAGGAGGGATGTCCGAGGTAGATTCTTTACTCAGAGAGTGGTTGGGGTGTGGAATACACTACCTGCTGTGATAGTGGAATCGGACAATTTAGGAACTTTCAAGCGGTTATTGGATAGGCACATGGAGCATTCCAGAATGATAGGGAGTGGGATAGCTTGATCTTGGGATTGGACATAGCTTGGCACAACATCGAGGACTGAAGGGCCTGTACTGTGCTGTAACGTTCCGTGTTTCTCTGTTTCTGTGTGTGTCTACTGGACACCATCCATTCCATTGCACAGATAACAACCCTGTGTTTGATTCTCTGTTGCAGGATATGTGTGTGTAACCTCATTCTGTGTTTTTTTCCACAGTTGGACAAGTTAGGGCCCGTGTTGGAAAAAATCATGAGCTCTTCCTGTGCACTGCTGGGGATGAGTCTTGGTCTGGAGACAGAAGGTACCTGTCCTGTCTGCAGTTTAGACGTTAGTCAAGATGCCAGCAATCTGTGTCAGAGATTCCAGAAACTCCAGGCTACAGTTAACAGCATGCTGGAATCGGCAGGAGACAGTACTCAGGTAGGAGTATTGTGATGCGGAGAGGAATGGAGCAAAGGAACCAAGTCGGAACCAAGCTTGCTGCTGTCTCCCCTCTGGTTAATGCAGGACATCCAAATAGAGGCCAGGAATTTTATTGGGGTGGGGAACTCCTCACAGCAAGATTGTTGGAATATTACGGAGGCAATTGTTGAGGAATGTCGATTGCTGTGTTGGAATTCTGTTGGAATGTGAATCCATTCACTGTGTAGTGAGCTATACTGGGACAAGGCATTTAAACAGACACAGACCAGAATGATAGCACACAAAAGGCCATTCAGCCCAGTTTGCACTTGCTAACCCCATGAAAAGCTATCGACTAAGACCTGCTCTTTCCTTATCATCATTCCCGCCCACCCCCCCACACCCCCGTACCAAGTATTTGTCCACTTCCCATTTGAAAGTACTTAATGAATCTGCTCTCATGGCCCTTTCACACGGATTGTTCCAGCTCACAACTCATTCAACTTCCCCATTGGCTCGGGATTTTAAACCCAGACTGCCCATCCTCCTGCCAATATAAACCCTTTCTCCTTATTCACTCCTCCAACAGAATCGGCAAAGGACAGCACGGTAGCAGAGTGGTTACCACTGCTGCTTCACAGTTCCAGGGAACTAAGTTCGATTCCCGGCTCAGGTCACTGTCTGTGTGGAATTTGCACATTCACCTCGTGTCTGCATGGGTTTTCTCCGGGTGCTCTGGTTTCCTCCCACAGTCCAAAGATGTGCAGGTTAGGTTGATTGGTTATGCTAAGAAATTGGTCCTTAGTGTCCTGAGATACGTAGGTTAGAGGGATTTATAGGTGAATATATAGGGATATGGGGGTAGGGCCTGGGTGGGATTATGGTCAATGCAAACTCAATGGGCTGAATGGCCTCTTTCTGTACTGTAGGATTTCTATGAGAATCATTATTTGAACATCTCGATCAATCTTTACTTCTCCTTTTTGTTCCAGTCTCTCCATGTTTCACAAAGTTTAGCTTCCTTGGTTTTAGAACATAGAACGTAGAACACTACAGCACAAACAGGCCCTTCGGCCCACGAGTTACGACGATCATATCCATACCTACCAGGCCTATCTATAACTCTCAATCCCATTAATTCCCATATACTCATCCAGAAGTCTCTTAAAAGACTCCAGCGAGTTCACCTCTACCACCACCGAAGGCAGCCAATTCCATTCACTCCCCACCCTCTGGGGGAAAAACTTACCCCTAACATCTCCTCTATACCTACTCCCCAGCACCTTAAATCTGTGTCCTCTCGTAGTGACCATTTCAACCCGGGGAAATAGCCTCCGAGAATCCACCCTATCTATTCCTCTCAACATTTTATAAACCTCTATCAAGGTCGCCTCTCAACCTTGTTTAAGAAGGGGAACAGAGACTTTGCCGGGAATTATAGACCGGTGAATCTTAGTTCTGTTGTGGGCAAGGTTTTAGAAAAAATTATTAAGGATAGGATTTATAGTTATTTGGAGAATAATGAATTGATTAGAAATAGTCAGCATGGTTTTGTAGCGGGTAGGTCGTGCCTTACTAACCTTACTGAGTTTTTTGATAAGGTGACCAAAGAGGTGGATGGGGGCAAGGCAGTTGATGTGGTGTATATGGATTTTAGTAAGGCGTTTGATAAGGTTCACCATGGTAGGCTTCTGCAGAAAATGCAGATGTATGGGATTGTGGGTGTAATCTAGGAAATTGGATCAGGAATTGGCTAGCGGATAGGAGACAGAGGGTGGTGGTTGATGGTAAATATTCATCATGGAGTTCGGTTACGAGTAGTGTGCCTCAGGGATCTGTTTTGGGGCCACTGCTGTTTGTAATCTTTATTAATGATCTGGATGAGGGTATAGTTGGGTGGATTAGTAAATTTGCTGATGACACCAAAGTCGGAGGTGTGGTCGATTGTGAGGAAGGGTGTCATAGTCTGCAAGGTGACTTAGAAAGGTTGCAGAGCTGGGCCGAGAGGTGGCAGATGGAATTTAATGTGGAGAAGTGTGAGGTAATTCACTTCGGTAGGAGCAACAGATGTGTCGAGTATAGGGCTAACGGGAGGACTTTGAATAGTGTGGATGAGCAGAGGGATCTAGGTGTATGTGGTGTGCCGCAGGGCTCAGTACTGGGACCTCTCCTCTTTGTAGTCTACATAAATGACTTGGAAGAGGGCATAGGTGGTGTGATTAGCAAGTTTGCTGATGACACCAAGATAGCAGGGTTGGCGGGTACGGAACTGGATTGTCAGGTGATACAACAGGATATAGATAGGTTGGTGCAGTGGGCAGATAGGTGGCAGATGGCATTTAATCCTGACAAATGCGAGGTGATGCATTTTGGACGGAATAATCAGAGAGGAGCTATGTGATTAAAGGGAGGCAGATTAGGAGTATAGACATACAGAGGGACCTGGGAGTGCAGGTTCACAAATCCATGAAGGTTGCGTCACAAGTGGAGAAGGTTGTTAGGAAGGCTTATGGGATGTTGACCTTTATAGGAAGGGGCATAGAGTATAAAAGCTGCCGTCTAATGCTTCAGTTGTACAGAACGTTGGTGAGACCGCATTTGGAGTACTGCGTCCAGTTCTGGTCACCTTACTACCGGAAGGACGTGGAGTCTCTGGAAAGGGTGCAGAGGAGGTTTACCAGGATGTTGCCTGGCATGGGGAGACTGGGTTACGAAGAGAGGTTGAAGAAACTGGGACTATTTTCCTTGGAAAGACGGAGATTGAGAGGGGACATGATAGAAGTATATAAGATAATGAAGGGAATGGATAGAGTTAATAGTGAGAGACTGCTCCCTAGACTGGGTACGAACACGAGAGGTCATCATTTAAGGGTGAGGGGGGAGAGGTATAATTTGGAGGTGAGAAGAAGGTTCTTTACGCAGAGAGTTATGGGGGTCTGGAATGCGCTACCGAGTAGGGTGGTGGAGGCAGGAACGTTGGACTCGTTTAAGATGCAGTTAGATAGGCACATGAGTGAAACGAGGATGGAGGGTTATGGTAGGGGTTATTCAATAAGGGTTAGAACCTCAGGAGACACCGGAAAGGCAGGCTGTAAGATTAACGTTTTTGTCTTTATTCCACAGGTGGAGGTCCACCTCGTGTCAAACGAGGGGCATTCACACGGCGGGTCGTGCGTGGGCTGCTCCTAGAGGTTCCAGGAGTGGCCTAGTACTTCATGTCGGTGTGTGTGCTTGATCCTGGACCGGTAGATGGGCGCCGCAACAGCTCAGTGACTAGCACTGCTGGCTGTGCAGGCACATGGATTTGGGCCTGTGTCTGTGGGAGTTTGCGCATTCTCCCTGTGGTTGCGTGGGTTTCCTCCGGGCGCTCCGGTTTCCTCCCACAGCCCAAAGATGTGCTCTCAGGCTAATCGGTTTTTACCAAATTGACACTATTCTCCCCTGAATCTGACTGAGTAGGGTTCCATTCATAGATATGCAGGGTAGAATAGGTGTAGGGTGATGTGACGGCGCGGGCTCGTTGGGCCAAAGGGCCTGTTTCCCGTGCTGGGTTGTTCTTTGTTCTTTGTTCTATGTGTACATAGATCCCTGAAAGTTGGGAATCAAGTAGATAAGGTTGTTAAGAAGACGTACGGTGTCTTGGCGTTTATTGGTAGGGGGATTGAATTTAGGAGCCGCAGCGTCATGTTGCAACTGTACACAACTCTGGTGCGGCCGCACTTGGAGTACTGTGTGCAGTTCTGGTCCCCACATTACAGGAAGGATGTGGAGGCTTTGGAGAAGGTGCAGAGGAGGTTTACCAGGATGTTGCCTGGTATGGAGGGGAGGTCCTATGAGGAGAGACTGAGAGATTTGGGGTTGTTTTCGCTGGAAAGAAGGCGGCTAAGAGGGGACCTTATTGAAACATATAAGATGATTAGAGGTTTAGACAGGGTGGATAGTGATAGCCTTTTTCCTCTGATGGAGAAATCTAGCACGAGGGGGCATGGTTTTAAATTAAGGGGTGGTAGTTATAGGACAGATGTCAGGGGTAGGTTCTTTACCCAGAGGGTGGTGAGGGATTGGAATGCCCTGCCAGCTGCAGTTGTAAATGCGCCTAGTTTGGGGGCGTTTAAGAGATCCGTGGATAGGTTTATGGACGAAAAGGGATTGGTTTAGGTTAGAGGGTCATTGTTTTGTAACTGGTCGGCGCAACATCGTGGGCCGAAGGGCCTGTTCTGCGCTGCAATGTTCTATGTTTCCCAACTCCAAATCATCCATGTAAATTGTAAACAATTGCAGTCCCAACACTGATCCCTGAAGCAGACCTCTAGTCACTGATCACCAACCAGAAAAACACCCATTTACCCCCACTCTTTACTTTCTGTTAGTTAACCAATCCTCTATCCATGCTAATACGTTACCCGTAACACTGTGTACCTTTTATATTATGCAGCAGTCTTTGGTGTGGCTTGTTTTTTTCTGAAAATCCAGATACACATCCACAGGTTGTGTAATGTTCTCAAAGAATTCCACCAAATTAATCAAATGTGACCTGCCCTTCATGAACCCATGCTGCGTCTTACCAATGGGACAATTTCTATCCAGATGTCTCGCTATTTCTTCCTTGATGATTGATTCAAGCATTTTCCCTACTACAGAAGTTAACCGGCCTATAGTTAGCCGCCTTTTGTCTACCTCCTTTTTAAACAATGTTTAAAACAGGTCCCTCTTTCCTCCACCCCCTCCCTCTCTCCTCTACCCCCCTCCCTCTCTCCTCTACCCCCTCCCTCTCTCCTCCACCCACTTCCTGCCCCCTCCCTCTCTCCTCCACCATCTTCCTGCTCCCTCCCTCTCTCCTCTAACCCCTCCCTCTCTCCTCTAACCCCTCCCTCTCTCCTCTAACCCCTCCCTCTCTCCTCTACCCCCTCCCTCTCTCCTCTACCCCCTCCCTCTCTCCTCTACCCCCTCCCTCTCCTCTACCCCCTCCCTCTCTCCTCTACCCCCTCCCTCTCTCCTCTACCCCCTCCCTCTCCCCTCCCTCTCTCCTTTACCCCCTCCCTCTCCCCTCCCTCTCTCCTCTACCCCCTCCCTCTCCCCTCTACCCCCTCTCTGCCCCTCTCCCTCTCTCTCCTTTGCCCCTCTCTCTGTACACTGATAGTTAAGTTTCTGGATAGTTAAGTTTCTTTCACTTGCCTCAGGATAAGGAGGTGCGGATCCAGCTCCAGAATCAGATTCTCCAGCTGCAGGGAGAATGTGAGAGGCTGAACGGAACAACAAGACAACTGCTTCAGGGAGATGAACATCACCAGAGGAATATCCAGGTTGGTGAACCAGCGATTGGAACCGTATTCACACTGCACGCCGTGTATTATTGTCGCTTGATGCTGACAGGATGAATTTCACTCTGTTTACTCTATTTCCTCTTTTCCACTTTCAGTCTTTGTTTGATTCTTTGAATCGTTTGGAGAAGATCTGCAGTGACGGGGTGAGTGTTTCACTGTGACGGGGGGGCGAGTGTTTCACTGTGACGGGTGGGGGCGAGTGTTTCACTGTGACGGGGGGGCGAGTGTTTCACTGTGACGGGGGGGGGCGAGTGTTTCACTGTGACGGGGGGGGCGAGTGTTTCACTGTGACGGGGGGGGCGAGTGTTTCACTGTGACGGGGGGGGCGAGTGTTTCACTGTGACGGGGGGGCGAGTGTTTCACTGTGACGGGGGGGCGAGTGTTTCACTGTGACGGGGGGGCGAGTGTTTCACTGTGACGGGGGGGCGAGTGTTTCACTGTGACGGGGGGGCGAGTGTTTCACTGTGACGGGGGGGCGAGTGTTTCACTGTGACGGGGGGGCGAGTGTTTCACTGTGACGGGGGGGCGAGTGTTTCACTGTGACGGGGGGGGCGAGTGTTTCACTGTGACGGGGGGGCGAGTGTTTCACTGTGACGGGGGGGCGAGTGTTTCACTGTGACGGGGGGGCGAGTGTTTCACTGTGACGGGGGGGGCGAGTGTTTCACTGTGACGGGGGGGCGAGTGTTTCACTGTGACGGGGGGGCGAGTGTTTCACTGTGACGGGGGGGCGAGTGTTTCACTGTGACGGGGGGGCGAGTGTTTCACTGTGACGGGGGGGCGAGTGTTTCACTGTGACGGGGGGGGCGAGTGTTTCACTGTGACGGGGGGGCGAGTGTTTCACTGTGACGGGGGGGCGAGTGTTTCACTGTGACGGGGGGGCGAGTGTTTCACTGTGACGGGGGGGCGAGTGTTTCACTGTGACGGGGGGGCGAGTGTTTCACTGTGACGGGGGGGCGAGTGTTTCACTGTGACGGGGGGGCGAGTGTTTCACTGTGACGGGGGGGCGAGTGTTTCACTGTGACGGGGGGGCGAGTGTTTCACTGTGACGGGGGGGCGAGTGTTTCACTGTGACGGGGGGGCGAGTGTTTCACTGTGACGGGGGGGCGAGTGTTTCACTGTGACGGGGGGGCGAGTGTTTCACTGTGACGGGGGGGCGAGTGTTTCACTGTGACGGGGGGGCGAGTGTTTCACTGTGACGGGGGGGCGAGTGTTTCACTGTGACGGGGGGGGCGAGTGTTTCACTGTGACGGGGGGGCGAGTGTTTCACTGTGACGGGGGGGCGAGTGTTTCACTGTGACGGGGGGGCGAGTGTTTCACTGTGACGGGGGGGCGAGTGTTTCACTGTGACGGGGGGGCGAGTGTTTCACTGTGACGGGGGGGCGAGTGTTTCACTGTGACGGGGGGGCGAGTGTTTCACTGTGACGGGGGGGCGAGTGTTTCACTGTGACGGGGGGGGCGAGTGTTTCACTGTGACGGGGGGGCGAGTGTTTCACTGTGACGGGGGGGCGAGTGTTTCACTGTGACGGGGGGGCGAGTGTTTCACTGTGACGGGGGGGCGAGTGTTTCACTGTGACGGGGGGGGCGAGTGTTTCACTGTGACGGGGGGGCGAGTGTGTTTCACTGTGACGGGGGGGCGAGTGTTTCACTGTGACGGGGGGGCGAGTGTTTCACTGTGACGGGGGGGCGAGTGTTTCACTGTGACGGGGGGGCGAGTGTTTCACTGTGACGGGGGGGCGAGTGTTTCACTGTGACGGGGGGGCGAGTGTTTCACTGTGACGGGGGGGCGAGTGTTTCACTGTGACGGGGGGGCGAGTGTTTCACTGTGACGGGGGGGCGAGTGTTTCACTGTGACGGGGGGGCGAGTGTTTCACTGTGACGGGGGGGCGAGTGTTTCACTGTGACGGGGGGGCGAGTGTTTCACTGTGACGGGGGGGCGAGTGTTTCACTGTGACGGGGGGGGGCGAGTGTTTCACTGTGACGGGGGGCGAGTGTTTCACTGTGACGGGGGGGCGAGTGTTTCACTGTGACGGGGGGGCGAGTGTTTCACTGTGACGGGGGGGGCGAGTGTTTCACTGTGACGGGGGGGCGAGTGTTTCACTGTGACGGGGGGGGCGAGTGTTTCACTGTGACGAGGGGGCGAGTGTTTCACTGTGACGAGGTGAGTGTTTCACTGTGACGGGGGGGCGAGTGTTTCACTGTGACGGGGGGGCGAGTGTTTCACTGTGACGGGGTGAGTGTTTTGTCAGGCGTTCCTCATTGGGTGTTTCTGTGTTTATCGAGGGAGTTATTTGCCTGTAATTGAGTTCAGACACGGGGCTGAGGGAACCAAAGAACAAAGAACAACCCAGCACGGGAAACAGGCCCTTTGGCCCAACAAGCCCGCGCCGCCACATCACCCTACACCTATTCTACCCTGCATATCTATGAATAGAACCCCCGACTTAGCCAGATTCAGGGAAGAAATAGTGTCAATTTGGTAAAAACCGATTAGCCTGAGAGCACATCTTTGGGGTGTGGGAGGAAACCGGAGCGCCCGGAGGAAACCCACGCAACCACAGAGAGAATGCGCAAACTCCCACAGACACAGGCCCAAATCCATGTGCCTGCACAGCCAGCAGTGCTAGTCACTGAGCTGTTGCGGCGCCCATCTACCGGTCCAGGATCAAGCACACACACCGACATGAAGTACTAGGCCACTCCTGGAACTTCCAAGAGCAGCCCACGCACGACCCGCCGCGTGAATGCCCCTCGTTTGACACGAGGTGGACCTCCACCTGTGGAATAAAGTCAAAAATATTAATCTTACAGCCTGCCTTTCCGGTGTCTCCTGAGGTTTAACCCTATTTAATAGCCCCTACCATATCCCTCCATTCTCGTTTCACTCATGTGCCTATCTAACTGCATCTTAAACGAGTCCAATGTTCCTGCCTCCACCACCCTACTCGGTAACGCGTTCCAGACCCCCACAACTCTCTGCATAAAGAACCTTCTTCTCACCTCCAAATTATACCTCTCCCCCCTCACCCTTAAATGATGACCTCTCGTGTTCGTACCCAGTCTAGGAAGCAGTCTCTCACTATTAACTCTATCCATTCCCTTCATTATCTTATATACTTCTATCATGTCCCCTCTCAATCTCCGCCTTTCCAAGGAAAATAGTCCCAGTTTCTTCATCCTCTCCTCGTAACCCAGTCCCCCCATGCCAGGCAACATCCTGGTAAACCTCCTCTGCACCCTTTCCAGAGACTCCACGTCCTTCCGGTAGTAAGGTGACCAGAACTGGACGCAGTACTCCAAATGCAGTCTAACCAAAGTTCTGTACAACTGAAGCATTAGACGGCAGCTTTTATACTCTATGCCCCTTCCTATAAAGGCCAACATCCCATAAGCCTTCCTAACAACCTTCTCCACTTGTGACGCAACCTTCATGGATTTGTGAACCTGCACTCCCAGGTCCCTCTGTATGTCTATACTCCTAATCGGCCTCCCTTTAATCACATAGCTCCTCTCTGCATTATTCCGTCCAAAATGCATCACCTCGCATTTGTCAGGATTAAATGCCATCTGCCACCTATCTGCCCACTGCACCAACCTATCTATATCCTGTTGTATCACCTGACAATCCAGTTCCGTACCCGCCAACCCTGCCATCTTGGTGTCATCAGCAAACTTGCTAATCACACCACCTACGCCCTCTTCCAAGTCATTTATGTAGACTACAAAGAGGAGAGGTCCCAGTACTGAGCCCTGCGGCACACCACTGGTCACTGGCCTCCAGCCCGACAATGTCCCCTCCACAGCTACCCTCTGTCTCCTATTTCCCAGCCAATTCTCAATCCACCTAGCTACCTGGCCTCGTATCCCATGCGCCTTAACCTTTTCTACCAGCCTACCGTGAGGGACTTTGTCAAACGCCTTACTGAAATCCATATAGATGACATCAACGGTTCTCCCATCGTCAACCGTTTTTGTCACCTCCTCAAAGAATTCCACCAGATTCATAAGGCAAGACCTCCCTCTAACAAAGCCTTGTTGCGTATCCCTAATCAGATCGCAACGCTCCAAATGCTTATACATCCTACCCCTAAGTATTTTTTCCATTAACTTCCCTACCACCAACGTCAAACTCACCGGTCTATAATTTCCAGGGTTATCCCTACTACCTTTTTTGAACAACGGGACCACATTTGCTATCCTCCAGTCTTCTGGGACCTCACCTGTGTCCAAAGAAGAGACAAAGATTTGCGCCAGAGGCCCAGCAATTTCATCTTTCGCCTCCCTAAGCAGCCTGGGATAAATACCATCAGGCCCCGGAGCTTTATCCGTCTTTACGCTACCTAAAAGCCCTAGCACTTCCTCTCTCATAATAACTATATCCTGCAAATGAACCTCCACTCCCTCCAAGAGACCACACGATTCCGAACCCCTCTCCTTTGTGAATACCAACGCAAAGTATTCATTCAGGAGCTCCCCCATTCCCTCCGACTCAATACACAACTCTCCACTTTTGTCCCTAAGAGGACCAATTTTCCCTCTAACTATTCTCTTGCCTCTGATATAGGAATAAAATGCCTTTGGATTTTCCTTAATCCTACCAGCCAAAGCCATCTCATGCCCCTCTTTGCCCTTCTAATTCCCCTTTTTAGCTCCCTCCTACTCTCTCTATATTCCTCCAGCGCGCTCTCCGTACCCATTTGTTTTGACCTAACATACGCCTCCCTCTTCTTCCTGACCAAGTCTTCAATATCCCCCGTAATCCACGGCTGTCTAATCCTACCTTTCCCATCCTTTCGCTTAACTGGAACATACCTCCCCTGCAACCATTTCATTTTGTCCCTAAATGCCTCCCACTTGCCAACCGTGGACTTGCCAGCTAACAGTCCCTCCCAATCAGTTTGCTGCAGCTCCCTCCTAATCCTGCCATAGCTCGCCTTTCCCCAGTTCAGCACACTCCCATTCGGACGGCACTCATCCCTTTCCATTTTTATCCTAAAGTAGACGGACTTGTGGTCGCTGTTCGCCACATGTTCGCCTACCTCTACCTCACCCACCTGCCCCGGCTCATTACCCAACACTAGATCCAGTATGGCCCCTCCCCTAGTCGGGCTAGTTACATACTGTTCTAGCGACCCTTCCGTAACACATTTCACAAACTCCTCTCCCTCCGTACCCCCAGCTCTAAGCCCCCTCCAATTCACTCCAGGAAAATTAAAATCACCCACTACAACCACTCTGTTCTTCCTGCACCTGTCCAAAATGCCCCTGCAAATGCCTTCCTCCACTGACTTTGGGCTGTTGGGTGGCCTATAGTACACCCCTAGCAATGTGATCTCTCCCTTTTTATTCCTCAACTCCACCCACACTGACTCAATCCCTATCTCTTCCATATCATCCTCCCTCTGCACTACTGTGATGTTTTCCCTGACTAACAGTAACCAGATCAGGAGTTCCAGAGAATGAATTAGACTAGCGCCTGGCGTTTGTGTGAGGATGAGGGGGTCAGTCCTGGTATGATTCCATTGAAACACGAGGAAGTGTTAATTGAAACAACTTTAATTTACCAATACACTTTCACTAGAACAAAAGGAATTAGCATCACCATGACCACTTGAAATGTTCAGACTTGGAAAGATACAATACTTAACTGCTAGCCTATCTCTATTAATTCCAATTGAAGCAATATTCTTCATGGATGTAACCTCCTCTTCAAACTAATTCAGGATAAACACAGGCTCACATGGGCTGCCAGTCCTTGAGTCTTTTAACATCTCTGGAGAGAGAGAGAGAGAGAGAGAGAGAGAGAGAGAGAGAGAGAGAGAGAGAGAGAGAGAGAAATATTTTCTCACTGATCCCAGATTTCAATCTCCAGAGAGAGAGACAGTGAGAAAAGCTGCTGCTCCTTGTAAATCCAAACAGCAACCACCTGCTTGTCTCTCTGTAAGCCTAGCTCTTCCCGTTAACATAAGACTTTCGTCAATCAATCTCATTAAGCCCCGGGGACAACTCAAAAACTAACAAAACCCCAACTCAGATTAAAGTGAACACCCCAATAACGAGGAGGAACCGATCTTCTATATTCTCAGCACATGGGCTGCCTGGAGTAGACAAAACGGCACCCTAATCAGAGCAGAATTTTAAAACATTCCCTTCACGAGAAACATGACACAACATACGGGAGCGATTCTCCCATCGCAATCCACAACTTTTCTGGCTGGTTGGGATAGAGAGAAGGTGTCACCAGCCTTGTTCGGGATTTGCACATGTGGTGGGAATGCTTGCGCATGTCCCAGAACCGGAGAACACTCGGCAATCAGACCACACTGAAATCAGTGGAAAGGCAAAAGTCATTTAAATCTGTTTTAAACATTGTTTAAATTTTAATTATCAGGATCTTTCAGGTCCTGATCGAATCTCCCACCAGGAAATTAACTTCATTCGAGTGGGGTTCAGGCTAGCTCGCCACGTTCGGGAACTAACAGGGGACCCTGCCAAAATGAAGGGAGGGCAACCGGGGCCCCCCAGGGGATCAGGCAGAAGGTGCCCCTCTGGGCATGGGCACCCTGGCAGTCCCCAAGGGGCAAAGTGTCCATGCCTGGGGGCACCTTGGCACTCTCCATTGGGCATCAGGTGATGCCAAGGGGGCAGTGTCTGTTGTGGGCGTGGTCTAGGGGTTTGCAGTGGGGGTGGGGTGGGGGGGGGGTCCCGCTGCGACACTGCGTGGTGATCGGCCTATGATGGAGAGAGGCCAGCGATTGGGGCAGGCTGGGAGGGGTGATTTGCTGGATGGGGAGGAGAGGAGGGTGCTGCTGGGGTGAGGGGCATGAGGATCGCAACTGCTGGAGGGGTTGGCTGTACCTCTGGGGGCAGAGGAGTCGGGGTTGACCTGGGAATGTGGGGGCTGCGATCGGGGCTGGAGGGGCAGCATTGTAGGGGGGGGGGGGGGGGATCGAGTGTGCCAGCGATCAGGCTGGCAGCGAATGGGGAGTCTGACAGATTGGGGCCACTGCACAGAGTTCCCAGACTCCGGCACCAATAGGCACCCCCCCCCCCCACCCCCACCCCACCCCCACCCCACCCTGGGTTTTAATGAGATTCGCAGAGTGCAGAGATTCGGGTGGGAAGCTGAACTAACAAAACAGTCAGAATTTAGAACAGTTCTCCCATCAATTCAGCACTTCGCAGGGAATCACTTCCCACATTTCTTAAAGACAAAGTTTTGTCAGACTGGAAACATGAGGATGGCGGTAGCAGAAAGGAAGTGTGCTGAGGCTGATACAGTGTGGGTGGTGGTGGTGGGAGGGGGTTTAAGGATTGTTATAAAATGAAATCACATTTCTGATGGTTTTGTGAAGGAACTCTCCATCGTGGCTCCCTTCCTATCCCTGGGGATTTACTTCCATTTCTCTTTTTGAATGTTCCCGAGCTGTTTCTGAAGCACATCCCAGATCCAGACAACTCATTTCTCCCTCTGCTTTCTTGCGAATTACCTTAATGCTTTCTCTGATCACTGATCCAGTCACTGCACAGGGTGTTCCTACTTGCTCCAATCAAAATCTCCCGTCATCGTGTCTGTTAAATGTCCTCTTCACATTCTCTGTTCAAAGGAGAAGAATCTCAGCTTTCATCCTCAGCCCTGCTCCCATTCTGGTAAATCTCCTCTGCGCTCTCTCAAAGAGCTTGAGGTTCTTCCTCAGGTACAGAATGGACACTCGCTGCTCCAGACACGGCCCAATCAACAAGTTTAAGGCAATAGTTTAATTTCTGTGTTTTAAAAACAAAGGATTCGATTTGCTTTTTAAAGGCTTTCTCGACTGGTCCCTTCACAGATTAGTGTAGGTGAACCAGCCAGGTCTCTCTGAGCAACATTCTCTTCACATTCCTTTGAAAATGGTGCCAGAGCAAAGATGTGCAGGTTAGGGGGGATTGGCCATGTGAAATTTGATTTGATTTGATTTATTGTCATGTGTATTAACATACAGTGAAAAGTATTGTTTCTTGCATGCTATACAGATAAAACATACAGTAAATGCAGAAAATGCAGATGTATGGGATTGGGGGTGATCTAGGTAATTGGATCAGGAATTGGCTAGCAGATAGGAGACAGAGAGTGGTGGTTGATGGGAAATATTCGTCATGGAGTTCGGTTACAAGTGGTGTGCCTCAGGGATCTGTTTTGGGGCCACTGCTGTTTGTAATTTTTATTAATGATCTGGATGAGGGTATAGTTGGGTGGATTAGTAAGTTTGCTGATGACACCAAAGTCGGAGGTGTGGTAGATTGTGAGGAAGGGTGTCATAGTTTGCAGGGTGACTTAGAAAGGTTGCAGAACTGGGCTGTGAGGTGGCGGATGGAGTTTAATGTGGAGAAGTGTGAGGTAATTCATTTCGGTAGGAATAACAGATGTGTTGAGTATAGGGCTAACGGGGAGGACTTTGAATAGTGTGGAGGAGCAGAGGGATCTAGGTGTATGTGTACATAGATCCCTGAAAGTTGGGAATCAAGTAGATAAGGTTGTTAAGAAGGCATACGGTGTTTTGGCGTTTATTGGTAGGGGGATTGAATTTAGGAGTCGCAGCATCATGATGCAACTGTACACAACTCTGGTGCGGCCGCACTTGGAGTACTGTGTGCAGTTCTGGTCCCCACATTACAGGAAGGATGTGGAGGCTTTGGAAAGGGTGCAGAGGAGGTTTACCAGGAAGTTGCCTGGTATGGAGGGGAGATCCTATGAGGAGAGACTGAGAGATTTGGGGTTATTTTCACTGGAAAGAAGGCGGCTAAGAGGGGATCTCATTGAAACATATAAGATGATTAGAGGTTTAGACAGGGTAGATAGTGATAGCCTTTTTCCTAGGATGGAGAAAGCTAGCACGAGGGGGCACGACTTTAAATTAAGGGGGGGTAGTTATAGGACTGATGTCAGGGGTAGGTTCTTTACCCAGAGGGTGGTGAGGGACTGGAATGCCCTGCCAGCTGCAGTTGTAAATGCACCTAGTTTGGGGGCGTTTAAGAGATCTGTGGATAGGTTTATGGATGAAAAGGGATTGGTTTAGGCTAGTGGGTCATTGTTTGGTAACTGGTCGGCGCAACATCGTGGGCCGAAGGGCCTGTTCTGTGCTGTAATGTTCTATGTTCTATGTTCTATGTTAAATAGACAAGGAAAGGAGAGGGTGCAGAATGTAGTGTTACAGTCACAGCGAGGGTGCAGAGAAAGATCAACTTAATGCGAGGTGGGTCCATTCAAAAGTCTGACAGCAGCAGGGAAGAAGCTGTTCTTGTGTCGGTTGGTACGGGACCTCAGACTTTATCCCAATGGAAGAAGGTGGAAGAGAGAATGTCTGGGGTGCGTGGGGGGATCCTTAATTATGCCGGCTGCTTTGCTGAGGCAGCGGGAAGTGTAGACAGAGTCAATGGATGGGAGGCTGGTTTGTGTGATGAATTGGGCTACATTCACAACCTTTTGTAGTTCCTTGCAGTCTTGGGCAGAGCAGGAGCCCAGACCGAGCTGTGATACAACCAGAAAGAATGCTTTCAATGGGGCATCTGTAGAAGTTGTTGAGAGTTGTAGCTGACATCCCAAATTTCCATAGCCTTCTGAGAAAGTAGAGGCATTGGTGGGCTTTCTTAACTATAGTGTCAGCACTCCCCAAATAACTATAAATCCTATCCCTAATAATTTTTTCTAAAACCTTGCCCACAACAGAAGTGAGACTCACCGGTCTATAATTCCCGGGGAAGTCTCTGTTCCCCTTCTTAAACAATGGGACAACATTCGCTAACCTCCAATCTTCCGGTACTATACCAGAGGCCAACGACGACCTGAAGATCAGAGCCAGAGGCTCTTGCAATCACTTCTCTTGACTCCCAGAGAATCCTGGGGTAAATCCCATCCGGACCAGGGGACTTATCTATTTTCAGACCCTCCAGAATATCCAGCACATCCTCCTTATCAACTGTAACACTGTCAATTCTACTCCCCTGCAATCCAGTGTCCTCCTCAGCTATATCCATGTCCCCCTGCGTGAACACCGAAGAGAAATAACACAGTGAGCACGTGA
>CM075741.1:786240-1016000 GCA_037974335.1 Prionace glauca
TCACGTGCTCACTGTGTGTGGGGGGTTTGGGGAGATGGTCGGGTGGGGGGTTTGGGGGGATGGGTGGGGTGGGGGTTTGGGGGGATGGGTGGGGTGGGGGGTTTGGGGGGATGGGTGGGGGTGGGGGGTTTGGGGAGATGGGTGGGGTGGGGGTTTGGGGGGATGGGTGGGGGGGGTTTGGGGGATGGGTGGGGTGGGGGGTTTGGGGGGATGGGTGGGGTGGGGGGTTTGGGGGAGACGGGTGGGGTGGGGGTTTTGGGGGATGGGTGGGGTGGGGGGTTAGGGGGGTATGGGTGGGGTGGGGGGTTTGGGGGGGATGGGTGGGGTGGGGGTTTGGGGGGATGGGTGGGGGGTTGGAGGGATGGGTGGGGGGTTTGGGGAGATGGGTGGGGTGGGGGGATGGGTGGGGTGGGGGGTTTGGGGAGATGGGTGGGGTGGGGGGGATGGGTGGGGTGGGGGGTTTGGGGGGATGGGTGGGGTGGGGGGTTTGGGGGGATGGGTGGGGTGGGGGGTTTGGGGGGATGGGTGGGGTGGGGGGGATGGGTGGGGTGGGGGGTTTGGGGGGATGGGTGGGGTGGGGGGTTTGGGGGGATGGGTGGGGGGTTTGGGGAGATGGGTGGGGTGGGGGGATGGGTGGGGTGGGGGGTTTGGGGAGATGGGTGGGGTGGGGGGGATGGGTGGGGTGGGGGGTTTGGGGGGATGGGTGGGGTGGGGGGTTTGGGGGGATGGGTGGGGGGTTTGGGGGGGATGGGTGGGGTGGGGGGTTTGGGGGATGGGTGGGGTGGGGGGTTTGGGGGATGGGTGGGGGGTGGGGGGGATGGGTGGGGTGGGGGGTTTGGGGGGACGGGTGGGGTGGGGGGTTTGGGGGGACGGGTGGAGTGGGGGGTTTGGGGGGACGGGTGGAGTGGGGGGTTTGGGGGGGTCGGTGGGTGGGGGTTTGGGGGACGGGTGGGGTGGGGGGTTTGGGGGGATGGGTGGGGGGTGGGGGGATGGGTGGGGTGGGGGGGGTTGGGGGGTTGGTGGGGTGGGGGGTTTGGGGGATGGGTGGGGGTTTGGGGGGATGGGTGGGGTGGGGGTTTGGGGAGATGGGTGGGGTGGGGGGTTGGGGGATGGTGGGGTTTGGGGGATGGGTGGGGTGGGGGGTTTGGGGGTTGGGTGGGGTGGGGGGTTGGGGGGTGGGGTGGGGGGTTGGGGGGATGGGGTGGGGTGGGGGGGTTGGGGGGATGGGTGGGGTGGGGGGGTGGGGGGATGGGTGGGGGGGGGTGGGGGGGTGGGGGGTGGTGGGGGTGGGGGATGGGTGGGGGTGGGGGGGTGGGTGGGGGTGGGGGGGGGGGTGGGGGTGGGGGGGGGGGGGTGGGGGGGGTGGGGTGGGGGGGGGGTGGGGGTGGGGGGGTGGGTGGGGGGTGGGGGGGGGTGGGGGGGGGTGGGGGGGGGGGGGGGGGGTGGGGGGGTGGGGGGGGTTTGGGGGGATGGGTGGGGTGGGGGGTTGGGGGGGGGTGGGTGGGGGGTTTGGGGGGATGGGTGGGGGGGGGTGGGGGGGTGGGTGGGGGTGGGGGGTGGGGGTGGGTGGGGTGGGGGGGGGGGGGGGTGGGGGGGGGTGGGGGGGGTTGGGGTGGGGGGTGGGGGTGGGGGGGGGGGGGGTTTGGGGGGATGGGGGGGGGTGGGGGGGTTGGGGGGGGGGTGGGGGTGGGTGGGGGGGGTGGGGGGTGGGTGGGGGGTGGGGGGGGGTGGGGTGGGGGGGGGGGTGGGGGGGTGGGGGGGTGGGGGGGGGTGGGGGGGGGTGGGGGGGGTGGGGGGGGGGTGGGGGGGGGTTGGGGGTGGGGGGTGGGGGTGGGGGGGGGGGTGGGGGGGGTGGGGTGGGGGGTGGGGGGTGGGGGGGGTGGGGGGGGGGTGGGGGGGGGGTGGGGGGTGGGTGGGGTGGGGGGTTGGGGGGGGTGGGGGGGGGTGGGGGTTGGGGGGGGGGGGGTGGGGGGTGGGGGGGGTGGGGGTTGGGGGTGGGGGGGGGGTGGGGGGGTGGGGGGTGGGTGGGGGGGGGGGTGGGGTGGGGGGGGGGGGGGGGGGGGTGGGTGGGGGGGGGGTGGGGGGGATGGGTGGGGTGGGGGGTTGGGGGGTGGGGTGGGGGGGGTTGGGGGGGTGGGTGGGGGGGGTTTGGGGGGGTGGGGTGGGGGTGGGGGGGGGTGGGGGGGGGTGGGGTGGGGGGGGGGGGTGGGGGGGGTGGGGGGGATGGGTGGGGGTGGGGGGGTGGGGGTGGGGGGGTGGGGGGGTGGGGGGGTTGGGGTGGGGGGTTGGGGGGGGGGTGGGGGGTTTGGGGGGGTGGGTGGGGGTGGGGGGTGGGGGGGGGTGGGGGGGGGGTTGGGGGGTGGGTGGGGTGGGGGGTGGGGGGGGGTGGGGTGGGGGTGGGGGTGGGGTGGGGTGGGGGTGGGGGGTTGGGGGGGTGGGGGGGTGGGGGGGTGGGGGGTTTGGGGGGGGGGGGGGTGGGGGGGGGGGTGGGGGTTGGGGGGGGTGGGGGGGGGTTGGGGGGGGGGGGGGGGGTTGGGGGTGGGGGGGGTTGGGGTGGGTGGGGGGGGGTTGGGGGTGGGTGGGGGGGGGGTTGGGGGGGGTGGGGGGTGGGGGGGTGGGGGGGTGGGGGGGGGGTGGGTGGGGTGGGGGGGGTTGGGTGGGGTGGGGGGTGGGGGGGGTGGGGGGGGGGGTGGGGGATGGGTGGGGTGGGGGGTTGGGGGGGATGGGGGGGGTGGGGGGTTTGGGGGGATGGGTGGGGTGGGGGTGGGGGGATGGGTGGGGTGGGGGGTGTCTGTGTTACTCCAGGATCTTTATGCTGCTCCTTTGCTCTGGATGGTTACAGTTACACAGCAAAAGATCGCTCGCTCCAGTCAGAAACAGTTCATTATAAACGTGGAGTTTGCCAACAGTTCTGCTTACCCTCTCACACCATTGACCCATCTGACTGGATGGAGGAGGAGGTAAGAGTTTTCATCAATTTCCAAATTTCCGGCTGTTATTCCAGCAATAACGGAAAATCAAACCTCCAGTTAGAAAAGGCAAGAATGAGAGAATTGCTGAGATCTCAGAGGGTATAGGATCTGGAGGAGGTTACAGAGATAGGGAGAGGGGTGTAGGATCTGGAGGAGGTTACAGAGATAGGGAGAGGGGTGTAGGATCTGGAGGAGGTTACAGAGATAGGGAGAGGTGTAGGATCTGGAGGAGGTTACAGAGATAGGGAGAGGTGTAGGATCTGGAGGAGGTTACAGAGATAGGGAGAGGGGTGTAGGATCTGGAGGAGGTTACAGGAGATAGGGAGAGGTGTAGGATCTGGAGGAGGTTACAGAGATAGGGAGAGGGTGTAGGGGCTGGAGGAGGTTACAGAGATAGGGAGAGGTGTAGGAGCTGGAGGGGGTTCCAGAGATAGGGAGGGGGTGTAGGAGCTGGAGGAGGTTACAGAGATAGGGAGGGGGTGTAGGGGCTGGAGGAGGTTTCTGAGATAGGGAGGGGGTGTAGGAGCTGGAGGAGGTTACAGAGATAGGGAGGGGGTGTAGGGGCTGGAGGAGGTTTCTGAGATAAGGAGGGGGTGTAGGAGCTGGAGGAGGTTACAGAGATAGGGAGGGGGTGTAGGGGCTGGAGGAGGTTTCTGAGATAGGGAGGGGGTGTAGGAGCTGGAGGAGGTTTCTGAGATAGGGAGGGAGTGTAGGAGCTGGAGGAGGTTTCTGAGATAGGGAGGGGGTGTAGGAGCTGGAGGAGGTTACAGAGATAGGGAGGGGGTGTAGGGGCTGGAGGAGGTTACAGAGATAGGGAGGGGTGTAGGAGCTGGAGGAGGTTACAGAGATAGGGAGGGGGTGGAGGAGCTGGAGGAGGTTTCTGAGATAGGGAGGGGGTGTAGGAGCTGGAGGAGGTTTCTGAGATAGGGAGGGGGTGTAGGAGCTGGAGGAGGTTACAGAGATAGGGAGGGGTGTAGGAGCTGGAGGAGGTTTCTGAGATAGGGAGGGGTGTAGGAGCTGGAGGAGGTTACAGAGATAGGGAGGGGGTGTAGGGGCTGGAGGAGGTTACAGAGATAGGGAGGGGGTGTAGGAGCTGGAGGAGGTTTCTGAGATAGGGAGGGGGTGTAGGAGCTGGAGGAGGTTTCTGAGATAGGGAGGGGGTGTAGGAGCTGGAGGAGGTTACAGAGATAGGGAGGGGGTGTAGGAGCTGGAGGAGGTTACAGAGATAGGGAGGGGATGTAGGAGCTGGTGGAGGTTACAGAGATAGGGAGGGGGTGTAGGAGCTGGAGGAGGTTACAGAGATAGGGAGGGGGTGTAGGGAGCTGGAGCAGGTTACAGAGATAGGGAGGGGGTGTAGGGGGGGCTGGAGGGGGTTACAGAGATAGGGAGGAGGTGTAGGGGCTGGAGGAGGTTACAGAGATAGGGAGGGGATGTAGGGGCTGGAGGAGGTTACAGAGATAGGGAGGAGGTGTAGGGGCTGGAGGAGGTTACAGAGATAGGGAGGGGGTGTAGGGGCTGGAGGAGGTTACAGAGATAGGGAGGAGGTGTAGGGGCTGGAGGAGGTTACAGAGATAGGGAGGGGGGTGTAGGGAGCTGGAGGAGGTTACAGAGATAGGGAGGGGGGTAGGAGCTGGAGGAGGTTACAGAGATAGGGAGGGGGTGTAGGGAGCTGGAGGAGGTTACAGAGATAGGGAGGGGTGTAGGAGCTGGAGGAGGTTACAGAGATAGGGAGGGGGGTGTAGGGAGCTGGAGGAGGTTACAGAGATAGGGAGGGGTTGTAGGGGCTGGAGGTCTTAGCGTCAGCATGGCATTTACAGCAGAGGAGTTTCCAGAATTTATCAAGTCCAGTGGTATTTGTCTCTTTTGTGCAGCTCCTTCCACCTGGCCTCCCGTAGCTCAGCACAATGATCTGTACAAATGTTCAAATCTGTTCCAATGTTTAAATCAATGAAAAAGCAAGTTCTCTGACCACTGTCTTTACGTTTGGCAGGTTTCTTGTTACTGAATAATAAATACAACACCAAATATAATACCATGGTTACGCTGCCAGAATTATTAATGGGGTGACACCTACAAACCTGTTTGGATTTGATATTTGCTGCTTTGTCAGCGAGGGTGAGGCGAGTCAAGCCTCCCAGTTAGAACACCACGACTGGGGAAAAAGGACAGTGAGAAATCTCACAACACCAGGTTAAAATCCAGCAGGTTTATTTGGTAGCGCGAGGTACAAGCTTCTGGAGCGCTGCCCCTTCATCAGGTGAGTGGGAATTCTGTTCACAAACAGGACTTATTGGACTTTACATTATTCTGTAAATGAGTTTGTCTTTTTATACCCTGTTTGTGAACAGAATTCCCACTCGCCTGATGAAGGGGGCAGCGCTCCAGAAGCTTGTACCTCGCGCTACCAAATAAACCTGCTGGATTTTAACCTGGTGTTGTGAGATTTCTTACTGTGCCCACCCCAGTCCAATGTCAGCATCTCCACATCGAGAAAAGGGTACAGGGTTTTCCAGGGTTTTCCAGATTTAGCTTTAGTCGGGACTGTGGTGGACCGAGATGGGTGGCCAGGTCAGTGTGTGAAAAAAGCACATGGATTACTTGAACAAGGGGAGTTGGGCTGGACACAGAGACCAAAGGTTGTATCTGGGTTTGGATTTGGGCATGCCCAGCTACTGATTCAGGGATATCCAGGGTTAATGTGGAAATGTCCAGCACAGATTGCTGAGTTTGCCTTTTGCAGCCTGGATTCTATACCCTCTGGAAGAGCCAGTGTTGAGTTGAGACATTCCACCAGAACCTGGCAGCCTTCAGACTGGTTGACTTGTGAACAGACTTTGACGCTGGGGTGACCCCGGTGTGAGTGTGAGAGTGTGAGAGTGTGAGTGTGTGCCATCCCTGTGTATAATATTTTGTTTTCATTCATGGGTGGATGCAGGAGTTGGTTGTGGGGGGGGGGGTCCTTTAAGGGTCAGGTGATCAGGCTAGACCCTATGGAGAATCCGCACGGGAAGCCAAGCCCATTGGGAGCAAGGGTGTCTCCTGGGATAGGGAGGAACCTCATTTGGAACCGGAGAGCGGGGAGCAGAGCTGTATTAGCTTCGTTAGTCTGCAGACTTTTATATATTATATTAATAATAAATTGTTCATTGTTGAAGTCATAATGAGTCACCTTTGACTTCACCACAGAACCTGCCATCCTTACCCTGTCTGGATTATATGTGACTCCAAACCCACCGCGATGTGGGTGATTTGGTGAGACAGTCAGCTGGTATACAAAGATCAGTCCCAGCTTCTGAAGAGTAACTGGTGCTGGTTACAATATCCGCGATCTGTGAAGGAATTAAGAGAATGTTGTTTTAACTGAAGTTATTGATTTGGTTTCTGTCCAGGATACTTTTTGGGGGATTTTCTCCGTCTCAGTAAATTAGTCCCAGGGACACCCCCCGCTCCCCCCCCCCCCACCGCAACCTCTCCTCACCCCCTTCCCCCCCCTACGAGGGGCTGTGTGTGCTTGGGAGGGGTGTGTGTGAGTGTTTGGGGGTCAGTTGTGAATTTAACCTGGTGTTGTGAGACTTCTTACTGGGTGGTTCAGGGCAGGGGCAGAGTCCCCCCCCCCCCCCCCCCGCCCACCGAGCAGGGTGCTGTGACTCTCTCTCTCTCTCTGTCTCCCCTAGTTGGTCCTGGATGGTGAGCGGACTGTATACCCGATGGTGATTCACGCTGTGGTAGATGAAGGAGAGGGTAAGAATCCCAGATCCCTGGCACTGACAGGGCAGCCCCAGCCCCCAGGCCAGCCCCCAACCTCACACAGAGCTGGGGGATCAGGGAGGGGTTCTGTATCTAGGGGAAGGGCTTTATCTCCAGTGGGTGGGCTATGTCAGCAGGGAGAGAGGCTTCGTTGTCCGGGGAAAGGACCATGTTTCCACACCGGGGGTCGGGGGCCTGGTCTCTGGGGGGCGGGGTGGGGGGGGTGTGGAGCGAGTGAGGGCAGGTGGGGTGGGGGGGGGGGGGGGGCAGGTGGGGGTGGAGGCAAGTAGGCAGGTGGGGGGGGGGTGGGCGGGGTCATCTCGGGGTTGGAGGGGGGCACGGGGGCTGGTTTCTGGGGGGTGGGGTGGGGGGGTGTGGGGCGGGTGAGGGCAGGTGGGGTGGGGGGGCGGGGTGGGGGGGGCAGGGTGGGGGTGGCGGGGTGGGGGTGGGGGCGGCGGGGTCATCTCTGGGGTTGTAGGGGGGCACGGGGGCTGGTTTCTGGGGCTGAGGGGGTTGGGGGGGAGGGCCAGGCTCCATGTTGTCTGCTGCTCTCACTCAGTCTTGTTGATGTCTCCTCTCCAGAACATCTTGGACATTCCCATGTGCTGCTGACCACCTTCGACAAGGTACAGACTTAATACACACTCTCCATTCGGCCCATCACACACGATAGACCATCTGCCAGCTGCAGTTGTAAATGTGCCTAGTTTGGGGGCGTTTAAGAGATCCGTGGATAGGTTTATGGATGAAAAGGGATTGGTTTAGGCTAGTGGGTCATTGTTTTTGTAACTGGTCGGCGCAACATCGTGGGCCGAAGGGCCTATTCTGCGCTGTAATGTTCTATCATTACAGATTAGTTTTTGTCCACTGTCATTAACACATTCACTGACAATCTCAGTTGCATCCTCTGCTCACCATCTCTTTCCCCCCCGTCCCTACTACTGCCCCGCGGTCCCTGCCCCACCTGCTCGCCTGCAGCCCCCCAGCGCACTGCCCTTCTCTGAACTCCCCTCTCTTTGCCCCACCTTTTCATACCCCCTGGTGAAACCCTCATTCATGTCTTTATTGCATCTGGACTCAACTTTTCCAATATATTCAAATCTTTATCAGCCACATTCTACTCTCTGTAGAATCGTTGAATCCTCACTTTTGCAGTACAGAAGGAGGCCATTTGGCCCATTAAGTCTGCACCAAAGACAATCCCATCCTATACCCCTAACCTCACATATTTACTCTGCTAATCCTCCTGGCACAAAGGAGCAATTTAGCATGGCCAACCAACCATATCTGCATATCTATGGACTGTGGGAAGAAACCGTAGCAGACCTGGGAAAAATGTGCAAACTCCACACGGAGTGATCAAGGTTGGAAATGAACTTGGGTCCCTGGCACTGTGAGGCAGTAATGCTAACCCCTGTACCACCTGCCTGAAGTAAACATGAGGTTATCCAAAGCTCTACTGTTCATGTCTTAATTCTGAGCAAATTCTATTCTCCTATCACCCCTGTGCTCACTAATTAACATTGACTCTGGATCCAGTGACATCCTGATTTTAAAATTCTCATCCTTACTTTCAAACACGTTATTGGTCTTGTCCCTCCCTAACTCAGCAATCCGCTGCAGCCTTACACCCCTGCCAGATATGTGTTCTTCAAACTCCACTCTTCGGTCTAACTCCAATTTTTATTCCTTGAGTCACCTAGCCCCAAGTTGTGGACTTCTGTCTACAACTTGTTACCTCACGTTTTTCCTTCAAAACACACCAAAAACCCACGTCTTTGACCAAACCATTGGCCATCTGACCCTAATATCTATGAATGCGGTTTTGTCGCATTGTTTTATAATCCTCCTGTTAAGTACCATGGGACATTACA
Organism: Prionace glauca; assembly: GCA_037974335.1. NCBI lineage: Eukaryota > Metazoa > Chordata > Chondrichthyes > Carcharhiniformes > Carcharhinidae > Prionace > Prionace glauca. The sequence continues at coordinate 794,834 of CM075741.1, forward strand.
CTAAAGCACAAGATAAATAGAAGTAATCATTATTGTGGGGATTGCTGTAAATTGATGATTAGTGAGTTATATTGAGTTATATCGGGGTTGGTGAGTTATCACTCTTTTTTTCTCACTTACAGAATGCAGATGGTAACTGCTCAGTGAAACCACTCAAACAGAAACAGGTGGTGAGTCACCCTCCGCTCCTCGCCCTCCGCCCCTCGCCCTCCGCTCCTCGCCCTCCACCCCTCGCCCTCCACCCCTCGCCCTCCACCCCTCGCCCTCCACCCCTCGCCCTCCACCCCTCGCCCTCCACCCCTCGCCCTCCACCCCTCGCCCTCCACCCCTCGCCCTCCACCCCTCGCCCTCCACCCCTCGCCCTCCACCCCTCGCCCTCCACCCCTCGCCCTCCACCCCTCGCCCTCCGCCTCACTTCTGCCCCCACTCGGTGCAAATGCGCAGTTTCTCATCCTATTTTTATTCATGATAATATTTCTCTCTCTTTTCCCTGCATCCCCAGGTCGATGGTGTTAGTTACCTGCTGCAGGAAATCTATGGCATTGAGAATAAATATAACTGCCAGCAATCGAAGGTAGGGATTACAGAAATCTTCACATCTGGGAGTTTGTCGGGAGGGGCACTTACTCAAACCCTGCATCCCTCCGTCTACAGACTGTCTTTCCCCAATCAGAATCTGCATTCTCTCCTCCCACTCCTGCCGCCCACCCCTCCCCCTTTGCTCAGCTCACTCTCCCCCTCAAAGTCCCCTCCCCACTCCCTCTCAGTACCTTGGCTCATCCTCCCACTCACTGTCCCCTTTTCACTCCTCCGCCCCACGCCCCACCCCAGCGTGTCCCGCGCCCCAGTGTCCCCCTCGCCACGCCCCAGCATCCCCTCCCCCCTGTGCCCCAGCTTCCCCCCCGCCCCCCCCACATGCCCCAGCGTCCCCACGCCCCAACGATTTTTCAGCCCCCCGCCAGCATCTCCCTTCTTTGCAGTCTGTTCCTCACGATTCTTTTCTTCTTGTGCAGGGAGTTGATGATGAGCTCAGCGATAACAGCGCTGAATGTGTCGTGTGTCTCTCTGATGTTCGAGATACCCTCATCCTCCCGTGTCGTCACTTGTGTCTGTGCAACGCCTGCGCAGATACGCTGCGGTACCAGGCCAACAACTGCCCAATCTGCCGACTACGTAAGAACTTCCGTGTTCCCCACGGTGACCGGCGTGTTCCCCGCGGTGACCGGCGTGTTCCCCGCGGTGACCGGCGTGTTCCCCGCGGTGACCGGCGTGTTCCCCGCGGTGACCGGCGTGTTCCCCGCGGTGACCGGCGTGTTCCCCGCGGTGACCGGCGTGTTCCCCGCGGTGACCGGCGTGTTCCCCACGGTGACCGGCGTGTTCCCCGCGGTGACCGGCGTGTTCCCCACGGTGACCGGCGTGTTCCCCGCGGTGACCGACGTGTTCCCCGCGGTGACCGACGTGTTCCCCACGGTGACCGGCGTGTTCCCCGCGGTGACCGGCGTGTTCCCCACGGTGACCGGCGTGTTCCCCGCGGTGACCGGCGTGTTCCCCACGGTGACCGGCGTGTTCCCCGCGGTGACCGACGTGTTCCCCGCGGTGACCGACGTGTTCCCCACGGTGACCGGCGTGTTCCCCGCGGTGACCGGCGTGTTCCCCGCGGTGACCGACGTGTTCCCCACGGTGACCGGCGTGTTCCCCGCGGTGACCGGCGTGTTCCCCACGGTGACCGGCGTGTTCCCCACGGTGACCGGCGTGTTCCCCGCGGTGACCGGCGTGTTCCCCGCGGTGACCGGCGTGTTCCCCGCGGTGACCGACGTGTTCCCCGCGGTGACCGGCGTGTTCCCCGCGGTGACCGGCGTGTTCCCCGCGGTGACCGGCGTGTTCCCCGCGGTGACCGGCGTGTTCCCCGCGGTGACCGGCGTGCTCCCCGCGGTGACCGGCGTGCTCCCCGCGGTGACCGGCGTGCTCCCCGCGGTGACCGGCGTGCTCCCCGCGGTGACCGGCGTGCTCCCCGCGTTGACCGGCGTGCTCCCCGCGGTGACCGGCGTGCTCCCCGCGGTGACCGGCGTGCTCCCCGCGGTGACCGGCGTGCTCCCCGCGGTGACCGGCGTGCTCCCCGCGGTGACCGGCGTGCTCCCCGCGGTGACCGGCGTGCTCCCCGCGGTGACCGGCGTGCTCCCCGCGGTGACCGGCGTGCTCCCCGCGGTGACCGGCGTGCTCCCCACGGTGACCGGCGTGCTCCCCACGGTGACCGGCGTGTTCATCGACCCTATTCTCTTTCTCTTTCTCTTTGTCCCTAACAGCGTTCCGTGCTCTTCTGCAGATTAGAGCGATGAGGAAGAAAGTGGACCCTCTGACACCAAGTGGCTACAACCCAATCCTTGCTTCCCAGATTTCAGAGTCTGACGATCATTCGGTGGGTGTCAGTTATTGAAGCAAAGAGTGGGGTTGGGGCGGGGGCGGGGTTGGGATGGGTTGGGTTGGGGTTGGGATGGGTTGGGTTGGGGTTGGGATGGGTTGGGGCGGGGTTGGGGTTGGGATGGGTTGGGGCGGGGTTGGGGTTGGGATGGGTTGGGGTTGGGGTTGGGATGGGTTGGGGTGGGGTTTGGGTTGGGGCGGGGTTGGGATGGGTTGGGGCGGGGTTGGGGTTGGGATGGGTTGGGGCGGGGTTGGGGTTGGGATGGGTTGGGGCGGGGTTGGGGTTGGGGTTGGATTGGGGCGGGGTTGGGGTTGGGATGGGTTGGGTTGGGGTTGGGATGGGTTGGGGCGGGGTTGGGGTTGGGATGGGTTGGGGCGGGGTTGGGGTTGGGATGGGTTGGGGCGGGGTTGGGGTTGGGATGGGTTGGGGCGGGGTTGGGGTTGGGGTTGGATTGGGGCGGGGTTGGGGTTGGGAAGGGTTGGGGCGGGGTTGGGGTTGGGATGGGTTGGGGCGGGGTTGGGGTTGGGATGGGTTGGGGCGGGGTTGGGATGGGTTGGGGCGGGGTTGGGATGGGTTGGGGTGGGGTTGGGATGGATTGGGGCGGGGTTGGGGTTGGGATGGGTTGGGGCGGGGTTGGGGTTGGGAAGGGTTGGGGCGGGGTTGGGGTTGGGATGGGTTGGGGCGGGGTTGGGGTTGGGAAGGGTTGGGGCGGGGTTGGGGTTGGGATGGGTTGGGGCGGGGTTGGGGTTGGGATGGGTTGGGACGGGGTTGGGGTTGGGATGGGTTGGGGCGGGGTTGGGGTTGGGATGGGTTGGGGCGGGGTTGGGGTTGGGATGGGTTGGGGCGGAGTTGGGGTTGGGATGGGTTGGTTGGGGTTGGGATGGGTTGGGGCGGGGTTGGGGTTGGGATGGGTTGGGGCGGGGTTGGGGTTGGGATGGGTTGGGGCGGGGTTGGGGTTGGGATGGGTTGGGGCGGGGTTGGGGTTGGGATGGGTTGGGGCGGGGTTGGGGTTGGGATGGGTTGGGGTGGAGTTGGGGTTGGGGTTGGGAAGGGTTGGGGCGGGGTTGGGATGGGTTGGGGCGAGGTTGGGGTTGGGATGGGTTGGGGCGGGGTTGGGGTTGGGATGGGTTGGGACGGGGTTGGGGTTGGGATGGGTTGGGGCGGGGTTGGGGTGGGTTGGGGCGGGGTTGGGGTTGGGATGGGTTGGGGCGGGGTTGGGGTTGGGAAGGGTTGGGGCGGGGTTGGGGTTGGGATGGGTTGGGGCGGGGTTGGGGTTGGGAAGGGTTGGGGCGGGGTTGGGGTTGGGATGGGTTGGGGCGGGGTTGGGGTTGGGATGGGTTGGGGCGGGGTTGGGGTTGGGATGGGTTGGGGCGGGGTTGGGGTTGGGTTGGGGTTGGGATGGGTTGGGGCGGGGTTGGGGTTGGGAAGGGTTGGGGCGGGGTTGGGGTTGGGATGGGTTGGGGCGGGGTTGGGGTTGGGATGGGTTGGGGCGGGGTTGGGGTTGGGAAGGGTTGGGGCGGGGTTGGGGTTGGGATGGGTTGGGGCGGGGTTGGGGTTGGGATGGGTTGGGGCGGGGTTGGGGCGGGGTTGGGGTTGGGAAGGGTTGGGGCGGGGTTGGGGTTGGGATGGGTTGGGGCGGGGTTGGGGTTGGGATGGGTTGGGGCGGGGTTGGGGTTGGGATGGGTTGGGGCGGGGTTGGGGCGGGGTTGGGGTTGGGGCAGGGTTGGGGTTGGGGCGGGGTTGGGGTTGGGATGGATTGGGGCGGGGTTGGGGTTGGGATGGGTTGGGGCGGGGTTGGGGTTGGGATGGGTTGGGGCGGGGTTGGGGTTGCTGGGAGTCTCTTGCTTGATGCCCAATCGGGGACCCAGCAATGAAAAGCATACGGCCCAGTGAAAGCTGTCACCCTCCCATTGTATCTGAACCCTCTCTCCCATCAGCCCTTGCCAGGTCTCTCTTCCCAGGAATCCCCATCCCAATCTACTTCACTCTGTCCAGGCATCCAGCAGCATTCCCAGATTGTTACTGCTACTATGATTGGCTGGCAGGTCTTGAAGTAGGGGTTTGTGCCCTCACTGGAGTCCTGATTGGTTGGAAGGCTGGACGCTGTCAGAGTAAATGATTACCTTGTAATTGCACCATCCGCAATTCTCACCAACTCTCCAATCAACAGGCAGAACCCCTGTCACTGCCCCGAAACCCCCAGCCATTAACACTGGGCAGGACCCTGCTAGCTGTGGGCATCGTCATGGTGACAGCATAGACTTCGGAGCAAGGCCAAAAGTTAATTCACGTTTCCAATCTGCCCATGATGATGCCTGCCATTGGCAAGGCTGGGGAATCCCAGCCTCTGTCTCTCTGTCTCTCTCTCTCTCCACAGATGCTGCCAGACCTGCTGAGCGCCTCCAACATTTTGTTTCTTTGTTTTTTGAGGGGCTCGGACCGAGTGGATAGTCAGAAGCTTTTCCCCAGGGTGGAAGAGTCAATTACTGGGGGCACAGGTTTAAGGAGCGAGGGACAAGGTTTAAAGGAGATGTATGAGGCAGATTTTTTTACACAGAGAGCAGAGGGTGCCTGGAACTCACTGCCGGGGGAGGGAGTGGAAGTGGATATGGTAGTGAGTTTTAAGGGGTTCTTGACAAATACATGAATGGGATGGGAATAGAGGGACGTGGTCCCCGGGTTTTAGTTCAGTCAGGCAGCATGGCCAGTACAGGCTTGGAGGGGCCGAAGGGCCTGTTCCTGTGCTGGAATTTTCTTTGTTCTTTGTTCATTTTCTGTTTTTGTTTCAGATTTCCAGCATCTTCCGGGGTTTGCTGTTGGCTTTGGTAGTTTGGTCATTTAGAATGTATTTCCTTCTTTCCCCAGTCCTCTGATCGTATTCCCTCGGGATATGAGGCTGTCTCACTTCTAGAAGCGCTGAATGGCCCCCTCATTCCATCACCGTCAGCCCCTCCCATTCACCTGATTCGAGATGGCCATGCACCCACTCCGTTACCTTCCTTTGGGCCGGATGGACGGACTCTTCCTGTGCGCACCTTGTCTCCGCTGGACAGAGCATGTGACAGAGTGTGTGACGGTACCAGCCAAGGCTTCAAGCTGAAGAGAACCACTTCTAAGTAAGCAAAATCTTCATTCCCCAATGGAAAGGTCTGAGAAATCTCTGATTTTCTCTGTCTCTTTCACTCTATTTCTCTCTTTTTTTTCTCTCTCTATCTCTCTCTCTCTTGACAGAATTCACTCTTTCTTTTAAGGTCACTCTCACAGAACTCTTCCATTCTGCATGAGGAAGATGAAGAGAAATCCTTTTGTGAAGGGGAGATAGCATCCCCCAGAAAACCCAACAATCAGGAACTTGAGGTATTGTGTTCTGAAAAACTTGGCTCAGTTTTAATTGCTTACCTGTCGTCAGATAAACGCAGGCCCTCTAAACCCCGTGATAAACGCAGGCCCTCTGAACCCCGTGATAAACGCAGGCCCTCTGAACCCCGTGATAAACGCAGGCCCTCTGAACCCCATGATAAACGCAGGCCCTCTAAACCCCGTGATAAACGCAGGCCCTCAACCCCGTGATAAACACAGGCCCTCTGAACCCCGTGATAAACGCAGACCCTCTGAACCCCATGATAAACACAGGCCCTCTGAACCCCGTGATAAACGCAGGCCCTCTGAACCCCATGATAAACGCAGGCCCTCTGAACCCCGTGATAAACGCAGGCCCTCTGAACCCCGTGATAAACGCAGGCCCTCTGAACCCCGTGATAAACGCAGGCCCTCTAAACCCCGTGATAAACGCTGGCCCCTTGTGGTAGCTGCACCTTTAAGGGGCATACATTGGGAGGATCATGTGACCTGATCGCCCAGTGATGAATAAGTGCAAGGATCTAGAGCAGGCCACAGGCCTAAGCAGCCAGAACTGATCCTAGAGTCGGAAGTGAGAACATTGTAAAAGTTCTTGGTGCATTTATGTGTTTGTGAATAAACCATTGAGAAGGTGACAAGGTGTGTACAAAGAACAGTACAGCACAAGAACAGGCCCTTCGGCCCTCTAAGCCTGCACTAGTCATGATACCTGCCTAAACTAAAACTGTATGCACTTTAGAGAGCCTGTATCCTTCAATTCCCATCCTATTCATGTATTTGTCTAGTTGCCCCTTAAATGTCGCTGTTGTACCTGCTCCCACCACCTCCCCAGGCAGCACCTTCTCGACTTTCACCACTCTCTGTGTAAAAAAAAGTTTTTCTTCACATGCCACCAAAACCTCCTGCCCCTCACCTTCAACCTATGTCCCCTTATAGATGCGGGTAACGCAGTCGATGTAGTTTTTTTATGGATTTCAGCACAGCCTCTGACGAGGTCCCACAAAGGAGATTTGTAAAGAGGGTAAATTCACATGGGATACAGGGTAATTTGATAGAGTGGATTCCAAATTGGCTCAGCTGTAGGAGACAGAGGGTGATGGGAAGGTTGCTTTAATGACTGGAAGCCAGTGTTCAGGGATCTGTGTTGGGCCCCCTTATTATTTATTACTGATATAAACAACATTGAGAAAGGATATACTGGCACTGGAGGGGGTGCAGAGGAGATTCACTAGGTTGATTCCAGCATTGAGAGGGTTGGCTTATGAGGAGAGACGGAATAGACTGGGGCTATACTCATTGGAATTCAGAAGAATGAGGAGAGATATTATAGCAACATATAAGATTTTGAAGGGGATAAGATAGAAGCAGGGAAGTTGTTTCCACTGGGGGGTGAAACTAGAACTGGGGGCATGGCCTCAGAATAAGGGGGAGCAGATTTAGGACTGAGTTGAGGAGGAACTTCTTCACATAAAGGGTTGTGAATCTGTGGAATTCCCTGCCCAGTGAAGCAGTTGAGGTTCCCTCATTGAATGTTTTTAAGGCAAGGATAGATAGATTTTTGAACAGGAAAGGGATTAAGGGTTATGGTGAGCGGGTGGGTAAGTGGAGCTGAGTCCACAAGAAGATCAGCAATGATCTTATTGAATGGCGGAGCAGACTCGAGGGGCCAAATGGACGACTCCTGCTCCTAGTTCTTATGTTCTTATGATGAATATATGGGAATAGGATTATTAAGTTTGTGGCCAACTTAACCACCCGGCCAATCTTTAACAGTGAGATGGAGTGTTTTGGGCTCCAAGAAGATTAGCGATGGAAAGGTGGTAGGACTGGAGGGTCTCAATGACATTACTGTTACTAGAGAGGCGGTGCTCAATAGACTGGAGGGACTGATTGTGGACAAGTCCCCAGGACCGGATGGAATGCATCCGAGGGTTCTGAAAGAAATGGCGGAGGTGATAGTGGATGCCTTGGTGGTTATTTTCCAGATGTCGCTGGATTCCGGAGAAGTGCCGGAAGATTGGAAAACGGCTAATGTTACGCCGTTGTTTAAGAAGGGTGCCAGGCAAAAGGCAGGGAATTATAGACCGGTTAGTTTAACGTCTGTGGTAGGTAAAATGTTAGAATCCGTCATTAAGGAGGAAATTGCGAGGCATCTTGAGGGGAATTGCTTGATAGAGCAGACGCAGCACGGTTTCATTAAAGGGAAGTCGTGTCTGACAAATTTACTGGAGTTCTATGAGGATGTGTCTAGGGCGGTGGATAGAGGAGAGCCGGTGGATGTGGTCTTTCTGGATTTTCAGAAGGCGTTTGACAAAGTACCTCACGAGATTATTGCAGAAGGTCGAGGGACATGGAGTTGGGGGTAGGGTGTTAGCGTGGATAGAGGATTGGTTGTCAAATAGGAGGCAGAGAGTGGGGGTCAACGGGTGCTATTCGGATTGGCGGATGGTGACTAGTGGGGTGCCCCAGGGGTCGGTGCTGGGGCCTCAGCTTTTTACCATTTATATAGATGATCTGGAGGAGGGAACCGAGTGCAGGGTATCGAAATTTGCTGATGACACCAAGATTGGGGGAAAGGCAAATTGTGCGGAGGGTGTGGAGAGTCTGCAGAAGGATCTAGATAGGCTGGGCGAATGGGCCAGGAAATAGCAAATGGAATTTAATGTTGGCAAGTGTGAGGTGGTCCACTTTGGTAGGAATAATGGTAGGAAGGACTATTACTTACGTGGTGAAAAACAGTGCTCGCTAATGGAATGAAGACCCGGGACGGAGCTCGCGAATGGAATGAAGACCCGGGACGGTGCTCGCCAATGGAATGAAGACCCGGGTCGGTGCTCGCTAATGGAATGAAGACCCGGGACGGTGCTCGCTAATGGAATGAAGACCCGGGACGGTGCTCGCTAATGGAATGAAGACCCGGGACGGTGCTCGCTAATGGAATGAAGACCCGGGACGGTGCTCGCTAATGGAATGAAGACCCGGGACGGTGCTCGCTAATGGAATGAAGACCCGGGACGGTGCTCGCGAATGGAATGAAGACCCGGGACGGTGCTCGCTAATGGAATGAAGACCCGGGACGGTGCTCGCTAATGGAATGAAGACCCGGGACGGTGCTCGCTAATGGAATGAAGACCCGGGACGGTGCTCGCTAATGGAATGAAGACCCGGGACGGTGCTCGCTAATGGAATGAAGACCCGGGACGGTGCTCGCCAATGGAATGAAGACCCGGGACGGTGCTCGCTAATGGAATGAAGACCCGGGACGGTGCTCGCTAATGGAATGAAGACCCGGGACGGTGCTCGCTAATGGAATGAAGACCCGGGACGGTGCTCGCCAATGGAATGAAGACCCGGGACGGTGCTCGCTAATGGACTGAAGACCCGGGACGGTGCTCGCCAATGGAATGAAGACCCGGGACGGTGCTCGCTAATGGAATGAAGACCCGGGACGGTGCTCGCTAATGGAATGAAGACCCGGGACGGTGCTCGCTAATGGAATGAAGACCCGGGACGGTGCTCGCCAATGGAATGAAGACCCGGGACGGTGCTCGCTAATGGACTGAAGACCCGGGACGGTGCTCGCTAATGGAATGAAGACCCGGGACGGTGCTCGCTAATGGAATGAAGACCCGGGTCGGTGCTCGCTAATGGAATGAAGACCCGGGACGGTGCTCGCCAATGGAATGAAGACCCGGGTCGGTGCTCGCTAATGGAATGAAGACCCGGGACGGTGCTCGCGAATGGAATGAAGACCCGGGACGGTGCTCGCTAATGGAATGAAGACCCGGGACGGTGCTCGCTAATGGAATGAAGACCCGGGACGGTGCTCGCTAATGGAATGAAGACCCGGGACGGTGCTCGCGAATGGAATGAAGACCCGGGACGGTGCTCGCTAATGGAATGAAGACTCGGGACGGTGCTCGCTAATGGAATGAAGACCCGGGACGGTGCTCGCTAATGGAATGAAGACCCGGGACGGTGCTCGCTAATGGAATGAAGACCCGGGACGGTGCTCGCTAATGGAATGAAGACCCGGGACGGTGCTCGCTAATGGAATGAAGACCCGGGACGGTGCTCGCTAATGGAATGAAGACCCGGGACGGTGCTCGCGAATGGAATGAAGACCCGGGACGGTGCTCGCTAATGGAATGAAGACTCGGGACGGTGCTCGCTAATGGAATGAAGACTCGGGACGGTGCTCGCTAATGGACTGAAGACCCGGGACGGTGCTCGCTAATGGAATGAAGACCCGGGACGGTGCTCGCTAATGGAATGAAGACCCGGGACGGTGCTCGCTAATGGAATGAAGACCCGGGACGGTGCTCGCTAATGGAATGAAGACCCGGGACGGTGCTCGCCAATGGAATGAAGACTCGGGACGGTGCTCGCTAATGGAATGAAGACCCGGGACGGTGCTCGCTAATGGAATGAAGACCCGGGACGGTGCTCGCTAATGGAATGAAGACCCGGGACGGTGCTCGCTAATGAACATAGAACATAGAACATTACAGCACAAACAGGCCCTTCGGCCCTCGAGTTGCGCCGATCGCATCAACCCCACCAATCTATAGACCTATCTATAACCCCCAATCCCATTAAACCCCATATACTCATCCAGAAGTCTTTTAAAAGACCCCAGCGAGTTCGCCTCCACCACCACTGATGGCAGCCGGTTCCATTCACTCACCACCCTCTGAGTGAAAAACTTACCCCTAACATCACCTCTGTACTTCCCTCCCCGCACCTTAAATCTGTGTCCTCTCGTAGCGACCATTTCAACCCGGGGAAATAGCCTCTGAGAATCCACCCTATCTATTCCTCTCAACATTTTGTAAACCTCTATCAGGTCGCCTCTCAACCTTCGTCTCTCCAGGGAAATGAGACCCAGCTCCCTCAACCTAACTTCATAAGGCATGCCTCCCAGTCCAGGCAACATCCTTGTAAATCTCCTCTGCACCCTTTCAATAGCTTCTACGTCTTTCCTATAGTGAGGCGACCAGAACTGCGCACAGTACTCCAAATGAGGCCTGACAAGGGTCCTGTAAAGTTGCAGCATTACCTCCCGACTCCTAAACTCAATCCCTCGATTAATGAAGGCCAGTACACCATACGCCTTCTTGACCACCTCCTCCACCTGCGAGGCCGATTTAAGAGTCCTGTGGACCCGGACCCCGAGATCCTTCTGCTCTTCAACACTACTAAGATTCCTGCCCTTGATAGTGTACTCGTTCATCCCGTTGGTTCTGCCAAAATGGACGACTACGCAACTATCCGCGTTGAAGTCCATCTGCCACTTCTCCGCCCAGTCCTGCATCCTATTTATGTCCTGCTGCAACTTTTGACATCCTTCCAGACCATCCACAACACCACCGACCTTCGTGTCATCAGCGAACTTATTTACCCATCCCTCCACTTCCTCATCCAGGTCATTTATGAAAATGACAAACAGCAAGGGTCCCAGAACAGATCCCTGGGGCACCCCACTGGTGACTGACCTCCATTCAGAAAAAGACCCATCCACAACCACTCTCTGCCTTCTGCAGGCAAGCCAGTTCTGGATCCACAAGGCCAAAGGCCCTTGGATCCCATGCCCTCTCACCTTCTCAAGAAGTCTTGCATGGGGGAACCTTATCAAACGCCTTGCTGAAGTCCATGTACACTACGTCCACGGCACTTCCTTCGTCAATGTGTTTAGTCACATTATCGAAGAACTCAACTAGGCTCGTAAGACACGACCTGCCCTTGACAAATCCATGCTGACTATTCCTGATCATGTCAAACCTCTCCAAATGCTCGTAAATCTTGTCCCTCAGAAGCCTCTCCATCAGCTTACCAACCACTGAGGTCAGACTCACCGGGCGGTAATTTCCCGGGCTATCTCTGTTCCCTTTCTTGAAAATAGGGACCACATCCGCAATCCTCCAATCTTCCCAAACCTCTCCCGTCTCCATTGACGATGCAAAGATCATCGCCAAGGGCTCTGCAATCACTTCCCTGGCCTCCCACAGTATCCTGGGGTACATCCCATCTGGTCCCGGCGACTTATCTATCTTGATAGAATTCAAAAGTTCTAACACATCCTCCATCTTAATATCCACAAACTCAATCTTTTCCATCTGCTGCAAATCCGTAGCAAAATCTCCCGGATCAGCTTCCACTGTGAATACTGAAGCAAAGTACTCATTGAGCACCTCTGCCATTTCTTCTGGTTCCACATAGACCTTTCCCCCTTCACCTTTTATAGGTCCTATCCCTTCTCTTCTCATCCTTTTACCTTTCACATATTTATAGAAGGCCTTGGGATTCTCCTTAATCTTACCCGCCAAGGTCTTCTCATGACCCCTTCTGGCTCTCCTAATTTCCCTTTTAAGCTCCTTTCTACAGTCTTTATACTCCTCAAGATCCTTAACCTCTCCTAGTTCCCTGAACCTTTTGTACACCTTCCCTTTCCTCCAGACTAGGTTCAACACAGCCTTCGTGCACCACGGTTCCCGCGACCTACCAAAACCCCCTTGTCTCATCGGAACGTTGTCATGCATAGCTCCAGACAAACATTCCTTGAATATCTGCCACCTTCCTTCGGTACTTTTCCCTAAGAACATCTCCTTCCAGTTTATTTGTCCAAGTAACTTCCTGACTTCTTCGTATCTCCCCTTACTCCAGACAAACACCTTCCTAGCCTGCCTGATCCTATCTCGTTCCAATGCAATTGAGAAAGAGATAGAATTATGGTCACCATTCCCAAGATGCTCTCCTACCGAGAGATCCATCACCTGCCCTGGTTCATTCGCCAGTACCAGGTCAAGTACAGCCTCTCCCCTCGTAGGCTTATCCACATACTGTGTCAGGAAACCTTCCTGAACACACCTAACAAACTCCTCCCCATCCAAACCCCTTACTCTAGGGATATTCCAGTCGATGTTTGGGAAATTGAAGTCTCCCATTTCAGCAGCTGTTAAACTATCTTTGAATAATAGTACCACTTCTCCACCACTTTTACCACCTTCCCTACTCTTACTGAAACATCTATACTCCGGAATTGCCAACAACCATTCCTGTCCCTGTTCTAACCATGTCTCCATAATGGCCACAACATCATAGTCCCAAGTACCAATCCACGCTCCGAGTTCACACACCTTATTCCGGATGCTCCTTGCATTGAAGTAGATACACTTCAACCCACCATCCTGTCTACCTGTACACTCCTGTGACCTTGATACCTTCCTCAGTACCTCACAACTCTCGACACTGGCTTCTGGACTGTATCTCATTTTCCCATCCCCCTGACAAATTAGTTTAAATCCCTCCCTCTGAAGAGCCGATGCAAATTTCTCTCCCAGGATATTGGTGCCCCTCTGGTTCAGGTGTAAACCGTCCTGTTTGTACAGGTCCCACCTTCCCCAGAAGGTGCTCCAATTATCCATGTAAATGAAACCCTCTCTCCTACACCATCCCTGCAGCCACATGTTAATCTGCACTCTCTCTCTCCCTGTTCCTCAACTCACTAGCACGTGGTACCGGCACCAAACCCGAGATGACAACATGCTTTGTCCCGGCTCTCAGCTTCCAGCCTCGCTCCCTAAATTCCTGTTTTAAATCCCCATCCCTCTTTCTACCTCCATCATTGGTACCAGTGTGCACCACGACCTGCGACTGACCCCCCTCCCCCTTAAGGATCTTGAAAACACGGTCCGAGACATCGCAGACTCCACCCAGGAGGCAACAGACCATCCCTGAGTCTCTTTTGCTGCCGCAGAACCTAAATCTAATTCCTTCTTGAAATCAGAACTAGGGGGTGTAGCCTCAAAATAAGGGGGATTTAGGACTGAGTTGAGGAGGAACTTCTTCAGACAAAGGGTTGTGAATCTGTGGAATTCCCTGCCCAGTGAAGCAGTTGAGGTTCCCTCATTGAATGTTTTTAAGGCAAGGATAGATACATTTTGAACAGGAAAGGAATTAAAGGTTATGGTGAGCAGGCGGGTAAGTGGAGCTGAGTCCATGAAAAGATCAGCCATCATCTTATTGAATGGCGGAGCAGACTTGAGGGGCCGAATGGCCGACTCCTGCTCCTAGTTCTTATGTTGTAATATATAATGTGAATAGTTGGGATCCAAGCACAGGTTCCTGTGGAATCCCACTAAAGTTTTAAAGTTTTTTTTATTAATATCACAAATAGGGTTACATTAACATTGCAATGAAGTTACTGTGAAAATCCCCTAGTCACCACACTCCAGCATGTGTTTGGGTACACTGAGGGAGGATTTACAATGGCCAATGTCTTTTGGCCTGGGGGAGGAAACCCTCACAGACATGGGGAGAATGTGCAGATTCCACACACACAATAACCTAAGCCGGGAATTGAACCTAGGTCCCTGACGCTGTGAGGCGGCAGTGCTAACCCACCGTGCCATTCTAGTCACTGACTGCCAATCAGAAAAAAAAACCATTAATGCCAACTTCCTATCTGCTAACCAGCTTCCTATCCATCTCAAAACATTACCTGCAATCCCACATGCTTTAACTTTACATTGTAGTCTGTTATTTGAGACCTTGTCAAAAGCCTTCTGAAAGTCTAAATAAACCACATCCACTGGTTCATTCAGCTCTGCTAGTTACATCCTCAAAAAATTCCAATAGTTTCATCAAGTATGATTTCCCTTTTGTAAATCCATGCTGACTTTGTCTCATTGTACCACAATGCTGAGTTAGGGGGTGGCACGGTAGCACAGTGATTAGCACTGCTGCTTCACAGCTCCAGGGACCCGGGTTCAATTCCTGGCTTGGGTCACTGTCTGTGTGGAGTTTGCACATTCTCTTCGTGTCTGCACGGGTTTCCCTCTGGGTGCTCCGGTTTCCTCCCACAGCCCAAAGATGTGCAGTTAGGTTGATTAGTCATGTTAAAAAAATTGTCCCTTAGTGTCTGAGATGCTTAGGTTAGAGGGATTAGTGGGTAAAATGTGCAGGGATGTGGGGGTAGGACTGGGTGGGATTGTGGTCGGTGCAGACTCGATGGGCTGAAGGGCCTCTTTCTGTACTGTAGGGTTCTATGGTTCTACGAAATCCTTGATAATAGATGATAGCAACTTCCCCAGTACCTACATTAGGCTCACTTGTCTATAGTTCCCTGTTTTCTTGCTACCTCCCTGTTTGAATAGTGTGCTTACATTGGTGACCCTCCAATCTGTAGGAACTATTCCAGAATCCAAAGAATTTTGGAAAATAACCACCAATGGATCTACTATTTCCAGGGTCACTTCTTTCAGTTCTCTGGGATAAAGACAGTAGGACTAGGGGGCACAGCCTCAAGATAAAGGGGGGGCGGTTTAGAACGGAGGAACTTCTTCACTCAAAGGGTGGTGAATCTCTGGAATTCTCTGCCCGTTGAAGTGGTGGAGGCTGCCTCGCTAAATATTTTTAAGAAATGGGTTGATGGGTTTTTGATAAGAGAAGGGATTAAGGGTTATGGGGAGAGGGCGGGAAGGTGGAACTGAGTCACGACAGATCAACCATGATCTTATTGAATGGCGGGGCAGGCTCGAAGGGCTAGATGGCCTACTCCTGCTCCTATTTCTTATGTTCTTATAAAGATGATCAGGACCTGGAAATTTATCCACCTTCAATCCCATCAATTTCCCCAAAACAATTTCTCTCCTAATGCTGATTTCCCTCAGCTCCTCACTAAAACGTGTTTCTCTCAGCAATTCTGGTACATTATTCATGTCTTCCTCTGTGAAGACTGAAGCAAAGGACAGATTTAACTTCTCAGCTGTCTCTTTATTCCCTGTTATAAATTCTCTATTCTGATGGGGCCGACATTTTTTTTCAATCTTTCTCTCTACATATCGATAGGTACTTTTACAGTCAGTTTTTATGTCCCCGCTAACTTACTTTCATACTCTATTTTTCCCTTCTTAATCAATCTTTTGGTCCTCTTTTGCTGAATTTTAAACTGCTCCCAATCCTCAGGCTTATTGTTTTTTCTTGCCATTTTGTATGTTTCTTCCTTGAATTAGATACTATCTGTAATTTCCCTTGTAAGCCATGGTTTGGTCACAATTCCTATAACACTCTCGCACTGAGCAGGAATAAACAACTGGAGTTCACCTATTCATTCTTTAAATGCCTGTCATTGCCTGTCCACTGTCTTTCCTTTCAGTAATGTTTTCTATTATGTCAAGGCCATTCTTGCCTCATATTGTCATAATTACCTTTATTGAGATTCAGGACCCTGATCTCAGAATGAATTACATCATTATCCACCTTGATAAAAAACTCTATCATACTCTGGGCACTTTGTCCCAGTCGGCCTTGCCGAACTTTCAGAAGTTAATTGCAGGAGTCTGTGCGAAGGCAAAGGGATGTCTGGTAAGTGGGAGACTTTAAAAAGTGTGTTAATCAGGGTTCAGGGTAAACACATTCCTCTTGGAGTGAAGGGCAAGGCTGGTAAGTATTGATCAGGGACATTCAGCATGGCTTTGAGTGGAAAATCATGTCTCACAAATTTGATTGAGTTTTTTGAAGGGGTAACCGAGAAGGTAGATGAGGGCAGTGCAGGTGATGTTGTCTACATGGACTTTAGCAAGGCCTGTGACAAGGTACCACACGGTAGGTTGTTGCATGAGGTTCAATCTCACAGGATCCAGGGTGAGGTATCTAAATGGATACAAAATTGGCTTCTTGACAGAAGCCAGAGGGTTGTTTTTCAAACTGGAGGCCTGTGACCAGCAGTGTGCCTCAGGAATCAGGATAAGAATATAGGGGGCATGGTTAGTCAGTTTGCAGATGACACCAAGATTGGTGACATAGTGGACAATGAAGAAGCTTATCTAGGATTGCAATGGGATCTTGATCAGTTGGGGGAGTGGGCTGACGAATGGCAGATGGAGTTAAATTCAGATAAATGTGAGGTGATGCATTTTGGTAGATCGAACCAGGGCAGGAGAAATTACAGCACAGGAACAGGCCCTTCAGCCCTCCAAGCCTGCACTGACCATGCTGCCCGACTGAACTAAAACCCCCTACCCTTCTGGGAACCATATCCTTCTATTCCCATCCTATTCATGTACTTGTCAAGACATCAAGTCCGCTTCCACTACCTCCCTCGGCAATGAGTTCCAGGCACCCACTACTCTCTGTGTAAAAAAAAACCTGCCTCATACATCTCCGTTAAACCTTGCCCCTGACACCTTAAACCTGTGCCCCCTAGTAATTGACTCTTCCATCCTGGGAAAAAGCTTCTGACTGTCCACTCTGTCCATACCCCTCATAATCTTGTAGACTTCTATCAGGTCTCCCCTCAACCTTCATCGTTCCAGTGAGAACAAACCAAGTTTCTCCAACCTCTCCTCATAGCTAATGCCCTCCATGCCAGGCAACATCCTGGTAAATCTTTTCTGTACCCTCTCCAAAGCCTCCACATCCTTCTGGTAGTGTGGCGACCAGAATTGAACACTATATTCCAAGTGCGGTCTCATTAAGGTTCTGTAAAGCTGCAACATGACTTGCCAATTTTTAAATTCAGTGTTCTGGCCGATGAAGGCAAACATGCCGTATGCCTTCTTGACTACCTTCTCCACCTGCATTGCCACTTTCAGTGACTTGTGTACTTGAACACCCAGATCCCTCTGCCTATCAATACTCCTAAGGGTTCTGCCATTTATCCAGCTTCTCCTTTTAACTCAAACCATCAAGTCCCAGTAGCATCCTAATAAATCTTTTCTGTATTTATTGTATATTTCCTATCTGTATTAGACCTTCCAAAATGTATTACCTCAGTTAATGATAGGGCATTGGGGAGAGTTTCAGAACAAAGATCTAGGGGTACATGTTCATAGCTTCTTGAAAGTGGAGTCAGAGGTGGACAGAGTGGTGAAGAAGGCATTCGGCATGCTTGGTTTCATTGGTCAGAACACTGAATACAGGAGTTGGGACGTCTTGTTGAAGTTGTACAAGACATTGGTAAGGCCACATTTGGAATACTGAGTGAAGTTCTGGTCTCCCGATTGTAGAAAGGATATTACTAAACTAGAAAGAGTGCAGAAAAGATTTATTAGGATGCTACTGGGACTTGATGGTTTGAGTTAAAAGGAGAAGCTGGATAGACGGGGACTTATTTCTCTGGAGTGTAGAAGGCTGAGGGGATCTTATTGAGGTCTATAAAATAATGAGGGCATAGATCAGTTAGATAGTCAAAATCTTTTATCAAAGGTAGGGGAGTCTAAAATTAGAGGGCACAGGTTTCAGGGGAGAGATACAAAAGGGTCCAGGAGGGGCAATTTTTTTCACACACAGGGTGGTGAGTGTCTGGAATGAGCTGCCAGAGGTAGTAGTAGAGGCAGGTACAATTTTGTCTTATAAAAAGCATTTAGACAGTTACATGGGTATGATGGGTATAGAGGGATATGGGCCAGATGTGGGCAACTGGGGCTATCTTTGTGGTTTAAAAAAAAGGCAGCTTGGACTAGTTGGGCTGAAGGGTCCGTTTCCATGCTGTAAACCTCGATGACTGTAAACCCTGAGATAAACACAGGGCACCCTGATCTCCAGATAAACAGAGGCCCCAGAAACCCCACAATAAACACAGTCCCCTTGTAACTTCAAGATAAACGTAGGCTACAATGATTCCAAGGAATTGGGCTGATTTGTGTTTAAGACTGAGTTCAGCAGAGCAACTTACATTTATTCTTGTCTGACGCTGATGTCAGGCTTCCTAATGCACTGTCCCTGATCTGACCTCTTTATCCTTAGGATTCTGGTGTCACTCCTGAGAGTGAGAACCTGACACTCTCGTCCTCTGGAGCCGTGGACCAGTCCTCGTGTACAGGAACTCCGCTTTCCTCCACCATTACATCACCCGAAGGTAATCTACAGAAACACACAGCTGCTTCTGTTCCGCAAATGTTTCACATCTGGATCATGGGAATTGACTTGTATAAAGAACTGTGTTGAACACAAGGATTAGGAACAGGAGTGGAGCATCAGATTCTGCATTTAGTATGACCGTGGCTGATCCCGGGATCAACTCCTTTTCCCTGCCCGTGATTCCCTGTGAGGCCTGACCTCTATTAATCTCAGTCTTTCATGTATTTAATGGTGGAGCATCCACAATCCTTTGGGTGGAGAATTCCAAAGATTCACAACCCTTTGAAGTAGTTTCCCCCTTCGCTATCCTAAATGATCAGCCCCTTAGTCTGTGATTGTGCCCCTGTAATCTAGACTCCCCAACCAGCAGAAACAATCTCTCCGTGTCTAAACTATCAAGCCTCTACAGAATCTTGTACATTTCAATGAAATCACCTCTCGTTTTTCACAACTCAAGAGAAAGTAGATGCAGTTTACTCATTTCTCTCATCCTTTTAACTCCAGAGAATATAATCCCAATTTACTCATCCTCTCATCCTAAAACATCCCTCTCATCCCAGGGACCAATCCAGTGAAATTTTGCAGTACTGCCTCTGATGCAAGTATATCCTTTCTTAAATGTGGAGACCAAAGCTGCACATTGTATTCCAAATGTGATTTCACTAAAACACTGTCCAACTTGAGCAATAATTCTTTATTCCAGTACTTCAATCCCCTTGCAATAAAGGCTAACAGTTTGCCTACTAACTGCTTGCTGTACCTGCATGTTAACTTTTTGCATTCCTTGTACAAATATACCCAAGTCTCCACGAACACTCGCATTTACAAGTTTTAAAAATATTCAGGTCTTCTATTCTTTTGACCAAACTGAATAACTTCACACTTCTCTATGTTTTAATCTATCCACCATCTTATTGCCCTCTGTCTATAGCTGTTTGCAGATGGTTTATCATTCCCGCAGCTTATCTTTCCACCTAGCTTTGTATCATCAACAAACTGCAATATACAAATCTCTGTCTCTTGATGTAAGTCATTGATATAGAGGCCCAGCACAGACCCTTAATTCTCTCCTCCAGCGAAAAATTGTTAAGACCCAGGCCAGAAACTCCAAGTTGTTTTATGAGGTTAGCCAAGACCATCTGTTTTACATTTGATTTTGGCATTGCGGTGAGCAGAAGGTGTTTCATTCCAGGAATGGTTCAAGTGATCCATTAGGAAGCTTTTATCAAACAAAATTAGAATATAACAAAATAATTAGCATAAAAATGACTTTTACCAGTTACAATATTTAAACATGACATAATATCAACCTTAACAGCTTTCTCATCTCTGTTGTTCCAATTTAAAGAGATATCCCATAGACAAACAACCTTCAGAATCAGCACAGAAACATCTTCCAATGATTCTGAATGTGTTTCTGGCTATTTTAAATTCTGAGCTATCGCTGCAATTATCTCAGCCTCCCTCAGCCCTTCTGCTGATGCCAGCTGCCGATTCCAAACGCTTTGTTATAATTACCTTTCGTGAACCACCCTGAGTGACTTCACCCACTCCCAGGAACACTTTAACCACCGAAAGATGCAAAACTGCACAAGAGATTTCCTTTTTAAACCTGAATATAACCCTGAACACAAAACACAAATATACTCCCACTCGCTGCCTTTGAATCCAATAATCTCAAACCTAACAAGAAATCGAGGTTTGAATCCCGCTGGAATTCTCCAATGCTTTCAGCCAGACCAGAAACTCCAAAGTTTTTTGTGAAATTAGCCGAGACCCAAAGGCTCACCTCTGCCAAACTGAAATGTGAAACTGAGGAGAGGGTGGATTCTCCCAGCCCACCGAGATACTCCACAGCGCAGCGGGCCGGGAGTCAACAGCGGCAGCCATTTCGTCAGATTCCCACTGGGCAGCCAGGTCTCCACGCATCTCCCAGCCTAACCCCAAACATCCCCCCGAAACCTGTGTGCACATATAAATAAATATGTGAAAGGTAAAAGGATGAGAAGAGAAGGGATAGGACCTATAAAAGGTGAAGGGGGTAAGGTCTGTGTGGAACCAGAAGAAATGGCAGAGGTGCTCAATGAGTACTTTGCCTCAGTATTCACGGTGGAAGCTGATCTGGGAGATCTTGCTACAGATTTGCAGCAGATGGAAAAGATTGAGTTTGTGGATATTAAGGAGGAGGATGTGTTAGAACTTTTGAATTCTATCAAGATAGATAAGTCGCCGGGACCAGATGGGATGTACCCCAGGATACTGTGGGAGGCGAGGGAAGTGATTGCAGAGCCCTTGGCGATGATCTTTGCGTCGTCAATGGAGACGGGAGAGGTTCCGGAAGATTGGAGGATTGCGGATGTAGTTCCTATTTTCAAGAAAGGGAACAGGGATAGCCCGGGAAATTACCGCCCGGTGAGTCTGACCTCAGTGGTTGGTAAGCTGATGGAGAGGCTTCTGAGGGACAAGATTTACGAACATTTGGAGAGGTTTGACATGATCAGGAATAGTCAGCATGGATTTGTCAAGGGCAGGTCGTGCCTTACGAGCCTAGTTGAGTTCTTCGATAATGTGACTGAACACATTGACGAAGGAAGTGCCGTGAACGTGGTGTACATGGACTTCAGCAAGGCGTTTGATAAGGTCCCCCATGCAAGACTTCTTGAGAAGGTGAGAGGGCATGGGATCCAAGGGCCTTTGACCTTGTGAATCCAGAACTGGCTTGCCTGCAGAAGGCAGAGAGTGGTTGTGGATGGGTCTTTTTCTGAATGGAGGTCAGTCACCAGTGGAGTGCCCCAGGGATCTGTTCTAGGACCCTTGCTGTTTGTCATTTTCATAAATGACCTGGATGAGGAAGTGGAGGGATGGGTAAGTAAGTTCGCCGATGACACGAAGGTTGGTGGTGTTGTGGATGGTCTGGAAGGATGTCAAAAGTTGCAGCAGGACATAAATAGGATGCAGGACTGGGCGGAGAAGTGGCAGATGGACTTCAACGCGGATAAATGCGTAGTCGTCCATTTTGGCAGAACCAACGGGATGAACGAGAACACTATCAAGGGCAGGAGTCTTAGTAGCGTTGAAGAGCAGAAGGATCTTGGGTTCCGGGTCCACAGGACTCTTAAATCGGCCTCACAGGTGGAAGAGATGGTCAAGAAGGCGTATGGTGTACTGGCCTTCATAAATTGAGGGATTGAGTTTAGGAGTCGGGAGGTAATGCTGCAACTTTATAAGACCCTTGTCAGGCCTCATTTGGAGTACTGTGCGCAGTTCTGGTCACCTCACTATAGGAAAGACGTAGAAGCTATTGAAAGGGTACAGAGGAGATTTACAAGGATGTTGCCTGGACTGGGAGGCATGCCTTATGAAGTTAGGTTGAGGGATCTGGGTCTCTTTTCCCTGGAGAGACGAAGGTTGAGAGGCGACCTGATAGAGGTTTATAAAATGTTGAGAGGAATGGATAGGGTGGACTCTCAGAGGCTATTTCCCCGGGTTGAAATGGTCGCTACGAGAGGACACAGATTTAAGGTGCGGGGAGGGAAGTACAGAAGTGACGTTAGGGGTAAGTTTTTCACTCAGAGGGTGGTGAGTGAGTGGAATCGGCTGCCGTCAGTGGTGGTGGAGGCGCACTCGCTGGGGTCTTTTAAAAGACTTCTGGATGAGTATATGGGGTTTTATGGGATTGGGGGTTATAGATAGGTCTATAGATTGGTAGGTGTTGATGTGATCGGCGCAACTCGTGGGCCAAAGGGCCTGTTTGTGCTGTAGTGTTCTATGACACCGCTGAGTGCACACACAGGGATGTCTTGTGTCGTCTATGTCCCATCCTGAGATACTCTGGAAGTTGAGAATGGAGAATGCATTTCTGAAATGTTTAATCTTTGACTTCTCTGCTCCTGCTCACTCTAACTCTCCCTCTCTGTATCACTGACTCACTCTTCCCGTTTCCCTCTCCTCTCTGATTTCCCTTTATCCATTTTCCTCCATCTCCTTTCGCATTATCTCTCGTCCTCGTGCTCTCCCTCTCTCTGTCTCAGATGCCAGCAGTAGTCTAGCACAGTCTGTGATGTCAATGGCTTCCTCCCAGCTCAGCACTGATACGATCTCCTCGATGTCCGGCTCCTACGTGGCGACAGGGTCTGAGGATTTTTTGGATGGAATTACAGACGAGCACCAGCGACTCCCGGTGACAGAGGAGGAGGATGATGATGTGGAGGTGAGGCTCCTTTATCTTTCAGTCTGATCTCACTTTGTCATGAGATATTCCTGGGAAATTGTGTGAGTATAGGAGGTTGGATTTCCTCGTAACGCAGTGTTGGCCTCACAGTCTGGCCACATTGTTCCAGATCTCTGAGTTGATTGTCCAAATCAACTCAGAGAAAGACCAGAATCAGCAACACATTTTATCTGTCCAGAGACCTGGGTTCGATAAGCGTAGGCAAAGGTCATGGGTGGAAGAGGGGACTCACAATGTTGAAATGGCAGCATGGGCTCGTTGGGCCGAAAGGCCTGTTTCCTGTGCTGTGTTGCTCTTTGTTCTTTGATTCCCGGCTTGGGTCACTATCTGTGTGGACTTTGCATATTCTCCCCATGTCTGCTTGGGTTTTCTCCAGGTGCTCCGGTTTCCTCCCATAGTCTGAAAGACATGTTGGTTAGGGTACATTGGCTGTGCTATATTTCCCCTCAATGTATGTGAATGGGTGCGGGAGTGTGGCGAACTAGGGGATTTTCACAGGAACTTCATTGTAGTGTTAATGTAAGCCTACTTGTGACACTAATAAATAAGAACATAAGAAATAGGAGCAGGAGTAGGCCATCTATCCCTTCGAGCATGCCCCGCCATTCAATAAGATCATGGCTGATCTGAAGTGGCTCAGTTCCACTTTCCCGCTTTCTCCCCATAACCCTTAATTCCCCTGTCTATCAGAAACCTATCTACCCGTGACTTAAATATATTCAGCGAGGCAGCCTCCACCACTTCAACGGGCAGAGAATTCCAGAGATTCACCACCCTTTGAGTGAAGAAGTTCCTCCTCAACTCCATTCTAAACTGCACCCCTCCCCCCAATCTTGAGGCTGTGCCCTCTAGTGCTGCTGTCCTTTCTAAGCGGGAAGAATCTCTACCTCTACCCTATCCATCCCCTTCATTATCTTAAACATCTCTATAAGATCCTCCCTCAGCCTTCTAAACTCCAACGAGTACAGACCTAGTCTATTTAGTCTCTCTTCATAGTCTAACCCCCTCACCTCCGGTATCAGTCTAGTGAACCTCCTCTGCACTCCCTCCAAGGCCAGAATATCCTTCCGCAAGTGCAGCAACCAAAACTGCACACAGTACTCCAGCTGCGGCCTCACCAGTGCCCTGTACAGTTGCAGCAAGACCTCCCTGCTTTTATATTCTATCCCCGATCCCTGCGGCACTCCACTAGTCACCAACTACCAACCAGAATAGCACCCATTGATACCAACTCTCTGCTTCCTATTAGACAGCCAATCCTCTATCCACGCTAACACCTTAACTCCGTGCACCCTAACCTTCTGAAGCAACCTTTTGTGAGGCACCTTATCAAACACCTTATCAAACGCCTTAAAAACACCACATCCACCGGTTCCCCTCTGTCTACCGCACTAGTCACATCCTCATAGAAATCCAATAAATTTGTCAAACATGACTTCCCCTTAACGAATCCGTGCTGCGTCTGCTCGATCAAACCATTCTTTTCTAGGTCCCTCGCTATTTCTTCTTTGATGACGGATTCTAGCATTTTTCCAACTACAGACGTTAAACTAACCAGCCTATAATTCCCTGCCTTTTGTCTACTACCTTTTTTGAACAGCGGCGTAACATTGGCCGTTTTCCAATCTTCCGGCACTTCCCCGGAGTCCAGTGAATTTTGCTAAATAATCACTAAGGCATCCACTGTCACCTCTGCCATTTCTTTCAGAACCCTGGGGTGCATTCCATCCGGTCCTGGGGACTTGTCCACCTTCAGTCCCGTTAGTCTATCAAGCATTCAGAACCCTGGGGTGCATTCTAACTTAGATGCAAATCTAACTTTTAACTTTAACTGCACCGACTGGACGGAGCGAAGCCTCCCCTCGTTCCGACTGGACGGAGTGAAGCCTCCCCTCGCTCCGACTGGACGGAGTGAAGCCTCCCCTCGCACCGACTGGACGGAGCGAAGCCTCCCCTCGCTCTGCCTGGACGGAGCAAAGCCTCCCCTCGCTCCGACTGGACGGAGCGAAGCCTCCCCTCGCTCCGACTGGACGGAGCGAAGCCTCCCCTCGCTCTGCCTGGACGGAGCGAAGCCTCCCCTCGTTCCGACTGGACGGAGCGAAGCCTCCCCTCGCTCCGACTGGACGGAGCGAAGCCTCCCCTCGCTCCGACTGGACGGAGCGAAGCCTCCCCTCGCTCCGACTGGACGGAGCGAAGCCTCCCCTCATTCCGACTGGACGGAGCGAAGCCTCCCCTCATTCCGACTGGACGGAGCGAAGCCTCCCCTCGCTCCGACTGGACGGAGCGAAGCCTCCCCTCGCTCCGACTGGACGGAGCGAAGCCTCCCCTCGCTCCGACTGGACGGAGCGAAGCCTCCCCTCGCTCCGACTGGACGGAGCGAAGCCTCCCCTCGCTCCGCCTGGACGGAGCGAAGCCTCCCCTCGCTCCGACTGGACGGAGCGAAGCCTCCCCTCGCTCCGCCTGGACGGAGCGAAGCCTCCCCTCGCTCCGCCTGGACGGAGCGAAGCCTCCCCTCGCTCCGACTGGACGGAGCGAAGCCTCCCCTCGCTCCGACTGGACGGAGCGAAGCCTCCCCTCGCTCCGACTGGACGGAGCGAAGCCTCCCCCTCGCTCCGACTGGACGGAGCGAAGCCTCCCCTCGTTCCGACTGGACGGAGCGAAGCCTCCCCTCACTGCGACTGGACGGAGCGAAGCCTCCCCTCGCTCCGACTGGACGGAGCGAAGCCTCCCCTCGCTCCGCCTGGACGGAGCGAAGCCTCCCCTCGCTCCGACTGGACGGAGCGAAGCCTCCCCTCGCTCCGACTGGACGGAGCGAAGCCTCCCCTCGCTCCGACTGGACGGAGCGAAGCCTCCCCTCGCTCCGACTGGACGGAGCGAAGCCTCCCCTCGCTCCGACTGGACGGAGTGAAGCCTCCCCTCGCTCTGACTGGACGGAGCGAAGCCTCCCCTCGCTCCGACTGGACGGAGCGAAGCCTCCCCTCGCTCCGACTGGACGGAGTGAAGCCTCCCCTCGCACCGACTGGACGGAGCGAAGCCTCCCCTCGCTCCGACTGGACGGAGCGAAGCCTCCCCTCGCTCCGACTGGACGGAGCGAAGCCTCCCCTCGCTCTGCCTGGACGGAGCGAAGCCTCCCCTCGCTCCGACTGGACGGAGCGAAGCCTCCCCTCGCTCCGACTGGACGGAGCGAAGCCTCCCCTCGCTCCGACTGGACGGAGCGAAGCCTCCCCTCGCTCCGCCTGGACGGAGCGAAGCCTCCCCTCGTTCCGACTGGACGGAGCGAAGCCTCCCCTCGCTCCGACTGGACGGAGCGAAGCCTCCCCTCGCTCTGCCTGGACGGAGCGAAGCCTCCCCTCGCTCCGACTGGACGGAGCGAAGCCTCCCCTCGCTCCGACTGGACGGAGCGAAGCCTCCCCTCGCTCCGACTGGACGGAGCGAAGCCTCCCCTCGCTCTGCCTGGACGGAGCGAAGCCTCCCCTCGCTCCGACTGGACGGAGCGAAGCCTCCCCTTGCTCCGACTGGACGGAGCGAAGCCTCCCCTCGCTCCGACTGGACGGAGCGAAGCCTCCCCTCGCTCCGACTGGACGGAGCGAAGCCTCCCCTCGCTCCGACTGGACGGAGCGAAGCCGCCCCTCGCTCCGACTGGACGGAGCGAAGCCGCCCCTCGCTCCGACTGGACGGAGCGAAGCCTCCCCTCGCTCCGACTGGACGGAGCGAAGCCGCCCCTCGCTCCGACTGGACGGAGCGAAGCCTCCCCTCGCTCCGCCTGGACGGAGCGAAGCCTCCCCTCGCTCTGCCTGGACGGAGCGAAGCCTCCCCTCGCTCCGACTGGACGGAGCGAAGCCTCCCCTCGCTCCGACTGGACGGAGCGAAGCCTCCCCTCGCTCCGACTGGACGGAGCGAAGCCTCCCCTCGCTCCGCCTGGACGGAGCGAAGCCTCCCCTCGCTCCGACTGGACGGAGCGAAGCCTCCCCTCGCTCTGCCTGGACGGAGCGAAGCCTCCCCTCGCTCTGCCTGGACAGAGCGAAGCCTCCCCTCGCTCCGACTGGACGGAGCGAAGCCTCCCCTCGCTCCGACTGGACGGAGCGAAGCCTCCCCTCGCTCCGACTGGACGGAGCGAAGCCTCCCCTCGCTCTGCCTGGACGGAGTGAAGCCTCCCCTCGCTCCGACTGGACGGAGTGAAGCCTCCCCTCGCTCCGACTGGACGGAGCGAAGCCTCCCCTCGCTCCGACTGGACGGAGCGAAGCCTCCCCTCGCTCTGCCTGGACGGAGCGAAGCCTCCCCTCGCTCCGACTGGACGGAGCGAAGCCTCCCCTCGCTCCGACTGGACGGAGCGAAGCCTCCCCTCGCTCTGCCTGGACGGAGCGAAGCCTCCCCTCGCTCCGACTGGACGGAGCGAAGCCTCCCCTCGCTCCGACTGGACGGAGCGAAGCCTCCCCTCGCTCTGCCTGGACGGAGCGAAGCCTCCCCTCGCTCTGCCTGGACGGAGCGAAGCCTCCCCTCGCTCCGACTGGACGGAGCGAAGCCTCCCCTCGCTCTGCCTGGACGGAGCGAAGCCTCCCCTCGCTCTGCCTGGACGGAGCGAAGCCTCCCCTCGCTCCGACTGGACGGAGCGAAGCCTCCCCTCGCTCTGCCTGGACGGAGCGAAGCCTCCCCTCGCTCTGCCTGGACGGAGCGAAGCCTCCCCTCGCTCCGACTGGACGGAGCGAAGCCTCCCCTCGCTCCGACTGGACGGAGCGAAGCCTCCCCTCGCTCTGCCTGGACGGAGCGAAGCCTCCCCTCGCTCTGCCTGGACGGAGCGAAGCCTCCCCTCGCTCCGACTGGACGGAGCGAAGCCTCCCCTCGCTCTGCCTGGACGGAGCGAAGCCTCCCCTCGCTCTGCCTGGACGGAGCGAAGCCTCCCCTCGCTCTGCCTGGACGGAGTGAAGCCTCCCCTCGCTCTGCCTGGACGGAGTGAAGCCTCCCCTCGCTCCGACTGGATGGAGTGAAGCCTCCCCTCGCTCTGCCTGGACGGAGCGAAGCCTCCCCTCGCTCCGACTGGATGGAGCGAAGCCTCCCCTCGCTCCGACTGGACGGAGCGAAGCCTCCCCTCGCTCTGCCTGGACGGAGCGAAGCCTCCCCTCGCTCCGCCTGGACGGAGCGAAGCCTCCCCTCGCTCCGACTGGACGGAGCGAAGCCTCCCCTCGCTCCGACTGGACGGAGCGAAGCCTCCCCTCGCTCCGACTGGACGGAGCGAAGCCTCCCCTCACTGCGACTGGACGGAGCGAAGCCTCCCCTCGCTCCGACTGGACGGAGCGAAGCCTCCCCTCGCTCCGACTGGACGGAGCGAAGCCTCCCCTCACTGCGACTGGACGGAGCGAAGCCTCCCCTCGCTCCGACTGGACGGAGCGAAGCCTCCCCTCGCTCCGACTGGACGGAGCGAAGCCTCCCCTCGCTCCGACTGGACGGAGCGAAGCCTCCCCTCGCTCCGACTGGACGGAGCGAAGCCTCCCCTCGCTCTGCCTGGACGGAGCGAAGCCTCCCCTCGCTCCGCCTGGACGGAGCGAAGCCTCCCCTCGCTCCGACTGGACGGAGCGAAGCCTCCCCTCGTTCCGACTGGACGGAGCGAAGCCTCCCCTCGCTCCGACTGGACGGAGCGAAGCCTCCCCTCGTTCCGACTGGACGGAGCGAAGCCTCCCCTCGCTCCGACTGGACGGAGCGAAGCCTCCCCTCGCTCCGACTGGACGGAGTGAAGCCTCCCCTCGCTCCGACTGGACGGAGCGAAGCCTCCCCTCGCTCCGCCTGGACGGAGCGAAGCCTCCCCTCGTTCCGACTGGACGGAGCGAAGCCTCCCCTCGCTCCGACTGGACGGAGCGAAGCCTCCCCTCGCTCCGCCTGGACGGAGCGAAGCCTCCCCTCGCTCCGCCTGGACGGAGCGAAGCCTCCCCTCGCTCCGACTGGACGGAGCGAAGCCTCCCCTCGCTCCGACTGGACGGAGCGAAGCCTCCCCTCGCTCCGACTGGACGGAGCGAAGCCTCCCCTCGCTCCGACTGGACGGAGCGAAGCCTCCCCTCGCTCCGACTGGACGGAGCGAAGCCGCCCCTCGCTCCGACTGGACGGAGCGAAGCCGCCCCTCGCTCCGACTGGACGGAGCGAAGCCTCCCCTCGCTCTGCCTGGACGGAGCGAAGCCTCCCCTCGCTCCGACTGGACGGAGCGAAGCCTCCCCTCGCTCCGACTGGACGGAGCGAAGCCTCCCCTCGCTCCGACTGGATGGAGCGAAGCCTCCCCTCGCTCTGCCTGGACGGAGCGAAGCCTCCCCTCGCTCCGACTGGACGGAGCGAAGCCTCCCCTCGCTCTGCCTGGACGGAGCGAAGCCTCCCCTCGCTCCGCCTGGACGGAGCGAAGCCTCCCCTCGCTCTGCCTGGACGGAGTGAAGCCTCCCCTCGCTCCGACTGGACGGAGTGAAGCCTCCCCTCGCTCCGACTGGACGGAGCGAAGCCTCCCCTCGCTCTGCCTGGACGGAGCGAAGCCTCCCCTCGCTCCGACTGGACGGAGCGCAGCCTCCCCTCGCTCTGCCTGGACGGAGCGAAGCCTCCCCTCGCTCCGACTGGACGGAGCGAAGCCTCCCCTCGTTCCGACTGGACGGAGCGAAGCCTCCCCTCGCTCCGACTGGACGGAGCGAAGCCTCCCCTCGCTCCGACTGGACGGAGTGAAGCCTCCCCTCGCTCCGACTGGACGGAGCGAAGCCTCCCCTCGCTCCGCCTGGACGGAGCGAAGCCTCCCCTCGCTCCGCCTGGACGGAGCGAAGCCTCCCCTCGCTCCGACTGGACGGAGCGAAGCCTCCCCTCGCTCCGACTGGACGGAGCGAAGCCTCCCCTCGCTCCGACTGGACGGAGCGAAGCCTCCCCTCGCTCCGACTGGACGGAGCGAAGCCTCCCCTCGCTCCGACTGGACGGAGCGAAGCCGCCCCTCGCTCCGACTGGACGGAGCGAAGCCGCCCCTCGCTCCGACTGGACGGAGCGAAGCCTCCCCTCGCTCTGCCTGGACGGAGCGAAGCCTCCCCTCGCTCCGACTGGACGGAGCGAAGCCTCCCCTCGCTCCGACTGGACGGAGCGAAGCCTCCCCTCGCTCCGACTGGATGGAGCGAAGCCTCCCCTCGCTCTGCCTGGACGGAGCGAAGCCTCCCCTCGCTCCGACTGGACGGAGCGAAGCCTCCCCTCGCTCTGCCTGGACGGAGCGAAGCCTCCCCTCGCTCCGACTGGACGGAGTGAAGCCTCCCCTCGCTCCGACTGGACGGAGCGAAGCCTCCCCTCGCTCTGCCTGGACGGAGCGAAGCCTCCCCTCGCTCCGACTGGACGGAGCGCAGCCTCCCCTCGCTCTGCCTGGACGGAGCGAAGCCTCCCCTCGCTCCGCCTGGACGGAGCGAAGCCTCCCCTCGCTCCGACTGGACGGAGCGAAGCCTCCCCTCGCTCCGCCTGGACGGAGCGAAGCCTCCCCTCGCTCCGACTGGACGGAGCGAAGCCTCCCCTCGCTCCGCCTGGACGGAGCGAAGCCTCCCCTCGCTCCGACTGGACGGAGTGAAGCCTCCCCTCGCTCTGCCTGGACGGAGCGAAGCCTCCCCTCGCTCCGACTGGACGGAGTGAAGCCTCCCCTCGCTCCGACTGGACGGAGCGAAGCCTCCCCTCGCTCCGACTGGACGGAGCGAAGCCTCCCCTCGCTCCGACTGGACGGAGCGAAGCCTCCCCTCGCTCCGACTGGACGGAGCGAAGCCTCCCCTCGCTCCGACTGGACGGAGCGAAGCCTCCCCTCGCTCCGACTGGACGGAGCGAAGCCTCCCCTCGCTCCGACTGGACGGAGCGAAGCCTCCCCTCGCTCCGACTGGACGGAGCGAAGCCTCCCCTCGCTCCGACTGGACGGAGCGAAGCCTCCCCTCGCTCCGCCTGGACGGAGCGAAGCCTCCCCTCGCTCCGACTGGACGGAGCGAAGCCTCCCCTCGCTCCGACTGGACGGAGTGAAGCCTCCCCTCGCTCCGCCTGGACGGAGCGAAGCCTCCCCTCGCTCCGACTGGACGGAGCGAAGCCTCCCCTCGCTCCGACTGGACGGAGCGAAGCCTCCCCTCGCTCTGCCTGGACGGAGCGAAGCCTCCCCTCGCTCCGACTGGACGGAGCGAAGCCTCCCCTCGCTCCGACTGGACGGAGTGAAGCCTCCCCTCGCTCTGCCTGGACGGAGCGAAGCCTCCCCTCGCTCCGACTGGACGGAGCGAAGCCTCCCCTCGCTCCGACTGGACGGAGCGAAGCCTCCCCTCGCTCTGCCTGGACGGAGCGAAGCCTCCCCTCGCTCTGCCTGGACGGAGCGAAGCCTCCCCTCGCTCCCACTGGACGGAGCGAAGCCTCCCCTCGCTCTGCCTGGACGGAGCGAAGCCTCCCCTCGCTCTGCCTGGACGGAGCGAAGCCTCCCCTCGCTCCGACTGGACGGAGTGAAGCCTCCCCTCGCTCCGACTGGACGGAGCGAAGCCTCCCCTCGCTCTGCCTGGACGGAGCGAAGCCTCCCCTCGCTCCGACTGGACGGAGCGAAGCCTCCCCTCGCTCCGACTGGACGGAGCGAAGCCTCCCCTCGCTCCGACTGGACGGAGCGAAGCCTCCCCTCGCTCCGACTGGACGGAGTGAAGCCTCCCCTCGCTCCGACTGGACGGAGCGAAGCCTCCCCTCGCTCCGACTGGACGGAGCGAAGCCTCCCCTCGCTCCGACTGGACGGAGTGAAGCCTCCCCTCGCTCCGACTGGACGGAGTGAAGCCTCCCCTCGCTCCGACTGGACGGAGCGAAGCCTCCCCTCGCTCCGACTGGACGGAGCGAAGCCTCCCCTCGCTCCGACTGGACGGAGTGAAGCCTCCCCTCGCTCCGACTGGACGGAGCGAAGCCTCCCCTCGCTCCGACTGGACGGAGCGAAGCCTCCCCTCGCTCCGACTGGACGGAGCGAAGCCTCCCCTCGCTCTGCCTGGACGGAGCGAAACCTCCCCTCGCTCCGACTGGACGGAGCGAAGCCTCCCCTCGTTCCGACTGGACGGAGCGAAGCCTCCCCTTGTTCCGACTGGACGGAGCGAAGCCTCCCCTCGCTCCGACTGGACGGAGTGAAGCCTCCCCTCGCTCTGCCTGGACGGAGCGAAGCCTCCCCTCGCTCCGACTGGACGGAGCGAAGCCTCCCCTTGTTCCGACTGGACGGAGCGAAGCCTCCCCTCGCTCTGCCTGGACGGAGCGAAGCCTCCCCTCGCTCCGCCTGGACGGAGCGAAGCCTCCCCTCGCTCCGACTGGACGGAGCGAAGCCTCCCCTCGCTCCGACTGGACGGAGCGAAGCCTCCCCTCGCTCCGACTGGACGGAGTGAAGCCTCCCCTCGCTCTGACTGGACGGAGTGAAGCCTCCCCTCGCTCCGACTGGACGGAGCGAAGCCTCCCCTCGCTCTGCCTGGACGGAGCGAAGCCTCCCCTCGCTCCGACTGGACGGAGCGAAGCCTCCCCTCGCTCCGACTGGACGGAGCGAAGCCTCCCCTTGTTCCGACTGGACGGAGCGAAGCCTCCCCTCGCTCTGCCTGGACGGAGCGAAGCCTCCCCTCGCTCCGACTGGACGGAGCGAAGCCTCCCCTCGCTCCGACTGGACGGAGGGAAGCCTCCCCTCGCTCCGACTGGACGGAGCGAAGCCTCCCCTCGCTCCGACTGGACGGAGTGAAGCCTCCCCTCGCTCCGACTGGACGGAGCGAAGCCTCCCCTCGCTCCGACTGGACGGAGCGAAGCCTCCCCTCGCTCCGACTGGACGGAGCGAAGCCTCCCCTCGCTCTGCCTGGACGGAGCGAAGCCTCCCCTCGCTCCGACTGGACGGAGCGAAGCCTCCCCTCGCTCTGCCTGGACGGAGCGAAGCCTCTCCTCGCTCCGACTGGACGGAGCGAAGCCTCCCCTCGCTCCGACTGGACGGAGTGAAGCCTCCCCTCGCTCCGACTGGACGGAGTGAAGCCTCCCCTCGCTCCGACTGGACGGAGCGAAGCCTCCCCTCGCTCCGACTGGACGGAGCGAAGCCTCCCCTCGCTCCGACTGGACGGAGCGAAGCCTCCCCTCGCTCCGACTGGACGGAGCGAAGCCTCCCCTTGCTCCGACTGGACGGAGCGAAGCCTCCCCTCGCTCCGACTGGACGGAGCGAAGCCTCCCCTCGCTCCGACTGGACGGAGCGAAGCCTCCCCTTGCTCCGACTGGACGGAGCGAAGCCTCCCCTCGCTCCGACTGGACGGAGCGAAGCCTCCCCTCGCTCCGACTGGACGGAGCGAAGCCTCCCCTCGCTCCGACTGGACGGAGCGAAGCCTCCCCTCGCTCCGACTGGACGGAGCGAAGCCTCCCCTCGCTCTGCCTGGACGGAGCGAAGCCTCCCCTCGCTCTGCCTGGACGGAGTGAAGCCTCCCCTCGCTCCGACTGGACGGAGCGAAGCCTCCCCTCGCTCCGACTGGACGGAGCGAAGCCTCCCCTCGCTCTGCCTGGACGGAGCGAAGCCTCCCCTCGCTCTGCCTGGACGGAGCGAAGCCTCCCCTCGCTCCGACTGGACGGAGCGAAGCCTCCCCTCGCTCCGACTGGACGGAGCGAAGCCGCCCCTCGCTCCGACTGGACGGAGCGAAGCCTCCCCTCGCTCCGACTGGACGGAGCGAAGCCTCCCCTTGCTCCGACTGGACGGAGCGAAGCCTCCCCTCGCTCCGACTGGACGGAGCGAAGCCTCCCCTCGCTCCGACTGGACGGAGCGAAGCCTCCCCTTGCTCCGACTGGACGGAGCGAAGCCTCCCCTCGCTCTGACTGGACGGAGCGAAGCCTCCCCTCGCTCTGCCTGGACGGAGCGAAGCCTCCCCTCGCTCTGCCTGGACGGAGTGAAGCCTCCCCTCGCTCCGACTGGACGGAGCGAAGCCTCCCCTCGCTCCGACTGGACGGAGCGAAGCCTCCCCTCGCTCTGCCTGGACGGAGCGAAGCCTCCCCTCGCTCTGCCTGGACGGAGCGAAGCCTCCCCTCGCTCCGACTGGACGGAGCGAAGCCTCCCCTCGCTCCGACTGGACGGAGCGAAGCCGCCCCTCGCTCCGACTGGACGGAGCGAAGCCTCCCCTCGCTCCGACTGGACGGAGCGAAGCCTCCCCTTGCTCCGACTGGACGGAGCGAAGCCTCCCCTCGCTCCGACTGGACGGAGCGAAGCCTCCCCTCGCTCCGACTGGACGGAGCGAAGCCTCCCCTTGCTCCGACTGGACGGAGCGAAGCCTCCCCTCGCTCTGACTGGACGGAGCGAAGCCTCCCCTCGCTCCGACTGGACGGAGCGAAGCCTCCCCTCGCTCCGACTGGACGGAGCGAAGCCTCCCCTCGCTCCGACTGGACGGAGCGAAGCCTCCCCTCGCTCTGCCTGGACGGAGCGAAGCCTCCCCTCGCTCTGCCTGGACGGAGTGAAGCCTCCCCTCGCTCCGACTGGACGGAGCGAAGCCTCCCCTCGCTCCGACTGGACGGAGCGAAGCCTCCCCTCGCTCTGCCTGGACGGAGCGAAGCCTCCCCTCGCTCTGCCTGGACGGAGCGAAGCCTCCCCTCGCTCCGACTGGACGGAGCGAAGCCTCCCCTCGCTCCGACTGGACGGAGCGAAGCCGCCCCTCGCTCCGACTGGACGGAGCGAAGCCTCCCCTCGCTCCGACTGGACGGAGCGAAGCCTCCCCTCGCTCTGCCTGGACGGAGCGAAGCCGCCCCTCGCTCCGACTGGACGGAGCGAAGCCTCCCCTCGCTCCGCCTGGACGGAGCGAAGCCTCCCCTCGCTCCGACTGGACGGAGCGAAGCCTCCCCTCGCTCCGACTGGACGGAGCGAAGCCTCCCCTCGCTCTGCCTGGACGGAGCGAAGCCGCCCCTCGCTCCGACTGGACGGAGCGAAGCCTCCCCTCGCTCCGCCTGGACGGAGCGAAGCCTCCCCTCGCTCCGACTGGACGGAGCGAAGCCTCCCCTCGCTCCGACTGGACGGAGCGAAGCCTCCCCTCGCTCTGCCTGGACGGAGCGAAGCCTCCCCTCGCTCCGACTGGACGGAGTGAAGCCTCCCCTCGCTCTGCCTGGACGGAGCGAAGCCTCCCCTCGCTCCGACTGGATGGAGCGAAGCCTCCCCTCGCTCTGCCTGGACGGAGCGAAGCCTCCCCTCGCTCCGACTGGACGGAGTGAAGCCTCCCCTCGCTCTGCCTGGACGGAGCGAAGCCTCCCCTCGCTCCGACTGGACGGAGCGAAGCCTCCCCTCGCTCCGACTGGACGGAGCGAAGCCTCCCCTCGCTCTGCCTGGACGGAGCGAAGCCTCCCCTCGCTCCGACTGGACGGAGTGAAGCCTCCCCTCGCTCCGACTGGACGGAGTGAAGCCTCCCCTCGCTCCGACTGGACGGAGCGAAGCCTCCCCTCGCTCCGACTGGACGGAGCGAAGCCTCCCCTCGCTCCGACTGGACGGAGCGAAGCCTCCCCTCGCTCCGACTGGACGGAGCGAAGCCTCCCCTCGCACCGACTGGACGGAGCGAAGCCTCCCCTCGCACCGACTGGACGGAGCGAAGCCTCCCCTCGCTCCGACTGGACGGAGCGAAGCCTCCCCTCGCTCCGACTGGACGGAGCGAAGCCTCCCCTCGCTCCGACTGGACGGAGCGAAGCCTCCCCTCGCTCTGCCTGGACGGAGCGAAGCCTCCCCTCGCTCCGACTGGACGGAGCGAAGCCTCCCCTCGCTCTGCCTGGACGGAGCGAAGCCTCCCCTCGCTGCGACTGGACGGAGCGAAGCCTCCCCTCGCACCGACTGGACGGAACGAAGCCTCCCCTCGCTCCGACTGGACGGAGCGAAGCCTCCCCTCGCTCTGCCTGGACGGAGCGAAGCCTCCCCTCGCTCTGACTGGACGGAGCGAAGCCTCCCCTCGCTCTGACTGGACGGAGTGAAGCCTCCCCTCGCTCCGACTGGACGGAGCGAAGCCTCCCCTCGCTCCGACTGGACGGAGCGAAGCCTCCCCTCGCTCCGACTGGACGGAGTGAAGCCTCCCCTCGCTCCGACTGGACGGAGCGAAGCCTCCCCTCGCTCTGCCTGGACGGAGCGAAGCCTCCCCTCGCTCCGACTGGACGGAGCGAAGCCTCCCCTCGCTCTGCCTGGACGGAGCGAAGCCTCCCCTCGCTCCGACTGGACGGAGCGAAGCCTCCCCTCGCTCTGCCTGGACGGAGCGAAGCCTCCCCTCGCTCTGCCTGGACGGAGCGAAGCCTCCCCTCGCTCCGACTGGACGGAGCGAAGCCTCCCCTCGCTCTGCCTGGACGGAGCGAAGCCTCCCCTTGTTCCGACTGGACGGAGCGAAGCCTCCCCTCGCTCCGACTGGACGGAGCGAAGCCTCCCCTCGCTCTGCCTGGACGGAGCGAAGCCTCCCCTGGCTCCGACTGGACGGAGCGCAGCCTCCCCTCGCTCCGCCTGGACGGAGCGAAGCCTCCCCTCGCTCCGACTGGACGGAGCGAAGCCTCCCCTCGCTCCGACTGGACGGAGCGAAGCCTCCCCTCGCTCTGCCTGGACGGAGCGAAGCCTCCCCTCGCTCCGACTGGACGGAGCGAAGCCTCCCCTCGCTCTGCCTGGACGGAGCGAAGCCTCCCCTCGCTCCGACTGGACGGAGCGAAGCCTCCCCTCGCTCCGACTGGACGGAGTGAAGCCTCCCCTCGCTCTGCCTGGACGGAGTGAAGCCTCCCCTGGCTCCGACTGGACGGAGTGAAGCCTCCCCTCGCTCCGACTGGACGGAGTGAAGCCTCCCCTCGCTCCGACTGGACGGAGTGAAGCCTCCCCTCGCTCCGACTGGACGGAGCGAAGCCTCCCCTCGCTCCGACTGGACGGAGTGAAGCCTCCCCTCGCTCCGGCTGGACCACAATGACTCCGTCCCCAGAGCTCTGCTCTGTCCAGTTCTCCTCAGAGTCAATCTAATCTCAGGCCTGGCTGAGCCTGGGGCCTGGATAAAGACAGCCTATTGGTCACCCAGCCCATATTCACCTTTCCCCCTGCCCCACTGCCACTCCAGCAGGGTTTACAGCCCTGCCCACTAGACTGTGGGGGGGGGGGTGCAATTGAGGCCCCAAACTCCCCCCCACCCCAGAGCGTTGGGCAGTGAGAGTGGTGTCTCCTGGGTGTGGGCAATGCCAAGGAGGCAGGGCTATAGGACTGGTGTGGGGTGATCAGTAGGGATGGGGGGGGACGTTGGGGTCCTGCTGCCTCGCTGTACTTTGTGATTGCTTGCAGAGGGAGGGACTGACCGTTGTTTGGTGGGGGAGTGGGGGTCGGCGCTGAGCTTGGGCATGCTTGGTAGGGGTGGGGGGAGGGGGGGCAGTGATTGGGCCGTGGGGGATGGGGGGGGTGGTTGTACAGCCGGCAATGCGAGGGTCACAGGGTTGAGCAGCAGTTGGGAGGCCAGCACATAGGAGGCACTGCGCATCTGCCAGTCTGGGTGCTGACAGATCAGTGCACACTCTCACTGGCCCACTCAGCAGTATACTGCGTGCTCCTCCCAACAGGAATGGGGTCCCAGCAATGAAATGTAATAATATCCATGATGGTGACCTCTGCAGTGCAGTGTGTGGGAAATTCTTCTCTGAACTCCTGCTGAAAAACCAGTGTGAATTACTCCAGTTTCCACGTAAAGTTAGAATGTTTTTGGAAGAATCAGCTCCACACATCTGTGATTCTCTTTGCAGACATTGCCAGCAGAGGCTGCACACTCCAGTTATGTGGTGACTCACCTTCAAGATCAGGATGTTGAGGTAAGGGGAGTGGAGTTGGAGTAGGGACTGAGGAAACAGTGGAGGGGCCTGATAGAGGTTTACAAGATTATGACAGGCTGAGATAGAATGGAGAGTCTTTTTCCCATGGTTGAAGGGTCAATTACTCGGAGAGGTTGAGTGTGAGGGGAAAAGGGGCAGGTTTTTCACACAGAGGGTGGTGAATGCCTGGATCACGCTGTGGGAGGAGGTGGTGGAAGCAGATTCTATAACAACATTCAAGAGACAACCAGAGACCCCAGCGGAAATAGTTTCTCCCAATTACATTGATGAAATCATTTGTTAACCGTCTAAATCCCAGGAATAAAACTTTCCTCATGATTTAACCTTTGAACTGCTAGGTATCACTCTGGTAAATCTAACTAAGGCCAATCTATCCTTCCTAAGGTGTGGTTCCCAGAACTGATCACAGTAACTGCAGGTGTGATCTAACCAGGTCTTTGTATAGGTGAAGTGTAGCTTTGACCTCCTTGTATTCCGGTCTCTAAATAGAAAGACCAGAATTCCATTCTCCTTTTGGATTATGTTCTGTTCCTGCTCATGACTTTTTGATGATCGATTTCTCTGATTCTCGAAACTCTTTGAACCTTCACTGTTTCTAATCTCTCACCAATTTGAAATATCCCCTTCTATACTTTTCAGGTTCAAAGTGGCCAAACCTCACATTTCTCTCCTTTGAACTTCATTGGTCACAGTTTTCTCATTCACTTAATCCATCAGTATTTCTTTTAAACTTCCATCTATACAACTTGCAATGTCACTAGCAAGTTTGGATTTAATATCATTCATTTACAGGACATGGGTGTCGCTGGCTAGGCCAGCATTTATTGCCCATCCCTAATTGCCATTGAGAAGGTGGTGATGAGCTGCCTTCTTGAGCCACTGCAGTCCCCGAGAGGTAGGTACACCCACAGTGCTGTTAGGGGGGGAATTTCAGGATTTTGACCCAGAGACAGTAAGGAACGGCGATATATTTCCAAGTCAGGATGGTGAGTGACTTGGAGGGGAATTCCCAAGTTGTGGTGTTCCCATGTATCTGCTGTCCTTGTCCTTCTAGATGGAAGCGGTTGTGTGTTTGGAAGGTGCTGTCTAAGGAGGCTTAGTGAGTTGCTGTGGTGAATCTCGAAGATAGTACACACTGCTGCCACTGAGCATCAGTAATGGAGGGAGTGAAAA
The DNA here is from genome assembly GCA_037974335.1 of Prionace glauca. NCBI lineage: Eukaryota > Metazoa > Chordata > Chondrichthyes > Carcharhiniformes > Carcharhinidae > Prionace > Prionace glauca. Next base: position 833,662 of record CM075741.1, read on the forward strand.
TTTGTGGATGGAGTGCCAGTCAGGCACCTGTGTCCTGTTAGCCAGTCAGTCTCTAATCCATGCCAATATGTTGCCCTCTATACCATGAGCTTTTCTTATCGGCAAGTTTTGGCTATTCAGTTATGAGGAGAATAGACAGACATTTCTTTGGCCGCAGCCAGGACTCCAGGATGGTATGTGGCCTCCGTGGTGCTAGGATCAAGGATCTCTCAGAATAGCTGCAGGACATTCTGAAGAGGGAAGGTGAACAGCCAGTGGCCGTGATACACCTCGGTAAAAACCATTTGGGTAAAAAAAGGGATGAGGTCCTAAAAGCAGAATATGTTTAACTGAAATAAAGTGAATTACACTGAAATGAGGATAGAGTTAGTTAAAGTGGATAGGGCAGATAGATTAGCAGAAATGACAGAAAGCAAACAGTGGCAGGTCTTTCACACAGTCTACATCCATGCAAACCAAAATGTCCATCTAAGCTAACCCCACTTCTCTGCATTTGCCCCCATCCCGCTAAACCTTTCCTGTCCGTGTATCTGTCCAAGTACCTTTTAAATGTTATCAATGTCCCTGCCTCAACCTCTTCCTCCAACAGCTCATTCCACACACATACACCCTCTGTGTAAAAAAAAAAGTTACACCTCAGGTTCCCATTAATTCTTTCCCCTCTTAACTTAAACCTCTGCCCTCTAGCTTTCCATTCTTCAACCCTGGGGAAAAGACTGAGTGCTTTCACTCTATCCATGCCTCTCATGATCTTATACACCTCTATAAGATCACCCCTCAGTCTCCAACACTCCAAAGAAAAAAGTTCTAGCCTGCCCAATCTCTCCCTATAACTCATTGCCTTGAGTTCTGGCAACACCTTTGTAAATCTCTTCTGCACTCTCTCCAGTTTAATAACATCTTTCCGAAGGCAAGGTGACCAGAACCGAACACAATACTCCAGGTGCCGCCTCACCAACATCCTGTACAACTGCAACATAATTTCCCAACTTCTATACTCGGAGCCCTGACTGGTGAAGGCCAACTTGTCAAAAACCTCCTTCATTGCCCTATCCACCTGTGACTCCACCTTTAGAGAGCCATGCACCTGAACTCCAAGGTCCCTCTGTTCCACAATACTCCCTGATGTAGAACCATAGAACCACAGAACATTACAACTCAGAAACAGGCCTTTTGGCCCATCTTGTCCATGCCATCCTTTTTTTAACCCCTAAGCTAATCCCAATTGCCCACATGTGGCCCATAACCCTCTATACCCATCATATCCATGTGATCTAAATCTAAATACTTTTTAAAAGACAGTGTTGCCGAACTATAATTCCTAGATTTTTCTTTGGAGCCCTTAAACAAGGGCACAACGTTTGTTACCCTCCAGTTTTTTGGTACCTCACCCGTGGCTATTGATGATGTAAATATTTCATGATGTGGGTATGCCAGTGTTGGACTGGGGTAAACACAGTAAAAAGTCTGACAACACCAGGTTTTAGTCCAACCTATTTATTTGATAATATTCTCACAAGCTTTCGGGGTTAGCCCCTTCGTCAGGTGAATGGAGAGTTCTGGCCTCAGACAGAGCATATAAAGCACAGACAGTTTAGAGATTACTGATTAGAATGCGAATCCTTACACCTAACCTGCTGTTCAAGTCTTAAAGTGGCTGATAATGTGAGTGGAAGGAGCACTGATCACAGTTTAAAGAGATGTGTATTGTCTCCAGACAGTACAGTAAGTGAGGTTTTGCAAACCCAGGCAAGTCACGGGGGTTACAGATAGTGTGACATGAACCCAAGATCCCTGTTGAGACCGTCCTCATGTGTGTGGAACTTGGCTATCAGTCTCTGTTCAGCGACTCTGCGCTGTCGTGTGTCGTGAAGGCCGCCTTGGAGAATGCTTACCCGAAGGTCAGAGGCTGAATGCCCGTGACCGCTGAAGTGTTCGCCAACAGGAAGGGAACAGTCTTGCCTGGTGACTGTCGAGCGATGTTCATTCATCCATTGTCGTAGCGTCTGCATGGTCTCCCCAACGTACCATGCTTCGGGACATCCTTTCTTGCAACGTATCAGGTAGACAATGTGATAGCGGCCTTCACGACACACGACAGCGCAGAGTCGCTGAACAGAGACTGATAGCCAAGTTCCGCACACATGAGGACGGTCTCAACAGGGATCTTGGGTTCATGTCTCACTATCTGTAACCCCCGTGACTTGCCTGGGTTTGCAAAACCTCACTTACTGTACTGTCTGGAGACAATACACATCTCTTTAAACTGTGATCAGTGCTCCTTCCACTCACATTATCAGCCACTTCAGGTCTTGAACAGCAGGTTAGGTGTAAGGATTCGCATTCTAATAAGTAATCTCTAAACTGTCTGTGCTTTATATGCTCTGTCTGAGGCCAGAACTCTCCATTCACCTGACGAAGGGGCTAACCCCGAAAGCTTGTGAGTATATTATCAAATAAATAGGTTGGACTAAAACCTGGTGTTGTCAGACTTTTTACTGTAAATATTTCAGCCAGGGCTCCTGCAATTTCTTCTCTAGCCTCACACAGTGTTCTTGGATACACCTGGTCAGGGCTAGGAGATTTATCCACCTTCATACATTTTAATATTTCCATCACTGTCTCTAATACAAACTATCCCCAATATATGGCCACTAACTTTCCCAGGTTCCCAAGTCTTCTTGTCTTTTTCCACAGTAAACACTGTGGAGAAATACTCATTGAGAACCTCGCCCATCTCCTGCGGTTCCACATGTGTCCACTTTGGTCCTTGAGGGGTCCTATTAATCATAGACATAGAACATTACAGCACAGTACAGGCCCTTCGGCCCTCAACATTGAGCCGAGCTATGTCCAAACCCAAGATCAGTCTCTCCCACTTCCTATCATTCTGGAATGCTCCATGTGCCTATCCAATAACTGCTTGAAGGTTCTTAAAGTGTCTGACTCCACTATCACAGCAGGCAGTGCATTCCACACTCCAACCATTCTCTGAGTAAAGAATCTACCTCGGACATCCCTCCTATATCTCTCACCATGAACCTGATAGTTATGCCCCCTAGTAACAGCTACATCCACCCAGGAAATAGTCTCTGAACATCCACTCTATCAATCCTCTCATCATCTTATAAACCTCTATTAAGTCACCTCTCATCCTCCTCCGCTCTAAAGAGAAAAGCCCCAGCTCCCTCAACCTTTCCTCGTAAGACCTACCCTCCAAACCAGGCAGCATCCTGGTAAATCTCCTCTGCACTCTCTCCAATGCTTCTACATACTTTTACAGTGAGGTGACCAGAACTGAACACAATATTCCAAATGTGGTCTCACTATTGCATCTCCTTTCCACCCCTCGCTTGCTCTCCTGCTGCTGAGAATCCCATCCCACTGCCAATCTAGCTTAACCCTCTTTTGTAGCACAGGCAAATCTGCCACCCAGGATATTGGTTCCCCTCCAATTCAGATGCAAACTAAGCTTCTTAAATAGGTCACTTCTGCCCCAGAAAAGATCCCAATGATCTAAGAATCTGAATCCTTGTCCCCTCATCAATTCTTTAGCCTCTCACTGATCTGCCATGTTCTCCTGTTCTGACCCTCACTAGCACGTGGCACTGGAAGTTTGGGGATTATCACCCTCGAGGTCTTGCTTCTTAATCTTTTTCCTCGCTCTCTAGAATTACTCCTCAGGACCTCATCACTATTTCCATTTACATCATTTGTATCGATGTACACAACAACTTCTGACTGTGTTGTCTCTATTCTCGCTCCACAGATGCTGTCAGGAGTTTAGGACTTCCCTACCCTGGGGGAGAGACCTTCACTATTCAGCTTATTTATGGCCCCCATTATTTTATAGACCTCTATAAGGTCACCCCTCATTCTCCTGCGCTCCCATCCTATCCAGCCTCTCCTTATAATTCAGACCTTCCAGTTCCAGTAACATCCTTGTCAATCTTTTTTTTTGCCCCTTTCCAGTTTGGTAACACCCTTCTTATTGCAGGATGACCAGAATCATTCACAGTACTCCAAACATGGCTGCGTCAATGTCTTGTACAGTTGTAACAAAACATCCCAACTCCTGTACTCAGTGCTCTGACTGATGAAGGCAAGTGTGTCAAACAACACCTTCACCACTCTGTCCACCTGTGCCGCCACTTTCAATGAACCATGTACCTGAACCCATAGGTCTCTCTGTTGGACAACATTCCCCAAAACCTTACCGTTAACTGAGTAAGTCCTGCCCTGGTTCAATCTACCAAAATGCATCACCTCGCATTTGTCTAAATTAAACTCCATCTGCCATTGGTCAGCCCACTGGCCCAATTGATCAGGATCCCGTTGCAATCTGAGATGACCACCTTCACTGTCCACTGTGCCACCAATCTTAGTGTCATCTGCAAACTTACTAACCATGCCTCCTATATTCTCATCCAAATCATTAATATAAATGACAAATAACAGTGGGCCCAGCACTGATCCCTGAGACACACCGCTGGTCACAGGCCTCCAGTTTGAAAAACAACTCTCTACAACCACCCTCTGTCTTCTGTCAAGAAGCCAATTTTGTATCCATTTAGATCCCTCACCCTGGATCCTGTGATATTTAAACTTATGCAACAACCTACCGTGCGGTACCTTGTCAAAGGCCTTGCTAAAGTCCATGTAGACAACATCAACTGTACTGCCCTCATCTACCTTCTTGGTTACCCCTTCAAAAAGCTATCATATTTGTGAGACTTGATTTCCTAAGCACAAAGCCATGCTGACGGTCCCTAATCAGTCCTTGTCTTTCCAAATACATGTAGATCCTGTCTCTCAGAATCCTCTCCAACAACTTTCCCAGCACTGACATCAGGCTCACTGGTCTGTAGTTCCCAGGCTTTCCCCTACCACCGTTCTTAAGTAAAGGTACAACACTTTAGCTTTTATTAACGGGAGGTTTGAGTTTAAGAGCCATGAGGTTGTGCTGCAACTATACCGGACCTTGGTGAGGCCACATTTGGAATAGTTAATAATTAGAAAGGATTATCGGACACTTTAGGTACTTTCAGGCGGTTATTGGATAGGCACAAGGAACACACCAGAATGATAGGGAGTGGGATAGCTTGATCTTGGGTTTGGACAAAGCTCAGCACAACATCGAGGGCCGAAGGGCCTGTACTGTGCTGAAAGACAAAAAAAAAATTTGCTACCCTCCAGTCTCAGGCACCTCACCCATGGCTGTTGATGATTCAAATATCTTTGCTAGGGCCCCACAATTTCCTCCCTAGACATCCTGGAAGACATTTCATCAGGTTCTTGGGATTTATTCACCTTGATGCATTTTAAGACTTCCAGCACCACCTCTTCTGTAATGTGGACGCTTTTCAAGATATCGCTATTTATTTCCCTGAGTTCCTGAGCTTCCAGGTCTTTCTCCATGGTAAATACTGATGAGAAATATTCATTTAGGATCTAACCCATCTCTTGTGGCTCTATATATAGGAATCCTTGTTGATCTCCACATAGCAAAGCCCCAAAATTCACAAAGCCCCTATGGAGGCCCTATTCTCTCCTTAGTTACTCTTTTGCCCTTAGCATACTTGTACAATCTCTTTGACTTTTCCTTCACTTTATCTGTCAAAGCTATCTCGTGCTCCCTTTTTGCCCTCCTGATTTCCCTTTGAAGTGTACTCCTCCGCCCCTCCCTACAGAGAGTCATATACAGCTGCCTCTACCTGACAAATTCTTCCTTTTATTAGCCAGAGCCCCAAAATCTCGCTTCATCCAGTGTTCCCTCCTCCTGCCAGTCTTACCCTTCACATTAACAGGAACCTGCTGCCCCGAACTCTGGCTCACTTCCCACGTGCCAGAGCGATCTTTACCTGCGAACAGCCTCCCCCAATCAACTTCTGAAAATTCCTGCCTAATATCATCAAAGTTGAAAGTCAGAATGGGGAGGGCCTGGGCGGGGTGGGGATTTTGGACATTTATGAATTATATTTTAGGATGTATTTCAGATATTGACAGTGATGTAAGGCCAAGGGGGTGTTTGGGATCTGTGTATTTTTGGGTTTGTTATTTTGGATAGGTTGTGTATTTTGGGGGGGTTTTGTGTATTTTTTTAGAGTGTGTATTTTGGGGCTTTGCTACATGGAGAGCTGGAATGTTCAGTGCTGTAACTGTGCTCTCTGTTTTCTAGGGTAACTCGGTTAGTGAGGAAGTCTCAGCATCGACTGAGGTGGATTCGCAGAATGACGGTAACTGTCCCCCTCCCTGCCCCCCCCACCCCACCCGCCACCTGCACCCCCGCCCCATAGCAGCACAATGCTGTTGAAAAGGCACCAATCGCGCAAACTGTAAATTAATCCAAATCGAAGGGAATGTATCCGGTTCACAGACCGTCTGGTCTGGGATTGGTGAGACTGGTGACCGTCTGGTCTGGGATTGGTGAGACTGGTGACCGTCTGGTCTGGGATTGGTGAGACTGGTGACCGTCTGGTCTGGGATTGGTGAGACTGGTGACCGTCTGGTCTGGGATTGGTGAGACTGGTGACCATCTGCTCTGGGATTGGTGAGACTGGTGACCGTCTGCTCTGGGATTGGTGAGACTGGTGACCGTCTGGTCTGGGATTGGTGAGACTGGTGACCGTCTGGTCTGGGATTGGTGAGACTGGTGACCGTCTGCTCTGGGATTGGTGAGATTCTTGCAGTTATGGGATGTTCTGACCTGGAACCAGGAGCCAATGAACTATCCCTTTAAACCTGGGATTCCTGGCATCATTGACCAATCACCTGTTAGCAGCCCTTATTGGCTGGGGATTACCCCAGAACAATTCAGTCAATCTGTTCCCACCCCTCTTCTCCTGCTGCCCTCTCCCGTCCCCCCACTCCCTTCTCCCCCACTTTTCTCCTGCTGCCCTCTCCCCTCTCCCCACTCCCTTCCCCCCCACTCCCTCCCCTCCCCCTCTCGCCTGTCCCCCCATCCCTCTTGTATGCCACTCCCCCTTCCCTCTGCCCTTAACCACGTTCCCCTCCCCATCCCCTCTTCCTTACTCCTCGCCTCTTCTCCCCACCCTCACCCCCCATTCCTTACCCCTCCCTCCCTCACCCTGAGGGTCTGTCCAGCCCCCTCCCCCCTTTGTGCTAATGAATGGGTCAAAGAGACAGAGACACAGTTGATGCCCACTGCTGCCTTACATCCTCCCAGTGGGTGGGTGGGGGGAGGGGGTGTTTATTGGGGGAGTTGGGGACACTGAGGGGTAATATTTTCTGGCCTTGTTCCCAACGTACAGGTGGTGTTGGGAGAGTTGATGTGGATGATTCTGTCAGCAGAGATTCACTGCCAGGAGATGTGTGGAGTGGTGTGGGGGTGGGGTGGACTTGCCCAAGGAATAGGTGTTGAGAATGGGGGGGGTTCGCTGCGGGGGGACCTTCCTGGTGTTTCCTGAGTGGCTGTCACGGCAGTCAGTGACTCTGTGTGAGGTACTGCCAATGAATCAGGTCCAACCTGTCCTTGTGACTAAGGACAGATTGTCAGGGTCAGGGTTTGGGGGTGAGGGGTGATAAACTGTGTGCTCTCTGGGACAGTCACTCTGAAAGCTGAGTGCAGCATCCCTTTCTCACCATTCCTCACTGCCCAGTTTGGGATTTGCGTCAGTCTGATGGGTTGGTCATTTTGAGATTTCTTCACTGCCTGCCCACCTTGTTGGATTTTTGCCCCTGCAGCAGGATGGCGATTTCCAGCTGTCACAACGCTTGTGTGTGACAATAATAATCAGCAGAGCGGCCAGATGCGATTGGACAATGACCCCTGTCCAGAGGATGCTTTGCCTGGTGAGTGATGACTGACCATCTACATTGAACAGCCAGTCAGAGAGCATTTTCCCACCTCAGAGTCTCATTTCACCAATCGGAACACAATCTAAACCTTTGCTGACCCTCCCCGCCCCTGTCTCTCTCTGAAACATATCTTCTTCCTCCTGGAGTGAGGTTCAATTATAATATCCGCTCCATTTTCTGATTTGCGAAAGAAAATGTTTTTTCAAAGCCTGAATCCACTGGATCAAACTCCGTTATTTCAAATGCAAAACCACCATGGGGTGCACTATCATCTTTACACTCTGCCTGGGTCCAAGAGGACACAGGTCACTGCCTGCAGCACAGGACGGTGCAATGAGTTAAAAAAAGGGTTTAGGAGAGCTAGGAGGGGGCATGAGAAGTCCTCGGTGGATCAGATCAAGGAAAACCCCAAGGCTTTTTACTCTTATGTGTGAAATAAAAGACTGACCAGGGTGAGGTTAGGGCCAGTCAAGGATAGTAGTGGGAACTTGTGCATGGAGTCAGAAGAGCTAGGTGAGGCATAGATCCCTGAAAGTTGGGAGTCAAGTAGATAATGTTGTTAAGAAGGCATACGGTGTCTTGGCGTTTATTGGTAGGGGGATTGAATTTAGGAGTCGCAGCGTCATGATGCAACTGTACACAACTCTGGTGCGGCCGCACTTGGAGTTTTGTGTGCAGTTCTGGTCCCCACATTACAGGAAGGATGTAGAGGCTTTGGAGAGGGTGCAGAGGAGGTTTACCAGGATGTTGCCTGGTATGGAGGGGAGATCCTATGAGGAGAGACTGAGAGATTTGAGGTTGTTTTCGCTGGAAAGAAGGAGGCTAAGAGGGGACCTTATTGAAACATATAAGATGATTAGAGGTTTAGACAGGGTAGATAGTGATAGCCTTTTTCCTAGGATGGAGAAAGCTAGCACGAGGGGGCACGACTTTAAATTAAGGGGGAGTAGTTATAGGACTGATGTCAGGGGTAGATTCTTTACCCAGAGGGTGGTGAGGGACTGGAATGCCCTGCCAGCTGCAGTTGTAAATGCGCCTAATTTGGGGGCGTTTAAGAGATCTGTGGATAGGTTTATGGACGAAAAGGGATTGGTTTAGGCTAGTGGGTCATTGTTTTGTAACTGGTCGGCGCAACATCGTGGGCCGAAGGGCCTGTTCTGCGCTGTAATGTTCTATGTTCATTGAATGAATACTTTTCATTAAGGAGAGGGCCATTTTTTGAGGTTGAGAGTGTGATACAGGCTGATAGGATGGAGGAGGTAGATGTTCTGAGGGAAGATGTATTAGTAATCTTGAAAAACCTGAGGGTCGATAAGTCCCCTGGGCCAGATGGGATATGATGTGGGTATGCCGGCGTTGGACTGGCGTGAACACCCTAGGATACTTTGGGAGGCAAGGGATGAGATTGCGGAGCCTTTAGCTTTGATCTTTGGGTCCTCACTGTCCACGGGGATTGTGCCAGAGGACTGGAGAGTGGCGAATGTTCTTCCTTCAAGAAAGGAAATAGGAATGACCCTGGTAATTATAGGCCGGTCAGTCTTACTTCAGTGTTGGTAGGTTAATGGAAAAGATCCTGAGATTTATGATTGTTCGGAAAGATGCAGTTTAATCCGGGATAGTCAGCACAGTTTCGTGAGGGGTAAGTCCTGCCTCTTAAATTTGATTGAATTTTTTAAGGAGGTAACTAAATGTGTAGACAAAGGTAGAGCAGTTGATGTCGTATACATGGATTTTAATAAGGTGTTTGATAAGATTCCCCATGATAGGCTCACGAAGTAAGGAGATGTGGGATAGAAGGAAATTTGGCCGATTGGATAAGTAACTGGCTGTATAATAGAAGACAGAGGGTGATGGTGGGGGAAAGTTTTCAGACTGGAGGCCAGTTACCAGCGGTGTACCACAGGGATCAGTGCTGGGTCCTCTGATATTTGTGATTTTTATCAATGACTTGGAAGAGGGGGCTGAAGGGTGGGTTAGTAAATTTGCTGAGATCTCATTGAGACGTATAAGATGATGAATGGGATAGATAGGATAGAGGTGGAGAGACTCTTCCCGCTCAAAAAAGACAGTAGGACTAGGGGGCACAGCCTCAAGATAAAGGGGGGGTGGTTTAGAACAGAGTTGAGGAGGAACTTCTTCACTCAAAGGGTGGTGAATCTCTGGAATTCTCTGCCCGTTGAAGTGGTGGAGGCTGCCTCGCTAAATATTTTTAAGAAACGGGTTGATGGGTTTTTGAGAAGAGAAGGGATTAAGGGTTATGGGGAGAGGGCGGGAAGGTGGAGCTGAGTCACGACAGATCAGCCATGATCTTATTGAATGGCGGGGCAGGCTCGAAGGGCTAGATGGCCTACTCCTGCTCCTATTTCTTATGTTCTCACTATAATCTGTAAAAAGTGTGTGTGACGTGGTGTGACCTGCTCCTCCTGGTGGTTAAATACAAATAAATCCCTGACGCTCTCTCTAAAATCAACACATAATAACTTATTTATTAACTGACAATGAACAAATTAACTAAACTATTAACAAACCGAATAAATCCCTTCTAACTATTCACGAATAAAACAAGATTCTAATGGAATGCCATTCAAATAATACAATTCCTTCTCATTAACAAAATAGAATTTAGTCACTCTCTAAATTACAACTGGGTTTTGTGCCTGGAATATCCTGGGTTTTCTCTGTTGATTCTTCTCTCTGGACATCTTTCTCCTCTGGTGCCTTTGCTACCTAGATGGTGCTTTCTCTAAGACATTGATGAAGCTGTGAGACAGTGATTCTCTCTCTCTTCCAGATCTGTGAGTTGTTAGCTGTTAGCTATGGCAGATGACAGTTGTTTTCTCTTTTTGTCCCACTGCCCCTTCTTTTATACCCCTGATGACATATCAATATTTCCCACGATAGGATTGGTTCTAGGTTGTCAAAACCAGCAGATTTTTCAGTTTGGGCTCTCTGTGTACTTGCATTTTAAATTTCTGAGTACGGAAAAAGCACTAACTGTTATTGGGACCATGCAATGCTCCCCAGCACCACCCCCACCCCCCCAGTCCCCCAGTCCCCAATGTACAATTTTACAAACACCAAATTCTAACTTTTTCCCTCCCAGTCTAAAATTACTCTTCCCAACTTCACAACACAATACAGCACAGTATAGTGCAGGACGGTGCAATACACACACTGACCTCTAACATACACACTTTTTATTGTAAAGCAGAAGTGTTCCCTCTCTGAGAACTAACACTAACACTGAAAGAGGAGTCCCTTGTCTTATAATCTGTTAAAGTGAGTGTGAAGTGGGCCGATTGGCGCTTTAGCAACATTTAGCGGTTAAACCAAAAAATCTCCCTGAGACTCTCTCCGTAAAATCAACAAGTAACATTTTATTTATCTAATTAGCAGTGAACGGGTTAACTCAACAATTAACATCTCAAATAAATCACCATTCTAATGGAAAACTGTTTAGATAAACACAATTTCCACTTAGTCACTCTCTAAATTACAACCAGGTTTTACCTTCTGAAATATTCTGGGCTTTCTCGGTTGATTCCTCTGTCTGGAACTTCTGTCTTCTTTGGTACCTTCACTCGTCCAGGATGGAGCTCTTTCATGAGACATGGATCAGGCTGTTTCCCTGGCAAATGGCAGTCGCTGTCTGCTTATTTTCCCACTGCCCTCCTCTTTTATACTGTGATGACATCTCAACATCCCCGACAATTGGATTGTTCCGGGGTTGCCAAAACCATCAAATTCAAATCTAATCTGGTATCCAAGTGCCTGATTTTAAACTGGTTGAATTCAAAAAAATTCAAAAGCCTGTTTGTTGCCTTGGTAACCCTGCTGCTTGGCCTTTGATTCAGATATTTCTGGGGCCCCAAAGGCAGCTGCATTTTTGTTAACTTTCTAAGCACAGAAAAAATATCACCTTTTTTACAGAACCATGCAATGCTGACATCTCTCGGCTTTTTACACCAAATTCTAACATTCTACTCCTCAATCGACAATTACTCATCTTCACAGCACCTATCGACTGTTCAAAGGGTCTGCCTGCACAATTACTCATCAGGTCCAAACACTCCACCAATCAAACTGCTACATTTATTTATAACCTCTGTCACTTGACCTCCATTTGCTGCCAGTGTGTTGTGTCATTTCATTTTTGACGCTTGTATGTCCTTTCCTAACTTTGAGGCCTTGTGTCATCCTCTGGGTGGTCGTTGGACTGTCTGTGCTGTCTCCGTCTGTGTCTGCATGCACTGCCTGCGTCTGGGGCTATCTGCGTCTGGGGCTGCCTGCGTCTGTGAAAACACAGGCAGCACAGACGTAACAAGGGGCAAACAGCATTGGTGGGGTGGTGTACAGACCACCAAACTGCAGTGGTAATGTTAGGAAAAGCATTAGACAGGAAATCAGAGCTGCATGTATTAAAGGAGCAGCTGTGATTATGGGTGACTTTAATCTACATATAAATTGGGAGAATCAAATTTGTCACAGTACAATAGAAGAGGAATTTCTGGATTGCATACGGGATGGTTTTCTGGAACAATACATTGAGGAACCAACAAGGGAACAGGCTGTCTTAGACTGGGTGTTGTGCAACAAGAAAGGATTAGTTGGCAATCTAGTCAAGAGTCATAGAGGTTTACAGCATGGAAACAGGCCCTGCGACCCAACTTGTCCATGCTGCTCTCTCGTTTTAAAAACCCCAAAGCTAATCCCAATTGTCCACATTTGGCCCATATCCCTCTATACCCATTGTACCCATGTAACTTACCTAAATGCTTTTTAAAAGACAAAAATGTACCCACCTTTACTACTACCTCTGGCAGCTTGTTCCAGATACTCACCATCCTCTGTGTGAAAAATTTGCCCCTCTGGACACTTCTGTATCTCTCCCCTCTCACCTTAAACCTATGTCCTGTAGTTTTAGACTCCCCTACATTTGGGAAAAAATATTGACTATCTCGCTGATCTGTGCCCCACATTATTTTATAGATCTCTATAAGATCACCCCTTAGCCTCCTATGCCCCAGAGAAAAAAGTCCCAGTCTATCCAGCCTCTCCTTATAACCCAATCCATCAAGTCCCGGTAGCATCCTAGTAAATCTTTTCTGTACTCGTTCTAGTTTAATAATATCTTTTCTATAATAGGGTGACCAAAACTGCACACAGTATTCCAAGTGTGGCCTTACCAATGTCTTGTACAACTTCAACAAGACGTCCCAACTCCTGTATTCAATGTTGTGAGAGAACCTTTGGGGACAAGTGACCATAATATGGTAGAATTCTTTGTCAAGGTGGATAATGATATCGTTGATTCTGAGACCAGCGTCCTGAATCACAGTAAAGGTAACTATGATGATATGAGGCATGAATTGACCATTATGGGACTGGGAAACATTACTGAACTTAAAGACAGTGGACAGACAATGGCAGGCATTTAAAGAACGAAAAGGTGAACTTCAGAAGTTGTTTATTCCTGTTTGGTGCAAGAGTGGAAAGGGAATTGTGGCCAAACCATGGATTATGTGGGAAAATAGAGATAGTATCAGATTCAAGGAAGAAACATACAAAATGGCAAGAAAAAGCAATAGGCCTGAGGATTGGGAGCAGTTTAAAATTCAGCAAAAGAAGATGAAGGGATTGATTTATTGGACGGGGCATAGAGTATAAAAATTGGCGTATGATATTGCAGCTGTATAGAACGTTTGTTAGGCCACATTTGGAATACTGCGTCCAGTTCTGGTCACCTCACTACCAGAAGGATGTGGAGGTTTTGGAGAGAGTGCAGAGGAGGTTTACCAGTATGTTGCCTGGTATGGAGGGTCTTAGCTATGAGGAGAGATTGAGTAAACTGGGGTTGTTCCCTCTGGAAAGACGGAAGATGAGGGGCGACCTAATAGAGGTGTATTCCTAATAGAGGGCTATTCGGATTGGCGGATGGTGACTAGTGGAGTGCCCCAGGGGTTGGTGCTGGGGCCTCAGCTTTTTACCATTTATATAGATGATCTGGAGGAGGGAACCGAGTGTAGGGTGTCGAAATTTGCTGATGACACCAAGATTGGGGGAACGGCAAATTGTGGGGAGGGTGTGGAGAGTCTGCAGAAGGATCTAGATAGGCTGGGCGAATGGGGCAGGAAATGGCAAATGGAATTTAATGTTGGCAAGTGTGAGGTGGTCCACTTTGGTAGGAGGAATGGTAGGAAGGACTATTACTTACGAGGCAAAAAACGGCAGGAGGCGACGGTGCAGAGGGACCTCGGGGTCCTTGTGCATGAGTCGCAAAAACCCAGCTTGCAGGTGCAGCAGGTGGTCAGGAAGGCGAATGGGATGCTGGCCTTCATAGCGAGGGGGATTGAATATAAAAGTAGGGAGGTCTTGCTGCAGCTGTATGGGGCATTGGTGAGGCCGCAGCTGGAGTACTGTGTGCAGTTTTGGGCGCCGCACCTGCGCAAAGATATTTTGGCCTTGGAGGGAGTGCAGAGGAGGTTTACTAGGCTGATACTGGAGTTGAGGGGGTTGAGCTATGAGGAGAGGCTGAATAAACTGGGCTTGTACTCATTAGAGTTTAGAAGAATGAGGGGAGATCTCATTGAGACGTATAAGATGATGAATGGGATGGATAGGATAGAGGTGGAGAGACTCTTCCCGCTCAAAAAAGACAGTAGGATTAGGGGGCACAGCCTCAAGTTAAAAGGGGGGCGGTTTAGAACGGAGTTGAGGAGGAACTTCTTCACTCAAAGGGTGGTGAATCTCTGGAATTCTCTACCCGTTGAAGTGGTGGAGGCTGCCTCGCTAAATATTTTTAAGAAGCGGGTTGATGGGTTTTTGATAAGAGAGGGGATTAAGGGTTATGGGGAGAAAGCGGGAAAGTGGAACTGAGCAGCGACAGATCAGCCATGATCTTAATGAATGGCGGGGCAGGCTCGAAGGGCTAGATGGCCTACTCCTGCTCCTATTTCTTATGTATAAAATTATGAAGGGCATAGGTAGGGTGAACAGTGGGAAACTTTTTCTCAGGTCAGAGGAGATGAACACAAGGGGTCGCAGGTTTGAGGTGAGGGGGGTAATGTCAGAGGGATGTATTTTACACAGAGGGTGGTGGGGGCCTGGAGTGCACTGCCAAGCAAGGTGATAGAGGCAGACACGCTGGGATCATTTAAGACTTATCTTGATATCCACATGAACAGATTGGGAATGGAGGGATACAAACAAATAGTTGGAAGGATGAGCGGTGCAGGCTTGGAGGGCCGAAGGGCCTGTTTCCTGTGCTGTATTGTTCTTTGTTCTTACATCAGAACAGAGAATTTATAACAGGGAATAAAGAAACGGCTGAGGAATTAAATCTGTCCTTTGCTTCAGTCTTCACAAAGACATGAATAATGTACCAGGAGTGCTGAGAGAAAGATGTTTTAGTGAGGAGCTGAGGGAAATCAGCATTAGGAGAGAAATGGTTTTGGGGAAACTGATGGGATTGAAGGTGGATAAATCTCCAGGTCCTGATCATCTTCATCCCAGAGAACTGAAGGAAGTGACTCTGGAAATAGTAGATCCATTGGTGGTTAGAACATAGAACGTAGAACACTACAGCACAAACAGGCCCTTCGGCCCACAAGTTGCGCCGATCACATCAACACCTATCAACCTACAGACCTATCTATAACCCTCAATCTCATTAAACCCCATATACTCATCCAGAAGTCTTTTAAAAGACCCCAGCGAGTTCGCCTCCACCACCACTGACGGCAGCCGATTCCATTCACTCACCACCCTCTGAGTGAAAAACGTACCCCTAACATCACTTCTGATTTTCCAAAATTCTTTGGACTCTGGAATAGTTCTTACAGATTGGAGAGTAGCGAATGTAAATTATTCAAAAAGGGAGGTAGAGAGAAAGGAGGGAACTACAGACCAGTGAGCCTAACGTTGGTACTGGGGAAATTGCAAGACTCCATTGTCAAGGATTTCATAACTCAGCATTTGGAAGGCAGTGGTATAATCAGACAAAGTCAGCATGGATTTACAAAAGGGAAATCATACTTGATGAATGTATTGGAATTTTTTGAGGATGTAACTAGCAGAGCTCACCAAGGAGAGCCAGTGGATGTGGTTTATTCAGAAGGCTTTTGACAAGGTCTCACATAACAGACTACGATGTAAAGTTAAAGCACATGGGATTGCAGGTAATGTCTTAAAGAACAAAGAACAAAGAACAAAGAACAATCCAGCACGGGAAACAGGCCCTTCGGCCCAACGAGCCCGCGCCGCCACATCTCCCTACACCTATTCTACCCTGCATGGCTACGAATGGAACCCTACTCAGTCAGATTCAGGGAAGAAATAGTGTCGATTTGGTAAAAACCGATTAGCCTGAGAGCACATTTTTGGGGTGTGGGAGGAAACCGGAGCGCCCGGAGGAAACCCACGCAACCACAGGGAGAATGCGCAAACTCCCACAGACACAGGCCCAAATCCATGTGCCTGCACAACCAGCAGTGCTAGTCACTGAGCTGTTGCGGCGCCCATCTACCGGTCCAGGATCAAGCACACACACCGACACGAAGTTCTAGGCCACTCCTGGAACTTCCAAGAGCAGCCCAGGCACGACCCGCCGTGTGAATGCCCCTCGTTTGACACGAGGTGGACCTCCACCTGTGGAATAAAGTCAAAATATTAATCTTACAGCCTGCCTTTCCGGTGTCTCCCGAGGTTTAACCCTATTTAATATCCCCTACCATATCCCTCCATTCTCGTTTCACTCATGTGCCTATCTAACTGCATCTTAAAAGAGTCCAATGTTCCTGCCTCCACCACCCTACTCGGTAGCGCGTTCCAGACCCCTACAACTCTCTGCGTAAAGAACCTTCCTCTCACCTCCAAATTATACCTCTCCCCCCTCACCCTTAAATGATGACCTCTCGTGTTTGTATCCAGTCTAGGGAGCAGTCTCTCACTATTAACTCTATCCATTCCCTTCATTATCTTATATACTTCTATCATGTCCCCTCTCAATCTCCGCCTTTCCAAGGAGAATAGTCCCAGTTTCTTCAACCTCTCCTCGTAACCCAGTCCTCCCATGCCAGGCAACATCCTGGTAAACCTCCTCTGCACCCTTTCCAGAGACTCCACGTCCTTCCGGTAGTAAGGTGACCAGAACTGGACGCAGTACTCCAAATGCGGTCTAACCAACGTTCTGTACAACTGAAGCATTAGACAGCAGCTTTTATACTCTATGCCCCTTCCTATAAAGGCCAACATCCCATAAGCCTTCCTAACGACCTTCTCCACTTGTGATGCAACCTTCATGGATTTGTGAACCTGCACTCCCAGGTCCCTCTGTATGTCAATACTCCTAATCGGCCTCCCTTTAATCTCATAGCTCCTCTCTGCATTATTCCGTCCAAAATGCATCACCTCGCATTTGTCAGGATTAAATGCCATCTGCCACCTATCTGCCCACTGCACCAACCTATCTATATCCTGTTGTATCACCTGACAATCCAGTTCCGTACCCGCCAACCCTGCCATCTTGGTGTCATCAGCAAACTTGCTAATCACACCACCTACGCCCTCTTCCAAGTCATTTATGTAGACTACATCTTGAGATGAATAGAAAGCTGGTTAGCAGATAGGAAGCAAAGAGTTGGCATAAATGGGTCTTTTTCTGATTGGCAGTCAGTGACTAGTGGAGTTTCACAGGGACCTGTGCTAGGCCCCAATTATTCACATTTTGTATTAATGATTTGGAAGAGGGAACTGAATGTATCATCTGTAAATGTGGAGATAATACAAAGTTGGGTGGGAGGGTGAACTGTGAGGAGGATGCAGAGATGCTTCAGTGTGATTTAGACAGGCAAATACAGTGTGGGTATTTGCATGGTAGATGCAGTATAATGTGGATAAATATGAGGTTATCCACTTTAATAGCAATAATAAGAAAACAGATTATTATTTGAATGGGTGTAAATTGAGAGAGGTGGATACTCTACGAGAATTTGGAGTCCTCGTGCATCAGTTGCTGAAAGTAAGTGTGCAGGTACAGCAGGCAGTAAAGAAGGCAAATGGTATGTTGGCCTTCATAGCGAGAGGATTTGAGTATAGGGATAGGGATGGGGATGTTTTGCTGCAATTGGATAGGGCATTGGTGAGGCCACACCTAGAGTATTGTGTACAGTTTTGGTCTTCTTATCTAAGGAAGAATGTTCTTGTTATAGAGGGAGCACAGCGAAGGCATACCAGGCTGATTCCTGGGATGGCAGGTCTGTCATATGAGGAGAGACTGAGTCGATTAGGATTATATTCACCGATGTTTGGAAGAGTGAGAGGGGATCTCAAAAACTTATAAATTTCTTACAGATTAGACAGGGTAAATTCAGAAAGAATGTTCCCGATGGTGGGGGGAGTCCAGAACTAGGGGTTATAGTTTGAGGATAAGGGGTAAACCTTTTAGAACTGAGGTGAGGAGAAATTTCTTCACCCAGGGGGTGGGGAATGTGTGGAATTCACTCCCACAGAAAGTGGTTGAGGCCAAAACATCTGATTTCAAGAAGAAATTAGATATAGTTCTTGGGACTAAAAGGATCAAGGGATATTGGGGAAGTGGGAATCAGAATATTGAATTCGACGATCAGTCATGATCAAAATGAATGGTGGAGCAGGTTCAAAGGGCCAAATGGTCTCCTCCTGCTTCTGCTTACTATATTTCAATGTATCTAAGTTACTGTGATAGTCCCCTTGTCGCCACACTCCAGTGCCTGTTCAGATACACTGAAGGAGAATTTAGCATGGCCAATCCACCTAACCAACACATCTTTCAGATTGTGGGAGGAAGCCCATGCAGACATGGGGAGAATGTGCAGATTCCACACAGACAGTGACCCAAGCTGGGAATTGAACCTTGAATGGGATGGATAGGATAGAGGTGGAGAGACTCTTCCTGCTCAGAAAGGACAGTAGGACTAGGGGGCACAGCCTCAAGATAAAGGGGGGGCGGTTTAGAACAGAGGTGAGAAGGAACTTCTTCACTCAAAGGGTGGTGAATCTCTGGAATTCTCTGCCCGTTGAAGTGGTGGAGGCTGCCTCGCTAAATATTTTTAAGAAACGGGTTGATGGGTTTTTGATAAGAGAAGGGATTAAGGGTTAGGGGGAGAGGGCGGGAAGGTGGAGCTGAGTCACGACAGATCAGCCATGATCTTATTGAATGGCGGGGCAGGTTTGAAGGGTTAGATGGCCTACTCCTGCTCCTATTTCTTATGTCCCTGATGCTGTGAGGCAGTAGTGCTAACCACTGTACCGCTGTCCGCCTCTGTGCCATCTGCCTCTGCCACGCCTGTGCCTGCACGATTGCAGAACATAAATCTGGCTGGGTGTAAATCAGGCTTGGTGTCGTTATGATAAAATTATTCTGTGGATGATACTAATGTTTTTATAATTGAGTTGGGAGAATAAGAATATTCAAATATTGGTTCTTTGGAATGAAAGTAAGGAATTGACTAACTTATTGAGCTTAGTCAATCTTTACAATAGGGATAAACCAATCATCTTTGAGTATCTGGAACTCAGTAAACTGAATGGAAATAAGAAGACTGCAGTACAGTGATTCACACTGCTGTCTCACAGTGCCAGGGACCCGGGGCAGCACGGTGACACAGTGATTCACACTGCTGTCTCACAGTGCCAGGGACCCGGGGCAGCACGGTGACACAGTGATTCACACTGCTGTCTCACAGTGCCAGGGACCCGGGGCAGCACGGTGACACAGTGATTCACACTGCTGTCTCACAGTGCCAGGGACCTGGGGCAGCACGGTGACACAGTGATTCACACTGCTGTCTCACAGTGCCAGGGACCCGGGGCAGCACGGTGACACAGTGATTCACACTGCTGTCTCACAGTGCCAGGGACCCGGGGCAGCACGGTGACACAGTGATTCACACTGCTGTCTCACAGTGCCAGGGACCCGGGGCAGCACGGTGACACAGTGATTCACACTGCTGTCTCACAGCGCCAGGGACCTGGGGCAGCACGGTGACACAGTGATTAGCACTGCTGTCTCACAGTGCCAGGGACCCGGGGCAGCACGGTGACACAGTGATTCACACTGCTGTCTCACAGTGCCAGGGACCCGGGGCAGCACGGTGACACAGTGATTCACACTGCTGTCTCACAGTGCCAGGGACCCGGGGCAGCACGGTGACACAGTGATTAACACTGCTGTCTCACAGCGCCAGGGACCAGGGGCAGCATGGTGACACAGTGATTCGCACTGCTGTCTCACAGTGCCAGGGACCCGGGGCAGCACAGTGACACAGTGATTCACACTGCTGTCTCACAGTGCCAGGGACCCAGGGCAGCACGGTGACACAGTGATTAGCACTGCTGTCTCACAGTGTCAGGGACCCGGGGCAGCACGGTGGCACAGTGATTCACACTGCTGTCTCACAGTGCCAGGGACCTGGGGCAGCACGGTGACACAGTGATTCACACTGCTGTCTCACAGTGCCAGGGACCCGGGGCAGCACGGTGACACAGTGATTCGCACTGCTGTCTCACAGTGCCAGGGACCCGGGGCAGCACGGTGACACAGTGATTCGCACTGCTGTCTCACAGTGCCAGGGACCCGGGGCAGCACGGTGACACAGTGATTCACACTGCTGTCTCACAGTGCCAGGGACCCGGGGCAGCACGGTGACACAGTGATTCGCACTGCTGTCTCACAGTGCCAGGGACCCGGGGCAGCACGGTGACACAGTGATTCGCACTGCTGTCTCACAGTGCCAGGGACCCGGGGCAGCACGGTGACACAGTGATTCGCACTGCTGTCTCACAGTGCCAGGGACCCGGGGCAGCACGGTGACACAGTGATTCGCACTGCTGTCTCACAGTGCCAAGGACCCGGGGCAGCACGGTCTCACAGTGATTTGCACTGCTGTCTCACAGCGCCAGGGACCCGGGGCAGCACGGTGACACAGTGATTCACACTGCTGTCTCACAGCGCCAGGGACCCGGGGCAGCACGGTGACACAGTGATTCACACTGCTGTCTCACAGCGCCAGGGACCCGGGGCAGCACGGTGACACAGTGATTCGCACTGCTGTCTCACAGCGCCAGGGACCCGGGGCAGCACGGTGACACAGTGATTCGCACTGCTGTCTCACAGTGCCAGGGACCCGGGGCAGCACGGTGACACAGTGATTAGCACTGCTGTCTCACAGTGCCAGGGACCCGGGGCAGCACGGTGACACAGTGATTAGCACTGCTGTCTCACAGTGCCAGGGACCCAGGGCAGCACGGTGACACAGTGATTCACACTGCTGTCTCACAGTGCCAGGGACCCGGGGCAGCACGGTGACACAGTGATTAGCACTTCTGTTCACAGTGCCAGGGACCCGGGGCAGCACGGTGACACAGTGATTAGCACTGCTGTCTCACAGTGCCAGGGACCCAGGGCAGCACGGTGACACAGTGATTCACACTGCTGTCTCACAGTGCCAGGGACCCGGGGCAGCACGGTGACACAGTGATTAGCACTTCTGTTCACAGTGCCAGGGACCCGGGGCAGCACGGTGACACAGTGATTCACACTGCTGTCTCACAGTGCCAGGGACCCGGGGCAGCACGGTGACACAGTGATTCACACTGCTGTCTCACAGTGCCAGGGACCCGGGGCAGCACGGTGACACAGTGATTCACACTGCTGTCTCACAGTGCCAGGGACCCAGGGCAGCACGGTGACACAGTGATTCACACTGCTGTCTCACAGTGCCAGGGACCCGGGGCAGCACGGTGACACAGTGATTCACACTGCTGTCTCACAGTGCCAGGGACCCGGGGCAGCACGGTGACACAGTGATTCACACTGCTGTCTCACAGTGCCAGGGACCCGGGGCAGCACGGTGACACAGTGATTAGCACTTCTGTTCACAGTGCCAGGAACCCGGGGCAGCACGGTGACACAGTGATTCACACTGCTGTCTCACAGTGCCAGGGACCCGGGGCAGCACGGTGACACAGTGATTCACACTGCTGTCTCACAGTGCCAGGGACCCGGGGCAGCACGGTGACACAGTGATTAGCACTTCTGTTCACAGTGCCAGGGACCCGGGGCAGCACGGTGACACAGTGATTCACACTGCTGTCTCACAGTGCCAGGGACCCGGGGCAGCACGGTGACACAGTGATTAGCACTTCTGTTCACAGTGCCAGGGACCCGGGGCAGCACGGTGACACAGTGATTCACACTGCTGTCTCACAGTGCCAGGGACCCGGGGCAGCACGGTGACACAGTGATTCACACTGCTGTCTCACAGTGCCAGGGACCCGGGGCAGCACGGTGACACAGTGATTCACACTGCTGTCTCACAGTGCCAGGGACCCGGGGCAGCACGGTGACACAGTGATTCACACTGCTGTCTCACAGTGCCAGGGACCCGGGGCAGCACGGTGACACAGTGATTAGCACTTCTGTTCACAGTGCCAGGAACCCGGGGCAGCACGGTGACACAGTGATTAGCACTTCTGTTCACAGTGCCAGGGACCCGGGGCAGCACGGTGACACAGTGATTCACACTGCTGTCTCACAGTGCCAGGGACCCGGGGCAGCACGGTGACACAGTGATTCACACTGCTGTCTCACAGTGCCAGGGACCCAGGGCAGCACGGTGACACAGTGATTCACACTGCTGTC
Source organism: Prionace glauca (assembly GCA_037974335.1). Classification (NCBI taxonomy): domain Eukaryota; kingdom Metazoa; phylum Chordata; class Chondrichthyes; order Carcharhiniformes; family Carcharhinidae; genus Prionace; species Prionace glauca. Next base: position 856,160 of record CM075741.1, read on the forward strand.
TCACAGTGCCAGGGACCCAGGGCAGCACGGTGACACAGTGATTCACACTGCTGTCTCACAGTGCCAGGGACCCAGGGCAGCACGGTGACACAGTGATTCACACTGCTGTCTCACAGTGCCAGGGACCCAGGGCAGCACGGTGACACAGTGATTCACACTGCTGTCTCACAGTGCCAGGGACCCAGGGCAGCACGGTGACACAGTGATTCACACTGCTGTCTCACAGTGCCAGGGACCCAGGGCAGCACGGTGACACAGTGATTAGATCTGTTGCCTTGCAGTGCCAGGGCCCTGGGGTGGCACAGTCGTTAGCACTGCTGGCTCAGAGTGTTAGGGACCTGGGTTTGGTTCCTGTCTTGGGTCACTGTGTGGAGTATGCACATTCTCCCTGTGTCTGCATGGGTTTCCTGTGGATGCTCTGGTTCCCTCCCCCAGTCCAAAGATATGCACATTTGATGGATTAGCCATGCTAAATTGCTGCTTTGTGTCCAAGGGTATGTAGATTAGGGGAATTAGTGGGTGGGGTTGCTGGGGTTGGGGGGGAGAGGATGGATCTGGGTAAGATGCTCTATATTAGAGTTGGTATAGACTCGATGGGCTGAATGGCCTCCTTCTGTATACAGAAAAAACATGCCTGTAAACCTGGTGGTTTCCAATTCTGGTTTTGAAGGAAATCAATGAGGGATTTGTGGCCAAAACTTTTCTTATTTTCAGAACTGTCCCTTTGGGATTGGCAAATTGCAAATATTCCTCTGCTATTTAAGAGCAGAGAGAATGAGCAAGCTGTTTATCTCAAAGTTAATAACTGGAAAAATGTCATCGGTCAGAGAGTCAATATAAACTTGTACAAGTTGGGTAACGTTTAATAAAACATTTTATTTTCTGAGCAAGTTACTATAGTGGACAGGTGAATGTATTTTCATGTTGTTCATTTGTACTTTTCTAGAAGGTTCCAAATAGACTGTTAGCTAAAAATTAAAGCTCATTTAATTAAAAGCAAAATATGGATCTGGTTAAGAGATTGATTAAGCATTAGGTGAGCAGGGATAATGGATAAATGCTTAGTGATTAGTTGATTTTCCACAAGGAGCTGACATCAATGTGTCCAAGTTTGAGACAGATGTGCTAAGGATGTAAACAGGACTGAGATACTTGCTGTTGGTTCTAACAATCTCCTCTAACTGTCACAGGTACATCTCTGAATGAAGACAGTATTGAACATCCACTCTCTGTTGCTAGTAACATTGATCTGAAGGATGCAGATCCCAACCAAATCTACGGAGCCCTGGTTGTCTGAAGGAAACACCAACAATGGATCAGAATCCAACATGCAGTGTGATGCCTCCTGAAGTCAACCAGTATTGGGAGCAAGGCACTTTGTAGCAATAGTGAAGCAATACCTCAGATAGCACAGTGTAGCACTGAGATATCAGCCCTCCATCTCCCCATCACCAAATCCCTCAGCAGTCACTCTTTCTCCCATCTGAATCTCTACTATCCATTTCTCCCTCCCCCAGTGCCTCACCCCCTCTATCTGTCTCTCAGTTCCTGCCTCATTCCCTCTCTCCCAATCTGGGAAATTGCATTATGGGCCCTATGCTCACTCCCACTGTCACTGATTATCATGTCATGCTGCTTTTTCATGTGTTTGTCAGGGTCCTGGGATCATGCTGTGCAATACGTACATGTGTTGCCAGCAATTTACCTTGTTTCAAACACGCATGAACTCCACTCCTAAGTGTATATTAAGTGAACAATATTATTATAGCATTCCCAATCTCCCAGCAAGCTGGTTCTCACTATGAAGATTGTAAATGAATCTCTGTAATCTCTTACATAGAAAGATCATTAAAATTCAAAATCAGTCAGTCTGCACTGTCACTCTTTACTATAAACAGCAGCAGCAAGAAAAGGGGGGAGAGGCAATAATCACTGACCCACCCGGAGCAAAGTAGGAATCAACTGGGAATATATACCCCCTGCCTGGGAATATATCCCCCGACTGGGAATATACCCCCTCCCCCCCCGACTGGGGAACTCGTTCCTTCCTGCACCCCCCTCCCCCCACTTCCTCCGGACTGGGTATATACCCCTGACTGAGGAAATAACTGACTGGGATGAAACTTGGTAAATATTTTTTGTACTGTGAGTTGGTGTGGGTTTTCACAAATAAGGAGATGTGTTTTGCACACAGAATCAAACTGACAGGAACAAAGGTTATTGTGGAGCTGCTCTCTGTACAAAACCCAAACTGCAGCCTCTACAACACCCTAATAACATCACCATCAAAATATGTTAATATAACTGACAACCACTTCAACAAATAACATCCCTCCCCCTTCTGTGATCATGGTGACAAATCACTGTATTGGCTGGAATTTTCCCATCTCGCTGCCGGTGAGAACAGAGAGATTGATGTTCAACCAAATTTCATTCACCGCAGCGGGACCGAAGAAATTGCAACAACGGGCGAGGTCGGAGAATTCCGAGCGAGGTTAAACAACAAGGAAAATTACAGCAGGGGAACAGGCCCTTCAGCCCTCCAAGCCTGCACTGACCATGCTGCCCAACTCAACTAAAACCCCCTACCCTTCTGGGGACCATACCTCTCTATTCCCATCCTATTCATGTATTCAGGACATAGAAAACTACAACACAAACAGGCCCTTCGCCCCACAAGTTACGCTGATCATATCCCTATCTACTAGGCCTATCTATATCCCTCAATCCCATTAAATCCCATGTACTCATCCAGAAGTCTCTTAAAAGACCCCAATGAGTTCACCTCCACACCACCGACGGCAGCCGATTCCACCCACCCACCACCATCTGAGTGAAAAACTTACCCCTGACGTTTCCTCTGTACCTACTCCCCAGCACCTTAAACCTGGATCCTCTCGTAGCAACCATTTCAGCCCTGGGAAATAGCCTCTGACAATCCACCCTATCTATACCTCCCCACATCTTATAAACCTCTATCAGGTCACCTCTCAATCTTTGTCTCTCCAGGGAGAAGAGACCGAGCTCCCTCAACCTATCTTCATAAGGCATGCCTCCCAATCCAGGCAACATCCTTGTAAATCTCCTCTGCACCCTTTCAATGGCTTCCACATCCTTCCTGTAATGAGGCGACCAGAACTGCACACAGTACTCCAAGTGGGGTCTGACCAGGGTCTTATAAAGCTGCAGCATTATCTCCCGACTCCTAAACTCAATCCCTCGATTAATGAAGGCCAGTACACCATACGCCTTCTTGACCACCTCCTCCACCTGCGAGGCCGATTTAAGAGTCCTATGGACCTGGACCCCAAGGTCCTTCTGATCCTCTACACTGCTAAGAGTCTTGCTATTGTACTCCATCTCATTTGACTTGCCAAAATGGATCACTACACATTTATCTGCGTTGAAGTCCATCTGCCACTTCTCCGCCCAGTCTTGCATCCTATCTATGTCCTGCTGCAACTTTTGACATCCCTCCAGACTATCCACAACATCACCAATTTTCGTGTCGTCAGCAACTTACCAACTCAACTTTCCACTTCCTCATCCAGGTCATTTATGAAAATGACAAACAGCAAGGGTCCCAGAACAGATGCCCGGGGCACTCCACTGGTGACCGACCTCCATGCAGAAAAAGACCCATCCACAACCACTCTCTGCCTTCTGCAGGCAAGCCAGTTCTGGATCCACAAGGCCAAAGGCCCTTGGATCCCATGCCCTTTTACTTTCTTAAGAAGTCTTGCATGGGGGACCTTATCAAATACCTTGCTGAAGTCCATGTAAACCACATCCACCGCTCTTCCTTCGTCAATGTGTTTAGTCACATTTTCAAAGAACTCAACCAGGCTCGTAAGGCACGACCTGCCCTTGACAAAGCCGTGCTGATTACTATTGAGCATACCAAACTTCTCTAAATGTTCATAAATCCTGTCCCTCAGGATCTTCTCCATCAACTTACCAACCACTGAGGTTAGACTCACTGATTGATAATTTCCTGGGCTATCTCTATTTCCTTTTTTGAATATAAGAACCACATCCACAATCCTCCGGAACCTCTCCCGTCTCCATCGATGACGCAAAGATCATCGTAAAAAGTCTGACAACACCAGGTTTTAGTCCAACCGATTTATTTGATAATATTCTCACAAGCAAGCAAGCTTTCGAGGGGGCAGCCTCTTCGTCAGGTGAATGGAGAGTTCTGGCCTCAGACAGTCTGAGGTCAGAACTCTCCATTCACCTGACGAAGAGGCAGCCCCCTCGAAAGCTTGCTTGCTTGTGAGAATATTATCAAATAAATCGGTTGGACTAAAACCTGGTGTTGTCAGACTTTTTACTGTGTTTACGCCAGTCCAACGCCGGCATACCCACATCATGGCAAAGATCATCACCAGAGGTTCTGCAATCTCTTCTCTCACCTCCCCCAGTAACCTGGGGTACATCCCATCCGGTCCCGGCGACTTATCTAGATGCTATTCAAAAGTTCCAACACATCCTCTTTCTTAACATCCACATACTCAATCTTTTCAGTCTGCCGCAAACCTGTAGTACAACCTCCCAGATCAGCTTCCACCGTGAATACCGAGGCAAAGTACTCATTAAGCACCTCTGCCATTTCTTCTGGTTCCACACAGACCTTTCCCCCTTCACCTTTTATAGGTCCAATCCCTTCTCTTCTCATCCTTTTATCTTTCACATATTTATAGAAGGCCTTGGGATTCTCCTTAATCTTACCCGCCAAGGTCTTCTCATGACCCCTTCTGGCTCTCCTAATTTCCATTTTAAGCTCCTTCCTACAACCCGTGTACTCCTTAACATCACCTAGCTCTCTGAATCTTCTGTACACCTTTCTTTTCTTTTTGAGTAGGTTCATCACAACCTTCGTGCACCACGGTTCCTGTAACCTACCAAAACCTCCCTGTCTCATTGGAATGTTGTCGTGCAGAGCTCCAGACATTTGTCAAGATACCCCTTATAAGTCACTACCGTATCCGCTTCCACTACTTCCCCCGACAATGAGTTCCAGGCACCCACCTCTACCTTGTACATCTTCTTTAAACCTAGGCCCCTATTTTATACACAGGATCAATAATACCCTGGACCCAGCACAATGCAGCGTTATTCATTGTACACAGCTGTTACAAAGCAGAGGATGATCCTGTCTCTGAGACAGACAGAATATCTTTCTTCTCTGGTCTTTGAGTCCAGTGACATTGAGTTTTTTCTGCTGGTTTGGGGCCAGGGTGATGGATGTGGCCGGGTGGATGTGTCGGTGGTCAGTCCAGCAGTTGTTGGCTCCGTGTGTAGTGTTGTGTATCTTTCCTGGATGATGATAGAGTCTGGTCTTTGGGAGGGGGGTGGTGTCTGGCCATGAGGTTCTCCTGTTTGTGCCTCTGGTGGATCAATGTGTTCCTAATGACCAGCTCGTGGTCCAGACATTCTGTCATGAGGAGGATTTCTATGGCATTTGTTTTTTCCCCACGTCCTCCCTCGCCTCACAAGCCTTCCCAAAGGTTTGCGTTCCTCTGGATTGTCACATTGCAGTTGCTGAGAACAGTCAGTTTGTTTGTCTCTCTTGGGGATTCGGGACAGTGATTGATCGAGACTGGAGTAGAATGCCTCTTTTGTCTGTTGTGTCGGGGGTTGGGGGTCTGCGCTGACAAACCTACACACAACTGGAGATAACGGTACAACAAAGAACAGACAGGTGGAAAGAGTGCAGGAGACTTAGCAACTCCTCGACAATCAGAACCTGCGTGGCTTTCTCAGCACAATTCATGGTCCGAGTACCCAGGGAGCTACCCCACCCCGTGTACTCCCCCTACCCCACGCCAACTGAGAACCAGAAACAGAGGTGCGCCCAAAGACAGAGAGACAGTCAACACCCACTGGAGAGGGCACTTTGAGGACGTCCTCATCCAAGATGCAACCTTCAATACAAATGCCCTCGACACAACCCTGCAACATGCTACCCACCGACATCTCTGTGCAACCCCTGCTCACTGGGAGGTCCAAAAACCAACCTGATAACTGAAAAACAGCAAGGCTTCCAGCACAGATAGAATCCCCGCTGAAATATTAAAGTATGGCAGAGAGGCATTCTTGACAAGAATCCACAACCCTTGTCTGGGAAGGAATGCTCCGAGATCTCAGAGATACTTTAATTGTGACCATCTTCCACAAAGATTAGTCCAACTGCCGGCGTTACAGAGAGATTTCCTAACTTTCCACCACGGGAAAGGTCACTGCCAGAATCCTCCTCAACAGCCCCCTCCCAGTGGCTGAAGAGCTCCTCCCTTAGTCTCAGTGCAACTTCCACTCATCAAGAGACAGAATGGACACAAATGTAGAAACTAGAAGCAGGAGGAGGCCATTCGGCCCTTCGAGCCTGCTCTGCCATTCATTCTAATCATGGCTGATCATCAAATTCAATATCCTGATTCCCCCTCATATCATAACATAAGAAATAGGAGCAGGAGTAGGCCATCTGGCCCTTCGAGCCTGCCCCGCCATTCAATAAGATCATGGCTGATCTGTCGTGACTCAGTTCCACTTTCCTGCCCTCTCCCCATAACCCTTAATCCCTTCTCTTATCAAAAACCCATCAACCCGCGTCTTAAATATATTTAGCGAGGCAGCCTCCACCACTTCAACGGGCAGAGAATTCCAGAGATTCACCACCCTTTGAGTGAAGAAGTTTCTAAACTCTGTTTTAAACCGCCCCCCCTTTATCTTGAGGCTGTGCCCCCTAGTCCTACTATCCTTTCTGAGCAGGAAGAGCCTCTCCACCTCTATCCTATCCATCCCATTCATCATCTTATACGTCTCAATGAGATCTCCCCTCATTCTTCTAAACTCTAACGAGTACAAGCCTAGTTTATTCAGCCTCTCCTCATAGCTCAACCCCCTCAACTCCGGTATCAGCCTAGTAAACCTCCTCTGCACTCCCTCCAGGGCCAAAATATCCTTGCATAAATGCGACAACCAAAACTGCACACAGTACTTCAGCTGCGGCCTCACCAATGCCCTATACAGCTGCAGCAAGACCTCCCTACTTTTATATTCAATCCCCCTCGCTATGAAGGCCAGCATCCCATTCGCCTTCCTGACCACCTGCTGCACCTGCAGGCTGGGTTTTTGCGACTCATGCACAAGGACCCCGAGGTCCCTCTGCACCGTCGCCTGCTGCAGTTTTTCGCCACGTAAGTAATAGTCCTTCCTACCATTCCTCCTACCAAAGTGGACCACCTCGCACTTGCCAACATTAAATTCCATTTGCCAGTTCCTGGCCCATTCGCCCAGCCTATCTAGATCCTTCTGCAGACTCTCCACACCCTCCGCACAATTTGCCGTTCCACCAATCTTGGTGTCATCAGCAAATTTCGACACCATACACTCGGTTCCCTCCTCCAGATCATCTATATAAATGGTAAATAGCTGAGGCCCCAGCACCAACCCCTGGGACACTCCACTAGTCACCAACCGCCAATCCGAATAGCAGCCATTAACCCCCACTCTCTGCCTCCTATTTGACAACCAATCCTCTATCCACGCTAACACCCTACCCCCAACTCCATGCCCCCTTACCTTCTGCAATAACCTCTTGTGAGGTACCTTGTCAAACGCCTTCTGCAAATCAAGACCGACCACATCCACCGGCTCTCCTCTATCCACTGCCCTAGACACATCCTCATAGAACTCCAATAAATTTGTCAGACACGTCTTTCCCTTAACGAAACCGTGCTGCGTCTGCTCTATCAAGTAATTCCCCTCAAGATGCCTCACTATTTCCTCCTTGATGACAGATTCTAACATTTTACCTACAACAGACGTTAAACTAACCGGCCTATAATTCCCTGCCTTTTGCCTGCCATCCTTCTTAAACAACGGCATAACATTGGCCGTTTTCCAATCTTCTGGCACTTCCCCGGAATCCAGCGACGTTTGGAAAATAACCACCAAGGCATCCACTATCACCTCCGCCATTTCTTTTAGAATCCTCGGATGCATTCCATCCGGTCCTGGGGACTTGTCCACAATCAGTCCCTCCAGGCTGTCGAGCACCACCTCTCTAGTAACAATAATGTCATTGAGAACCTCCAGTCCTTTAGAAAGGGTGCGGAAGAGATTTCCCAGGATGTTGCCTGGTTTGGAGGCTATGGACTGTGAAGAAAGGTTGAACAAACTTGGGTCATTTTCATTGGAGGATGAGGGGGGACCTCATGGAGGTTTACAAGATTATGACAGGCTTGGATAGAGTGGATAGTCAGAGTCTTTTTCCCAGGGTCGAAAGGTTAATTATTTAGGGGCATTGGTTGAGAGTGAGAGGGGGAAAGTTTAAAAGAGATGTGAGGGGCAGGTTTTTCACACAGAGGATGGTGAATACCTGGAACGTGCTGCCGGGGGAGTGCTGGAAGCAGCTTCTATACCAAGATTCAAGAGGCATCTTGATAGATACATGAATAGTCAGGAAATAAAGGGATATGGACCATATAAAGGCAAGGCAATATTAGATTGGAGACATATCTGTGTTGGCACAGACCTGGAGGGCTGAAGGGCCTGTTCCTGTGCTGTACTTTGTTTACTTAATCTTCCTGGTACATTCTTTTACACCTCTTTAGCTTCACTGGGCTTTCCTTTCTCACTAACAAATCCCACTGGCTTGTCCTGTTTTATCCTGTCAGTCTTCCCAGTGCTGATACTGTGACTTTGCGCAACCCTAATTTATTACATGAAAACATCTGAAGCTTTTCATTTCTGTTCCACCCTCTAGATTTCCTCTTTAACCTGAGTTATCCTGTCTTCATTATCTCCCACAAGATCTCCTTTGTCTCCCGAGGATTTCCCTTTTCCCCAGTTTCTATCCCTCACCGGCTGAAACCAATGTTAAAAACCAAACCTTGATTTATGAATTAATTCAAAATCATCTGCTAACCTAGCAGTTTTATGTATTTGCATTTCTAACATTTCAAGTTGAAATTGTCTTTCCAGTTCCTGAAATTTTTAAAACTCTCTCCCTTTCGTCTCTCTCTCTCTCTCTTTTACTTTTGGTTCTCCCAGGGCAATTCTTTCTTTTTCTTCTGCTTTTAATCACAATTCAAGCTGTTTCATTCCTTTCCCCTTCCCATTGCCAATGCCTGTAATTCAAGCGGTTGCATTTCTCTGCTGCAATTACCTCTCTTCTCTCTTTTGTTACTCTTTCTCTTGCTTCTAATTCAAGCCGTTTCATTTGTAATTGAATTTTAGTTATTTCCAAGGATTCTGACTGTGTTTCTGGCAGTTTTAAATGCTGAGCTATCACCAAAATTGTCTCTACCTTCCGGTACCTTCAACTGAAGCTTGTTTGCCAATTTCAAAAGCTTTGCTTCACCCGCTTTTTGCAAACCGCTCTGAGTGACTTCCACACCCAGGAAATCTTCAGCCACCAAAAGAGCTAAAATTCCACAAAGGGTTCCTGATTAAATCTAACCGAATGCAACACCTGGAAACACCAATACTCCACACCCACTGTCTTTGAGTTCAATAATCTGAAACCAAGTTCTTAATCTCGCCAGAGGCCCCAGTTTTGTTAGGGATTAGATCAGAAAGTATGTTATGAATCCTGACTAAATCACAACTTTACTTTTGTTTTGGCATTAGTGAGAGGATCAAGTGTTTCACTCCAGGTGTGATTCTATTGTGATACAAGGAAGCTTTCATCAAAACAAACTTTATATAACTATTATTTAAACAGTTTACCTATAATTAATAAATTAGCTTAACTTTTATTAATTGGAATATTTAAACAAGATACAATTCTTAACTACTAACCTATCTCTCTGAGTTAGGTGGATTGGCCATGTTAAGTTGCTCCTTTGTGGCAGGGGGATTAGCAGCCTGAATACACAGGGTTATGAAGATGGTTCTGGGTGGGATTGTGGTCAGTACAGACTCGATGGGCCGAATGGCCTCCTATACTGTTGGGATTCTCAGCACTGAGTAAACTCAGCTCAATTTTAAACATACCCCTCACAAGAGACATAAAATATAAATACATTTCTTAAAAGTACAGGATCCAATGTCTGACCCCAAGAGGCCATTGAGCCACTCAGCTCTGTACTAGCCCTGCCTGAGGAGAGCGCGGCCCACATCCTCCCGCCGGAACCGGAAACACTGGGGAGCAGTTTGGAGCACGGGCCGGAACCGGAAATATCGGGAATGGTTTGGGGAGGACCGGAATTGGAAATACCGGGGAGCGTTTGGAACGCGGACCGGAAGCGGAAATACCGGGGCAGGGTCCTGAGTGTCAGCTGGAAGCGGAAATGTCGGGGACGGTTTTAGAGAACGGACCGGAAGCTGGTGTACACGTGGGGTGATGGCGGAGTTTGTGCAGTGGGAGCTGGAGGAGCGGCTCCCGGAGTTGGAGCAACTGCAGAGAGTGGGACTGCTGAGCTGGGAGGAGACCAGGTGAGGCCGGGGGAGGGTTCAGCACTGACAATGTGGAGAATTCCCCACCTCACCCCCCCCCACGGGCAAAGAGGCTATTCAGCCCATCGAGCCTGTACTCACTCGGACACAGCATCTTAGCCAGGCCCGTGTTGAGCCTGTTAGTCCCCCTGACGCTAAGGGCCAATCCAGCACGGCCAATCCACCCAACCTGGACCATGGGAGGAAACCCACGCAGACACGGGGAGAATGTGCAGACTCCAAACAGGCAGTGACCTGAGCCAGGAATCGAACCTGGGCCCCTGGAGCTGTGAGGCAGCAGTGTCAACCACTGGACACAAAAGCAGGGCAAATCCAGCCCAGCCAATTGCAGCCCAATCTATCTAGAACATAGAACATTACAGCACAAAAAATCTACTCTCGATCATCAATAAAGTGATGACGTGGAGATGCCAGCATTGGACTGGGGTAAACACAGTAAGAAATCTCACAACGCCAGGTTAAAGTCCAACAGGTTTATTTGGTAGCAGAATCCACGAGCTTCAGAGTGTGCACCTTCGTCAGTTGAGAAGGATTTCAGTTCACAAAAAGGGCATATAAAGACACAAACTCAATTTACAAAATAACGACTGAAATGAGTGTCTTAAAGGTACAGATAGTGTGAGTGGAGGGGGCTTTAAGCACAGGTTAAAGAGATGTGTATTGTCAGCAGACAGGACGGTTAGTGAGATTTTGCAAGTCGAGGCAAGTCACGGGCGTTACAGATAGTGTGAGGAGGTTATAGATAGGAGCTATAAACAAGTAGTCACACTAGGGCAACGGGATGAGGGCAAGTGGGTAACTATTAGGAAGGGGAAAACACGGGTGATGGAGAGCACTCGGTGGATGTCCCCCTTCAAAATAAGTACTCCGGCCTGAGTACTACTGGGGGGGACAGCTCATCTGAGGGAGGAAGCGGTGGCCAGCTCTCTGGACCTGAGCCAGTGAGCCAAAAAATCAAAAGAGAGAGCAGAAAGGTAGTTTTAATAGGGGACTCCACAGTGAGGGGGGCAGACAGGCGTTTTTGTGGACGTAGACGGGATGGTGGTTTGTCTCCCTGGGGCTGGGATTCGGGATGTCTCTGGGCGTGTCCCAGACATCCTGAAAGGGGAGGGTGAGGAACCAGAGGTTGTAGTACATATAGGTACTACTGATGTAGGCAAGAAGAGGGAGGCACTCGTGAAAAGGGACTGTAAGGGAACTGGGTAGGCAGCTGAAGAAGAGAAAAGCGAAGGTAGTAATCTCAGGATTGCTGCCTGTGCCACGGGAGAATGAGGGAAGAAATGAAATGAGATGGAGGGTGAATGCATGGCTGAGGGACTGGTGTAGAGGGCAGGAATTTCAGTTCCTAGATCACTGGGACCTCTTTAGGGGTAGGTGGGACCTGTATAGTAAGGACGGGTGGCACTTAAATACCAGGGGGACTAATATCTTGGCGGGAAGACTGGCTAAGGCTACCGGGGGGACTTTAAACTAGAAAGGATGGGGGGAGGGAACTGTGATGGGGAGACTGGGACGGAGGAGGTTCGCTCCCAGGTAGGGGAGGACCGTAGGCAGTATGGGAGGGAGGTTAGACAGGGGGTGGAGATGGGAAATGTCCAGACTGAGGGGCTGAAGTGTATATATTTTAATGCAAGGAGTGTAGTGAATAAGGTAGATGAGCTTAGGGCGTGGATTGCTGCTTGGGAATGTGATGTGGTGGCTATTACGGAGACTTGGATGTCTCGGGGACAGGACTGGGTACTTCAGGTGCCAGGCTTCAGGTGCTTCAGGAAGAACAAGAACAGCCGGTGGATGTGGTCTTTCTGGATTTTCAGAAGGCGTTTGACAAAGTACCACACAAGAGGTTATTGCAGAAGATCGAGGGACACGGAGTTGGGGGTAGGGTGTTAGCGTGGATCGAGGATTGGTTGTCAAATAGGAGGCAGAGAGTGGGGGTCAATGGGTGCTATTCGGATTGGCGGATGGTGACTAGTGGAGTGCCCCAGGGGTCGGTGCTGGGGCCTCAGCTATTTACCATTTATATAGATGATCTGGAGGAGGGAACCGAGTGTAGGGTGTCGAAATTTGCTGATGACACCAAGATTGGGGGAACGGCAAATTGTGCGGAGGGTGTGGAGAGTCTGCAGAAGGATCTAGATAGGCTGGGCGAATGGGCCAGGAAATGGCAAATGGAATTTAATGTTGGCAAGTGTGAGGTAGTCCACTTTGGTAGGAATAATGGTAGGAAGGACTATTACTTACGTGGCGAAAAACTGCAGCAGGCGACGGTGCAGAGGGACCTCGGGGTCCTTGTGCATGAGTCGCAAAAACCCAGCTTGCAGGTGCAGCAGGTGGTCAGGAAGGCGAATGGGATGCTGGCCTTCGTAGCGAGGGGGATTGAATATAAAAGTAGGGAGGTCTTGCTGCAGCTGCATAGGGCATTGGTGAGGCCGCAGCTGGAATACTGTGTGCAGTTTTGGGCGCCGCACCTGCGCAAAGATATTTTGGCCTTGGAGGGAGTGCAGAGGAGGTTTACTAGGCTGATACCGGAGTTGAGGGGGTTGAGCTATGAGGAGAGGCTGAATAAACTAGGCTTGTACTCGTTAGAGTTTAGAAGAATGAGGGGAGATCTCATTGAGATGTATAAGATGATGAATGGGATGGATAGGATAGAGGTGGAGAGACTCTTCCCGCTCAAGAAAGACAGTAGGACTAGGGGGCACAGCCTCAAGATAAAGGGGCGGGGCGGTTTAGAACGGAATTGAGGAGGAACTTCTTCACTCAAAGGGTGGTGAATCTCTGGAATTCTCTGCCCGTTGAAGTGGTGGAGGCTGCCTCGCTAAATATTTTTAAGATGCGGGTTGATGGGTTTTTGATAAGAGAGGGGATTAAGGGTTATGGGGAGAGGGCGGGAAGGTGGAACTGAGCCATGACAGATCAGCCATGATCTTATTGAATGGCGGGGCAGGCTCGAAGGGCTAGATGGCCTACTCCTGCTCCTATTTCTTATGTTCTTATGTTCTTAAGGGGTGGTGGAGTGGCACTGTTGATCAGGGACAGTGTCATGGCTGCAGAGAAAGAGGATGTTGTGGAGGGAATGTCTACAGAATCTCTGTGGGTGGAAGTTACAAACAGCAAAGGGTCGAAAACTTTGCTGGGTGTATTCTATAGGCCACCCAATAGTGACAGGGAAGTTGAAGTGCAAATAGGGAAACAGATTCTGGAGAAATGTTTTAATAACAGAGTTGTCGTGATGGGAGACTTCAATTTCCCAAACATCGACTGGAATATCCCTAGGGTAAGGGGTTTGGATGGGGAGGAGTTTGTTAGGTGTGTTCAGGAAGGTTTCCTGACACAGTATGTGGACAAGCCTACGAGGGGAGAGGCTGTACTTGACCTGGTACTGGCGAATGAACCAGGGCAGGTGATGGATCTTTCGGTAAGAGAGCATCTTGGGAATGGTGACCATAATTCTATCTCCTTCACAATTGCATTGGAACGAGATAGGATCAGGCAGGCTAGGAAGGTGTTTGTCTGGAGTAAGGGGAGATACGAAGAAGTCAGGAAGTTACTTGGACAAATAAACTGGAAGGAGGCGTTCTTAGGGAAAAGTACCAAAGGAAGGTGGCAGATATTCAAGGAATGTGTGTCTGGAGCTATGCATGACAATGTTCCGATGAGACAAGGGGGTTTTGGTAGGTCGCGGGAACCGTGGTGCACAAAGGCTGTGTTGAACCTAGTCAGGAGGAAAGGGAAGGTGTACAAAAGGTTCAGGGAATTAGGAGAGGTTAAGGATCTTGAGTATAAGGACTGTAGGAAGGAACTTAAAAGGGAAATTAGGAGAGCCAGAAGGGGTCATGAGAAGACCTTGGCGGGTAAGATTAAGGAGAATCCCAAGGCCTTCTATAAATATGTGAAAGGTAAAAGGAATTCTTCACTCAAAGGGTGGTGAATCTCTGGAATTCTCTGCCCGTTGAAGTGGTGGAGGCTGCCTCGCTAAATATTTTTAAGAAACGGGCTGATGGGTTTTTGATAAGAGAAGGGATTAAGGGTTATGGGGAGAGGGCGGGAAGGTGGAACTGAGCCACGACAGATCAGCCATGATCTTATTGAATGGCGGGGCAGGCTCGAAGGGCTAGATGGCCTACTCCTGCTCCTATTTCTTATGTTCTTATAAGAAGAGAAGGGATAGGACCTATAAAAGGTGAGGGGGGAAAAGTTTGTGTGGAACCAGAAGAAATGGCAGCGGTGCTTAACGAGTACTTTGCCTCAGCATTCACAGTGGAAGCTGATCTGGGAGATTTTGTTATGGATTTGCAGCAGATGGAAAAGATTGAATACGTGAATATTAAGGAGGAGGATGTGTTGGAACTTTTGAATTCTATCAAGGTAGATAAGTCACCTGGACCAGATGGGATGTACCCCAGGATACTGTGGGAGGCGAGGGAAGAGATTGCAGAGCCCCTGGCGATGATCTTTGCGTCGTCAATTGAGACGGGAGAGGTTCCGGAGGATTGGAGGATTGCGGATGTAGTTCCTGACTGGGAGGCATGCCTTATGAAGATAGGTTGAGGGAGCTGGGACTCTTTTCCCTAGCGAGGCGATGGTTGAGAGGCGACCTAATAAAGTTTATAAAATGTTGAGAGGAATAGATAGGATGAACTCTCAGAGGCTATTTCCCCGGGTTGAAATGGTCGCTACGAGAGGACACAGATTTAAGGTGCGGGGAGGGAAGTACAGAGGTGATGTTAGGGGTAAGTTTTTCACTCAGAGGGTGGTGAGTGAATGGAATCGGCTGCCGTCATCGGTGGTGGAGGCGAACTCGCTGGGGTCTTTTAAAAGACTTCTGGATGAGTATATGGGGTTTAATGGGATTGGGGGTTATAGATAGGTCTATAGATTGGTGGGGATGATGTGATCGGCGCAACTCGAGGGCCGAAGGGCCTGTTTGTGCTGTAATGTTCTATGTTCTATTGGGGGCACGGCAAATTGTGCAGAGGGTGTGGAGAGTCTGCAGAAGGATCTAGATAGGCTGGGCGAATGGGCCAGGAAATGGCAAATGGAATTTAATGTTGGCAAGTGTGAGGTGAGCCACTTTGGTAGGAGGAATGGTAGGAAGGATTATTACTTACGGGGCGAAAAACTGCAGCAGGCGATGGTGCAGAGGGACCTCGGGGTCCTTGTGCATGAGTCGCAAAAACCCAGCTTGCAGGTGCAGCAGGTGGTCAGGAAGGCAAATGGGATGCTGGCCTTCATAGCGAAGGGGATTGAATATAAAAGTAGGGAGGTCTTGCTGCAGCTGTATAGGGCATTGGTGAGGCCGCAGCTGGAGTACTGTGTGCAGTTTTGGGCGCCGCACCTGCGCAAAGATATTTTGGCCTTGGAGGGAGTGCAGAGGAGGTTTACTAGGCTGATACTGGAGTTGAGGGGGTTGAGCTATGAGGAGAGGCTGAATAAACTAGGCTTGTACTCGTTGGAGTATAGAGGAATGAGGGGAGATCTCATTGAGACGTATATGATGATGAATGGGATGGATAGGATAGAGGTGGAGAGACTCTTCCCGCTCAAAAAAACAGTAGGACTAGGGGGCACAGCCTCAAGATAAAGGGGGGGGGGGGGGCGGTTTAGAACGGAGTTGAGGAGGAACTTCTTCACCCAAAGGGTGGTGAATCTCTGGAATTCTCTGCCCGTTGAAGTGGTGGAGGCTGCCTTGCTAAATATTTTTAAGACGCGTGTTGATGGGTTTTTGATAAGAGAAGGGATTAAGGGTTATGGGGAGAGGGCGGGAAGGTGGAACTGAGCAGCGACAGATCAACCATGATCTTGTTGAGTGGCGAGGCAGGCTCGAAGGGCTAGATGGCCTCCTCCTGCTCCTATTTCTTATGTTCTTATTTTCAAGAAAGGGAACAGAGATAGCCCGGGAAATTACCGACCGGTGAGTCTGACCTCAGTGGTTGGTAAGCTGATGGAGAGGTTTCTGAGGGACAAGATTTACGAACATTTGGAGAGGTTTGACATGATCAGGAATAGTCAGCATAGATTTGTCAAGGGCAGGTCGTGCCTTACGAGCCTAGTTGAGTTCTTCGATAATGTGACTGAACACATTGACGAAGGAAGTGCCATGGACGTAGTGTACATGGACTTCAGCAAGGCGTTTGATAAGGTCCCCCATGCAAGACTTCTTGAGAAGGTGAGAGGGCATGGGATCCAAGGGCCTTTGGCCTTGTGGATCCAGAACTGGCTTGCCTGCAGAAGGCAGAGAGTGGTTGTGGATGGGTCTTTTTCTGAATGGAGGTCAGTCACCAGTGGGGTGCCCCAGGGATCTGTTCTGGGACCCTTGCTGTTTGTCATTTTCATAAATGACCTGGATGAGGAAGTGGAGGGATGGGTTAGCAAGTTCGCTAATGACACGAAGGTCGGTGGTGTTGTGGATGGTCTGGAAGGATGTCAAAAGTTGCAGCAGGACATAGATAGGATGCAGGAATGGGCGGAGAAGTGGCAGATGGACTTCAACGCGGATAAATGCGTAGTCGTCCATTTTGGCAGAACCAACGGGATGAACGAGTACACTATCAAGGGCAGAAGTCTGAGTAGTGTTGAAGAGCAGAAGGATCTAGGGGTCCGGGTCCACAGTACTCTTAAATCGGCCTCGCAGATGGAGGAGGTGGTCAAGAAGGCATATGGTGTAGTGGCCTTCATTAATCGAGGGATTGAGTTTAGGAGTCGGGAGGTAATGCTGCAACTTTATAAGACCCTTGTCAGGCCTCATTTAGAGTATTGTGCGCAGTTCTGGTCGCCTCACTATCGGAAAGATGTAGAAGCTATTGAAAGGGTACAGAGGAGATTTACAAGGATGTTGCCTGGACTGGGAGGCATGCCTTATGAAGATAGGTTGAGGAAGCTGGGACTCTTTTCCCTGGAGAGACAAAGGTTGAGAGGCGACCTGATAGAAGTTTATAAAATGTTGAGAGGAATAGATAGGGTGGACTCTCAGAGGCTATTTCCCCGGGTTGAAATGGTCGCTACGAGAGGACACAGATTTAAGGTACAGAGAGGGAAGTTCAGAAGTGATGTTAGGGGTAAGTTTTTCACTCAGAGGGTGGTGAGTGAATGGAATCGGCTGCCGTCAGTGGTTGTGGAGGCGAACTTGCTGGGGTCTTTTAAAAGACTTCTGGATGAGTATATGGTGTTTAATGAGATTGAGGGTTATAGATAGGTCTATAGATTGGTAGGTGTTGATGTGATCGGTGCAACTCGTGGGCCGAAGGGCCTGTTTGTGCTGTAGTGTTCTATGTTCTATAAAGCAAGGCCGTCCTCGTGTGCGGAACTTGGCTATCAGTCTTTGCTCAACGACTCTGGGCTGTTGTGTGTGCTGAAGGCCGCCTTGGAGAATGCTCACTCGAAGATTAGAGACCGAATGCCCGTGACCACTGAAGTGTTCACCAACAGGAAGGGAACAGTCTTGCCTGGTGATTGTCGAGCGATGTTCATTCATCCGTTGTCGATGCACCTGCATGGTCTCCCCAATGTACCATGCCTCAGGACATCCTTTCCTGCAGCGTATCAGGTAGACAATGTTGGCCGAGTTGCAAGAGTATTTACCATGTACCTGGTGGATGGTATTCTCACATGAGATCACGGCATCTATGTCGATGATCTGGCATGCCTTGCAGAGGTTGCTGTGGCAGGGTTATGTGGTGTCGTGGTTACTGTTCCCCTGAAGGCTGGGTAGTTTGCTGCAATGTTTGAGGTTGTGCAGTTGTCTGAAGGCAAGAAGTGGGGATGGCCTTGGAGAGATGTTCGTCTTTATCAATGATATGTTGTAAACTCAGTAAAGTCTTGGAAGGAATCAATGACAACATCACTTGCTCAGCAACAACCTGCTCAGTGCTGCCCAGTTTGGGTTTCACCAGGGTCACTCAGCACCTGACCTCATTACAGTCTTGGTTCAAACATGGACAAAAGATCTGAATTCCAGAGGAGAGGCAGCAAGGTCGCATTTGACCCAGTGTGTCATCAAGAAGCCCAAGTAAAACTGGAGTCAATGAGAACTCTTTGGTTGGAGTTATACCTGGCACAAAGGAAGATGGTTGTGGTGGTTGAAGGTCAATCATTTCAGCTCCAGGACATCATTGTAGGAATTCCTCAGGATTGTGTCCTCGACCCCAACCATCTTCAGCTGCTTTAGTAATTCAGCCTTACCATCGCTCCAACAAAACTGATGCTAAGAGTTTCTATCGATAGGTGAAGAGAAAGAGGTTACGCAAGGATATTTTGGCCTTGGAGGGAGTGCAGAGGAGGTTTACTGCATACCGGAGTTGAGGGGGTTGAGCTATGAGGAGAGGCTGAATAAACTGGGCTTGTACTCGTTAGAGTTTAGAAGAATGAGGGGAGATCTCATTGAGACGTATAAGATGATGAATGGGATGGATAGGATAGAGGTGGAGAGACTCTTCCCGCTCAAAAAAGACAGTAGGACTAGGGGGCACAGCCTCAAGATAAAGGGGAGGCGGTTTAGAACAGAGTTGAGGAGGAACTTCTTCACTCAAAGGGTGGTGAATCTCTGGAATTCTCCGCCCGTTGAAGTGGTGGAGGCTGCCTCGCTAAATATATTTAAGACGCGGGTTGATGGGTTTTTGATAAGAGAGGGTTATGGGGAGAGGGCAGGAATGTGGAACTGAGCCACGACAGATCAACCATGATCTTATTGAATGGCGGGGCAGGCTCGAGAGGCTGGATGGCCTACTCCTATTTTTTATGTTCTTATGTTAGTGAAGACAAATGTAGGTCCCCCACAGACAGAAATGGGGGAACGTATAATAGGGGAGAAAGAAATGGCTGAGAAACTGAATACACAGTTTGGTTCTGTCTCCACAAGAGAACAGCAATCAGATACCAGAAATGTTGGACAATGCAAGATTTAGTGAAAGGGAAGAATTGAGGGAGATCAATATTAGCAGAGAAATGGTGTTGGGGGAATTGATGAGATTGAAGGTGGATAAATCCCCAGGGCCTGTAGTGGATGCATTGGTGGTCACCTTCCAGGATTCCATAGACTCTGGAACAGTCCCTGCAGATTGGAGGGTAGCGAACGTCACTCCAATATTCAGAAAGGGAGGTAGAGAGAAATCAGGTAATTATCGACCAGTAAACCTAACATTGGCGATGGGGGAAATTCTCCAATCCATTATCAAGGACTTTATAGCGAAGCATTTAGAAAGCAGTGGCAGGATCAGACAGAGTCAGCATGGATTTATGAAGGGGAAATCAAGCTTGACAAATCTGTAGGAATTCTTTGCAGATGTAACGAATAGAATTGACAAGGGGGAACCAGTCGATGTGGTATATTTGGACCTTCAGAAAGTGTTTGACAAAGTCCCGCACAAAAGATTATCGTGCAAGATTAAAGCACCTGGGATTGGGGGAAGTGTATTGAGATAGAGAGAAAACTGGTTGGCAGAGAGGAAACAAAGAGTAGGAATTAATGGGTGCTTTTCAAATTGGCCAACAGTAACTAGTGGGGGTACCACAGGGATCAGTGCTGGGACCCCAGCTATTCACAATATATATTAATGATTTGGATGAGGGGACAAAACGTAACATCTCAAAGTTTACAGATGATACCAAGTTGGGTGGGAGGGTGAACTGTGACGAGGATACAGAGATCCTTCAGAATGATCTGGACAGGTTGGATGAGTGGGCTAATCAATGCAGAAATATATTCCGATGGTAAAGAAGGACTTGTAGGAGAAGGGATAACCAGCCATGGTTATCAAAGGAAATAAAGGAGAGTATTAAATTAAAAGCTGATGCATTCAGAGTGGCTAAAAATAGTGGGCGATTAGAAGATTGGGAAAGATTTAAAAATCAAAAAAAGAAAGACTAAGAAGGTGGTAAAGAAAGGAAGGATAGAGTATGAAGCTAAACTAGATCTAAATATAAAAAATGACAGTAAAAGTTTTTATAAATATATAAAGAAGAGGAGGCTGGTTAGAGTGAATGTTGGACCCTTGGAGGATGAGAGGGGGGATTTAGCGGTGAGAGATGAGGAAATGGCTGAGGCTTTAAAGAAGTTTTTTGCCTCGGTCTTCATGGAGGAGGACACGAATAGTTTGCCAGTTATTAAAGATAGAAGGATGGGAGGAGATGAGGGCCTGAATGTGATTACTGTCACTAGAGAGGTAGTGCTTGATAGACTAACGGGACTGAAGGTGGACAAGTCCCCAGGACCGGATGAAATGCATTCCAGGGTTCTGAAAGAAATGGCAGAGGTGATAGTGGATGCCTTAGTAATTATTTACCAAAATTTGCTGGACTCCGAGGAAGTGCCGGAAGATTGGAAAACGGCTAATGTTACGCCGCTGTTTAAAAAAGGTAGCAGGCAAAAGGCAGGGAATTATAGGTCGGTTAGTTCAACGTCTGTAGTTGGAAAAATGCTAGAATCCGTCATCAAAGAAGAAATAGTGAGGCACCTAGAAAAGAATGGTTTGATCGAGCAGACGCAGCACGGATTCGTGAAGGGGAAGTCGTGTTTGACGAATTTATTGGATTTCTATGAGGATGTGACTTGTGCGGTAGACAGAGGGGAACCGGTGGATGTGGTGTTTTTAGATTTCCAAAAGGCATTTGATAAGGTGCTTCATAAAAGGTTGCTTCTCAAGGTTAGGGGGCATGGAGTTGAGGGTAAGGTGTTAGCGTGGTTGAGGATTGGCTGTCTAATAGGAAGCAGAGAGTTGGTATCAATGGGTGCTATTCTGGTTGGCAGTTGGTGACTAGTGGAGTGCCGCAGGGATCGGTGCTGGGGCCTCAACTATTTACCATTTATATAGATGATCTGGAGGAGGGGGCTGTGTGTAGGGTGACGAAATTTGCTGATGACACAAAAATGAGTGGAAAAGCAAATTGCGTGGAGGATGCGGAAAGTCTGCAGAGGGATCTGGATAGGCTGAGCGAGTGGGCGAGGACCTGGCAGATGGAGTATAATGTTAGCAAGTGTGAGGTTATCCACTTTGGCAGGAATAATAGTAGGAGGGATTATTATTTAAAGGGCAAAAAGCTGCAGCATGCTACAGTGCAGAGGGACCTGGGGGTCCTTGTGCACGAGTCGCAAAAACCCAGTCTGCAGGTGCAGCAGGTGGTCAAGAAGGCGAATGAAATGTTGGCCTTTATAGCGAGGGTAATAGAATATAAAAGCAGGGAGGTGTTGCTGCAACTGTACAGGGCACTGGTGAGGCCGCAGCTGGAGTACTGTGTGCAGTTTTGGTCGCCGCACTTGCGGAAGGATATATTGGCCTTGGAGGGAGTGCAGAGGAGGTTCACTAGGCTGATACCAGAGATGAGGGGGTTGGACTATGAAGAGAGACTAAATAGACTAGGTCTGTACTCGTTGGAGTTTAGAAGGCTGAGGGGGGATCTTATAGAGACGTATAAGATAATGAAGGGGATGGATAGGGTAGAGGTAGAGAGATTCTTCCCACTTAGAAAGGACAGCAGGACTAGAGGGCACAGCCTCAAGATAAGTGGGGGGGGGAGCAGTTCAGAACGGAGTTGAGGAGGAACTTCTTCACTCAAAGGGTGGTGAATCTCTGCCCGTTGAAGTGGTGGAGGCTGCCTCGCTAAATATATTTAAGTCACGGGTAGATAGGTTTTTGACAGACAGGGGATTAAGGGTTATGGGGAGAGAGCGGGAAAGTGGAACTGATCCACTTCAGATCAGCCATGATCTTATTGAATGGCGGAGCAGGCTCGAAGGGCCAGATGGCCTACTCCTGCTCCTATTTCTTATGTTCTTATACAGTATAATTTGGATAAGTGTGAGGTTATTCACTTTGGAAACAGAAACAAGGTGGCAGATTACTACCAGAATAGCTGTAAATTGGGAGAGGGGAGTGTGCAGAGGGATCTGCAACAACTGGTGTCCTTGTGCACCAGTTGTTGAAGGTAAGCATGCAGGTACAGCAGGCAGTAAAGAGGTTTCGAGTACAGGAGCAGGAATGTGTTGTTGCAATTATACAGGGGCCTTGGTGAGGCCACACCTAGAGTATTGTGTACAGTTTCGGTCTCCGTTTCTGAGGAAGGATGTTCTTGCTCTCGAGGGAGTGGAGTGAAGGTTTACCAGGCTGATTCCAGGGATGGTGGGACTGATGTATGAGGAGAGATTGACTGGGTTAGGATTGTTTTCACTGGAGTTCAGACAAATGAGGAAAATTTCATAGAGATTTATAAAATTCTAACAGGACTGGACAGGGTAGATGCAGGGAGGATGTTCCTGATGATGAGGGAGTCCAGAACCAGGGGGTCACAGTCTGAGGATTCAGGGTAGACCATTTAGGACAGAGGTGAGGAGACATTTCTTCACCCAGAGAGTGGTGAGCCTGTGGAATTCATTACCACAGGGAGTAGTTGATGTCAAAACGTTGAAAGTATTCAAGGGCGTGTAGCGAATGGGATCAAAAGTTATGAGGAGAAAACAAGATTAGGCTATTGAGTTGGATGATCAGCCATGATTGTAATGAATGGTGTAGCAGGCTTGAAGGGCCGAATAGCCTCATCCTACTCCTGTCTTTGAGATTAAAACTCATCTTTGAATTCTGTGGCCTGGGCCTCGGCTCCTCCCTCTGTGACTGGATCCTGAACTTCCTAACTGACAGACCACGATCAGTAAGGATAGGCAACAATACCTCCTCCACGATCATCCTCAACACCAGTGTCCCACAAGGCTGTGTTCTCAGCCCCCTACTATACTCCTTATACACCAATCACTGCACGGCCAAATTCCCCTCCAATTCCATTTTCAAGTTTGCTGATGACACAGCTGTAGTGGGTCAGATCTCAATGACAAGATAGAGTACATGGAATGAGGTAGAGAATCTGGTGCAGCGACAATAATCTTTCCCCCAATGTCAACAAAACAAAGGAGCTTGTCATCGACTTCAGGAAACATAGTGGAGAACATGCCCTGTCTACATCAACAGGAATGATTGTAGAAATGGTTGAGAGCTTCAAGTTTTTAGGTGTCCAGCTCACCAACAACCTGCCCTGCCACCATCCCACCCCCCATCCCAGTGCTGACTATGGTTAAGAAAGTTCACCAACGATGTGTAATTCATCTCCCAACTTCCCAAAGCCTATCTACAAAGCACCAGTCAGGAGTGTGATGAAGTAACAACAGAAACTGCTGGAGAATCTGTGCAGATCTGGCAGCATCTGTGGGGGAGAGAAGCAGAATTATTGCTTTGGGTTCTAGTGTCCTAGGTTAGTGATCTGGAACTCACTCCTTGAAGGGTGGCACATGTAGAAATCCTTGTCATGTTTAGAGGATGTGGATTTGAGGGGCGATGCTAAGGAACTCTGGGCCAAGGTCTGAGAGATGACATTAGGTTGGACGGGTAGTTACCAGCTGAGCAGAGGGCGTTCCAATTCTGTGAAGCTTCAGTTCTAACTGCTGTGTGTTTACAATGCTGTTTAATGCTAAGGCTATGCAGGGAGGTTTAAACTGATTCAGAGGGGGGGTGGGATCCTGAGTAGAGGGGGTGAAAGTGAGGGGGGCATAGATGGGGACTGCAATGCACGGCATTGTGGGGCTGGGGCGGAGCAGGGTTTGAAATGCATATACTTTAATGCGAGGAGTATTAGCAATAAAGTGGATGAACTTGCAGCGTGGATCAGTACCTGGGACTTTGATGTTGTGGCCATTTCAGAGACATGGATAGAGCAGGGACAGGAATGGATGTTGCAAGTCCCGGGGTTCAAATGCTTTAGTCAGAGTAGAGAAGGAGGTTTAAGAGATCTGTGGATAGGTTTATGGACGAAAAGGGATTGGTTTAGGTTAGAGGGTCATTGTTTTTTAACTGGTTGGCGCAACATCGTGGGCCGAAGGGCCTGTTCTGCGCTGTAATGTTCTATGTTCTATTTAAATGATCTGGGATTCTGGTCATTAATTGTAACGTCTCTGTATATTGCTGAGTGAGGTTTGTTTGAGAATCTCTGGCTTTGAAGCTGTTTTTGGATTTGGGATGAATATTGAGCTGTCAGGTATGTAATTCTGCTTGTTTTTTGTTGGTTTTGAAGAGCGTTGATGAAGAAAGTCACTGCGCTGGAACATAAAGTGCACAGGCGAGCACTCAGCAAGGAGAGTTTCATCAGCTACATCCAGGTAACATCAGAACAGAAAAAGAACTAAACATCTTGATTGTTAGAGGCAGCAAGAAGGTGGGGTGGTGATAATATCACTGAACCAGTCATCCAGGGACCCAGGCGAAAGCTCTGGCGACTCGCGTTCAAATGCCACCATTGCTGCTGGTGGAATTTAATTAATAATTGCTAGTCTCAGTAATAGTAATTGTGAAATTCAGCGGTAGGAGATCTGAGTGAGTGACTTTCAGCTGCCTCCTTGTATAATAACCTTCAATGTGGCATCTTAACAGATGCCTTTCCGAAAGTCAAATACACTACATCTACCTGTTCCCCTTTATCCACCTTGAATGTGACTGAATCAAAAAAATTCAAATACATTCAGAAAGGTTCATTTATTTGTCACAAATAAGATTTACATTAACACTGCAATGAAGTTACTGTGAAATTCCCCGAGTTGCCCACACTCCAGCACCTGTTTGGGTAAGTGAATCTAACCAGCACGTCTTTTGGACTGTGGGAGGAAACGTGAGCACCTGGAGGAAACCCACGCAGATATGGGGAGAACGTGCAAAGCAGACAGATAGATATCAGTTAAATACAAAAGCCATAATGGCTTTGACTCATTTTCCAGCTATTCTATTAGAACCTCTTTAATAAAGGATTCTCGCAATTGCTCTTTGACAGACGTTAAGCTAACCAACTGATAGTTTTCTGCTTTCCTGAATAAAGTTTTAGATTTGCTATTTTGCTGTGAAATGGCCTCAAAGTCCCTCCGTTGAGGGGTGAGTTAGAGATGAGCAGTAAATGCCAGCCCAGCCAGTGACACCCACATCTCACTGACACCTCACTCCACCTCCTGGCCCTCGTACACTCCCTCACCCTCACTCCACCCTCCTGACCCTCGTACACTCCCTCACCCTCACTCCACCCTCCTGACCCTCGTACACCCCCTCACCCTCACTCCACCCTCCTGACCCTCGTACACTCCCTCACCCTCACTCCACCCTCCTGACCCTCGTACACTCCCTCACCCTCACTCCACCCTCCTGACCCTCGTACACTCCCTCACCCTCACTCCACCCTCCTGACCCTCGTACACTCCCTCACCCTCACTCCACCCTCCTGACCCTCGTACACTCCCTCACCCTCACTCCCCCTTCCTGGCCCTCGTATACTCCCTCACCCTCACTCCACCTCCTGGCCCTCGTACACTCCCTCACCCTCACTCCACCTCCTGGCCCTCGTACACTCCCTCACCCTCACTCCACCCTCCTGGCCCTCGTACACTCCCTCACCCTCACTCCACCTCCTGGCCCTCGTACACTCCCTCACCCTCATTCCACCTTCCTGGCCCTCGTACACTCCCTCAGCCTCACTCCACCCTCCTGGCCCTCGTACACTCCCTCACCCTCACTCCACCTCCTGGCCCTCGTACACTCCCTCACCCTCACTCCACCTCCTGGCCCTCGTACACTCCCTCACCCTCACTCCCCCTTCCTGGCCCTCGTATACTCCCTCACCCTCACTCCACCTCCTGGCCCTCGTACACTCCCTCACCCTCACTCCACCTCCTGGCCCTCGTACACTCCCTCACCCTCACTCCCCCTTCCTGGCCCTCGTACACTCCCTCACCCTCACTCCACCTCCTGGCCCTCGTACACTCCCTCACCCTCACTCCCCCTTCCTGGCCCTCGTACACTCCCCCCCCCCCCCCCGGCCCTCGGACACCCCCCCCCCCCCCCCCCCCCCCCCCCCCGGACACTCCCACACATGAACTCACTGACCATGTGTTTTCTCTTTCAGTATGAAATAAACTTTCTGGAATTGATTAAGCGACGGCGAGTGGTGAGTGATTCTCAGTTTGTGAGAGATTGAATTAGTCAGTTGTTGGATTGTTGTTTTCTAAACATATTCATTTCCTGCCTAGCGGATTGGCTACAGCTTTAAGAAAGATGAAATTGAATTTGCCATCATTCACCGGATTCACCGATTATTCAATCGAGCTCTGACCAAGTGGAAGGTAAGGCAGTGGTGTGTCCGGGGGGAGGGGGCTGGGCAGGGCGGGGGGGCCGGGGGCTGGGCAGGGCGGGGGGGCCGGGGGGCTGGGCAGGGTGAGGGGGAGGGGGCTCGGGGGGGCCGGTGGCTGGGCAGGGTGGGGGGAGCAGGGGGCTGGTGGCTGGGCAGGGCGGGGGGGCCGGGGGCTGGGCAGGGCGGGGGGGCCGGGGGGCTGGGCAGGGTGAGGGGGCCGGTGGCTGGGCAGGGCGTGGTATGCAAGGGGGGCGGGGGGGCCGGGGGGGCTGAGCAGGGCGGGGGGGCCGGGGGGTCTGAGCAGGGCGGGGTGTGCGCAGGGGCCGGGGGGGCTGGGCCGGGTGAGGGGACGGGGGGGCTGGGCAGGGCGGGGGGGGCTGAGCAGGGCGGGGTGTGCGAGGGGGCCAGGGGCCGGGTGAGGGGGCGGGGGGCTGGGCTGGGCCGGGTGAGGGGGCCGGGGGCTGGGCCGGGCCGGGTGAGGGGGCCAGGGGCTAGGCCGGGTGAGGGGGCTGGGGGCTGGGCCGGGTGAGGGGGCCGGGGGCTGGGCAGGGTGGGGTGTGCCCAGGTGCTGTGGGACGGTTGCTTGAATGCCGCGGGGTGGGTGTGCTTGTGCACGGGTGCCTGGGTGGGTTGGGGGGGGCGGGTATAAACCGAGGGGGATACGGCTGGAGGTGTTAGTGGAGTGTGAGGTACAAATAGTGTAGGAATATAAACTGGGAAGGCCAGGGGGTCCGAGTCAAACTGGGGGCAAATACGAATAGTGTGGGGTTTGGGTCTTTTGAGACAGATTGGGGTCTGAGCTAGGATGGGGTTTGGGGTGCGGGAGGGAATTAGGGGAACAGAATTAGGGGGGTGGGATTGCGTTAAGGGTGTGGGATTGTGGCAGCACAGAAGGGGATTAGGGGGATGGGGTGGGGCGGAGGGGTTTAGGGGTGTGTGGTGGGGATTAGGGGGGCAGGGTGGGAGGGGGTTAGCGGCTTGGGGGTGTTAGGGATGCAGGTGGGGGAGTTTGGGGTGTGTGGGGTGGGGATTAGGATGGGTGTTTGCAGAGAAGTGGCAGATGGACTTCAACGCGGATAAATGTGTAGTCGTCCATTTCGGCAGAACCAACGGGATGAACGAGTACACTATCAAGGGCAGGAGTCTTAGTAGCGTTGAAGAGCAGAAGGATCTCGGGGTCCGGGTCCACAGGACTCTTAAATCGGCCTCGCAGGTGGAGGAGGTGGTCAAGAAGGCGTATGGTGTACTGGCCTTCATTAATCGAGGGATTGAGTTTAGGAGTCGGGAGGTAATGCTGCAACTTTACAGGACCCTCGTCAGGCCTCATTTGGAGTACTGTGCGCAGTTCTGGTCGCCTCACTATAGGAAAGACGTAGAAGCTATTGAAAGGGTGCAGAGGAGATTTACAAGGATGTTGCCTGGACTGGGAGGCATGCCTTATGAAGATAGGTTGAGGGAGCTGGGACTCTTTTCCCTAGAGAGGCGAAGGTTGAGAGGCGACCTGATAGAAGTTTATAAAATGTTGAGAGGAATAGATAGAGTGGACTCTCAGAGGCTATTTCCCCGGGTTGAAATGGTCACTACGAGAGGACACAGATTTAAGGTGCGGGGAGGGAAGTACAGAAGTGATGTTAGGGGTATGTTTTTCACTCAGAGGGTGGTGAGTGAATGGAATCGGCTGCCGTCGGTGGTGGAGGCGAACTCGCTGGGGTCTTTTAAAAGACTTCTGGATGAGTATATGGGGTTTAATGGGATTGGGGGTTATAGATAGGTGTTGATGTGATCGGCGCAACTCATGGGCCGAAGGGCCTGTTTGTGCTGTAGTGTTCTATGTTCTATGTATCCCTTAATGCAGATGGACTTAATGAGTTTGGTTTTACAGGATGATGTCCAGCTGTGGCTCTCACACATCGCTTTCTGCAAGAAATGGGTAAATATTTCCAATAACAATATCTTTAATCCAGCTCCCTCACACTGTCACTCAGTAACCCCTCTCTCCCCCCAGCACCCTGTGTTACTGACTGATATTGGTGTGGTGGTTACATCTCTTGTTTCATTCCCAGAATACCAAGGTGATGCTGAGCAAAGTATTCTCTGCAATGTTGGCTATTCACCCGAACAAGCCAGGTAAGATACACACTGCCAGCGGGGGGCGCGGCTGTGCCAGCTGTGAATATGTTGTGACTGACGTGGTACTCAGTGTTTTTAAAGTATTTTTATTGGATGATCTTGCAGCTTTCTGGATCATGGCTGCTAAGTGGGAGATAGAGGAGCGTTTATCATCTGAAAATGCCAGGCATTTATTTCTCCGTGCTTTGCGTTTCCACCCTGACTGTCCGAAGATCTATCTGGAGGTAAGGGCTGTTTCACCAGCAAGTGTTAATCTGAGAGTGCTCAGAGTGTGGGAATTACCTTCAGCCTGTCTGTCCAAGGTAACTGAGTGTGACCCCCTCCGGTCCATCTCTGAATCTGGGAAACATTGGTTCAAAACCCAGCAAACAGCAATGGCTCAGGATGCATTACGGAGCTATTAACGTCCTTGAACTGGATCTGTCCCGTCTCTGAGCCATGTGGCACCTTCTCTTTGAAAGGATGATGAAGACTCCTGGCTCATTCAGGTCTCTGCCGCAATCCAGGGAAACTTCCGGTTATTTCAAAGCCTTTATTTGCCAAGAGCAAACTCTGTGTGAGTAAGAGACCATCAACAGGGCAGGAGTGGTTAGTACAGCTGCCTCACAGTGCCAGGGACCCGGGTTCGATTCCACCCTCAGGTCACTGTCTGTGTAGAGTTTGCACGTTCTCCCCATGTCTGCATGGGTTTCCTCCAGATGCTCTGGTTTGCTCCCGTAATGCAAAGATATATAGGTTAGATGGATTGTCCATGTGAAATTGCCCCTTCGTGCCCAAGATGTGCAGATTAGATGGATTGTTCCTGAGGAGCAGTATCCAGAGACAGCGATTTTTGGGCGTGTGAAGAGGCAGCAAAAAGGTGCATTTTTCTGTTTATTTTGTTTAACTGTTTATTTCTAGTTTAAGTCGCGAGTTTTTTTCGGCGTTTTTTTTTTTAATTAGTTAGAAACCGGAAGTCGTCACTAGACACTTACCGGGAGTTGTAGTTTTTTTTTCGTGAGCCCCTAATCCTATAAATTAGCGCAGAGAGGATACCCGATCCTCTACACTGGTAGAGAATCCCACCCTCCCACCTCCTCTAACCTAAATTATAAGTGTGGGAAAGTTTTTTTTTCTGCTGGTAATTGTTTCAGGGATGGCAGTTCAGGCAGTGTGCTGCATCTCCTGTGGGATGTATGTGGTGAGGGACTCCAGTAGTGTTTCAGGGGATTTTACTTGTGGGAAGTGTGTTAGATTGAAGCTTCTGGAGGAGCGTGTAAAGGAGCTGGAGGTGGAATTAGAGGAACTCCGCATAATTCGGGAGGCAGAGGTGGACATTGATAGGAGTTATAAGGAGATAGTCACTCCTAGAAATCAGTCTTGGATCACTGCCAGGAAGAGGGGAAAGAAGCAAGTGGGGGGACAATCCCCTGGGGCTGTTCCCCTCCAAAATAGGTTTTCAGTCCTGGAGGCTACAGTTGAGGAGGAATCAACTGGGGATAGCCAAAGGGAGCAGGTCTCTGGGGGTGAGCCTATTGTAAAAGCTCAGGTGGTTAGAGGATGCAAAAGATTGGGCCTCGTGATTGGGGACTCCACCGTTAAAGGGACAGATAGGAGAGTCGGTAGTAAGGGTAGGGACTCAGGGCTGGTGTGTTGCCTACCAGGGGCTGGGGTCCGGGATGTATCAGAGAGGATATTCAAGACTCTTAGGGGAGAGGGAGATCAACCCCAAGCTATAGTTCATGTGGGGACACATGACATAGGGAGGCTAAGGGAAGGGGATATTAAGCAAAGATTTATGGAGTTGGGGTGGAAGCTAAAGGCCAAGTCAGACAGAGTGGTTATCTCTGGACTCTTGCCTGTGCCACGGGAGAGTTTAGAGAGGAATAGAGAGAGGGAAAGTTTGAACTCGTGGCTGAGGGGATGGTGCAGGAGGGAGGGGTTCAAGTACTTGAGCAATTGGGGCTCGTTCTGGGGAAGGTGGGACCTCTATAAGAGGGATGGTTTACACCTGAACCAGAGGGGAACAAATATCCTGGGGGGTAAATTTGTGAAGGCTATGCGGAGTGGTTTAAACTGATTCAGAGGGGGGGTGGGATCCTGAGTAGAGGGGGTGAAAGTGAGGGGGGCATAGATGGGGACTGCAATGCACGGCATTGTGGGGGTGGGGCGGAGCAGGGTTTGAAATGCGTTTACTTTAATGCGAGGAGTATTCGCAATAAAGTGGATGAACTTGCAGCGTGGATCAGTACCTGGGACTTTGATGTTGTGGCCATTTCAGAGACATGGATAGAGCAGAGTCAGGAATGGATGTTGCAGGTCCTGGGGTACAAATGCTTTAGTCGGAGTAGAGAAGGAGGTAGAAGGGGGGGAGGGGTAGCATTATTGGTCAAGGACTGTATCTCAGTGTCAGAGAGGAAGTTTGATGAGGACTTGTCTGTTGAGGTAGTATGGGCGGAGATTAGAAATAGGAGAGGAGAGGTCACCCTGCTGGGAGTCTTTTATAGACCTCCAAAAAGTTCTAGAGAGGTTGAGGAAAGGATTGCGGAGACGATCCTGGTTAGGAG
Organism: Prionace glauca; assembly: GCA_037974335.1. Classification (NCBI taxonomy): domain Eukaryota; kingdom Metazoa; phylum Chordata; class Chondrichthyes; order Carcharhiniformes; family Carcharhinidae; genus Prionace; species Prionace glauca. The sequence continues at coordinate 887,443 of CM075741.1, forward strand.
TGAAAGTAATAGGGTAATTGTTATGGGGGACTTTAACTTTACTAATATTGATTGGAATAGCTATAGCTCTAGCTCGTTAGAGGGGTCAGTTTTTGTTCAAAGTGTGCAGGAAGATTTTTTGACTCAGTATGTAGATAGGCCAACTAGAGGTGAGGCTATATTGGATTTGGTGCTGGGTAATGAGCCAGACCAGGTCCTAGACTTGGAAGTTGGTGTGCATTTTGGTGATAGTGACCACAATTCGGTTACGTTCACCTTAGTGATGGAAAGGGATAGGCATGAATCTCGTGTCAGTAGTTTCAGCTGGGGGAAGGGTAATTATGAGGCTATAAGGAGAGAATTAGGAAACATAGGTTGGACTAGGAGATTACAGGGACTGGGAGCGTCCGAAATGTGGAGTTTTTTCAAGGAGCAGCTACTGCGAGTCTGTGATAGGTATATCCCTGTCAGGCAAGGAGGATTTGGTAGGGCTAGGGAACCGTGGTGCACTAAAAAAGTTGATTCGTTGGTTAGGAAGAAAAAGGAGGCTTATGTTCGGATGAGGCTTGAGGGCTCAGGTAGTGCATTAGAAAGCTTTAGATTGGCTAGGAGGGAGTTGAAGAGGGAGTTAAGAAGGGCTAAAAGAGGACATGAGATGACTTTGGCTGATAGGATTAAGGAGAATCCTAAGGCGTTCTATAGGTATGTCAAGAACAGAAGGTTGGTTAGGGCAAGATTAGGGCCAGTTACAGACAGCAGAGGGCAGTTATGTGTGGAACCAGAAGAGATTGGAGAGGCATTGAACCAATATTTCTCTTCGGTGTTCACGCAAGGGGACATGAATGTAGCTGAGGAGGACACTGGGGTGCAGGGGTGTAAAATAGACAGTATTGCAGTTGATACCGGGGATGTGCTAGATATTCTAGAGGGCTTGAAAATAGATAAGTCCCCTGGTCCGGACGGGATTTACCCTAGGATTCTCTGGGAGGCAAGAGAGGTGATTGCAAAGCCTGTGGCTCTGATCTTCAGGTCATCGTTGGTCTCTGGTATAGTACCAGAAGATTGGAGGACAGCGAATGTTGTCCCATTGTTTAAGAAGGGGAACAGAGACTTCCCCGGGAATTATAGACCGGTGAGTCTTACTACTTTTGTGGGCAAGGTTTTAGAAAGAATTATTAGGGATAGGATTTATAGTTATTTGGAGAATAATGAATTGATTAGAGACAGTCAGCATGGTTTTGTAGCAAGTAGGTCGTGCCTTACTAACCTTATTGAGTTTTTTGAGAAAGTGACCAAAGAGGTGGATAGGGGTAAGGCAGTTGATGTGGTGTATATGGATTTTAGCAAGGCGTTTGATAAGGTTCACCATGGTAGGCTTCTGCAGAAAATGCAGATGTATGGGATTGGGGTGATCTAGGTAATTGGATCAGGAATTGGCTAGCAGATAGGAGACAGAGAGTGGTGGTTGATGGTAAATATTCATCATGGAGTTCGGTTACGAGTGGTGTGCCTCAGGGATTTGTTTTGGGGCCACTGCTGTTTGTAATTTTTATTAATGATCTGGATGAGGGTATAGTTGGGTGGATTAGTAAATTTGCTGATGACACCAAAGTCGGAGGTGTGGTAGATTGTGAGGAAGGGTGTCATAGTTTGCAGGGTGACTTAGACAGGTTGCAGAGCTGGGCCGAGAGGTGGCGGATGGAGTTTAATGCAGAGAAGTGTGAGGTAATTCATTTCGGTAGGAGTAACAGATGTGTTGAGTATAGGGCTAACGGGAGGACTTTGAATAGTGTGGATGAGCAGAGAGATCTAGGTGTATGTGTACATAGATCCCTGAAAGTTGGGAATCAAGTGGATAAGGTTGTTAAGAAGGCATACGGTGTCTTGGCGTTTATTGGTAGGGGGATTGAATTTAGGAGTCGCAGCGTCATGTTGCAACTGTACACAACTCTGGTGCGGCCGCACTTGGAGTACTGTGTGCAGTTCTGGTCCCCACATTACAGGAAGGACGTTGAGGCTTTGGAGAGGGTGCAGAGGAGGTTTACCAGGATGTTGCCTGGTATGGAGGGGAGGTCCTATGAGGAGAGACTGTGAGATTTGGGGTTGTTTTCGCTGGAAAGAAGGAGGCTAAGAGGGGACCTTATTGAAACATATAAGATGATTAGAGGTTTAGACAGGGTAGATAGTGATAGCCTTTTTCCTAGGATGGAGAAATCTAGCACGAGGGGGCATGGCTTTAAATTAAGGGGGGGTAGTTATAGGACTGATGTCAGGGGTAGGTTCTTTACCCAGAGGGTGGTGAGGGACTGGAATGCCCTGCCTGCTGCAGTTGTAAATGCGCCTAGTTTGGGGGCGTTTAAGAGATCTGTGGATAGGTTTATGGACGAAAAGGGATTGGTTTAGATTCGTCGGTCAGTGTTTTTTTTAAAAGACTGGTCGGCGCAACATCGTGGGCCGAAGGGCCTGTTCTGCGCTGTAATGTTCTATGTTCTAAGGGGATAATGAGCAAGGTTAAGGGGATTGGGCTTGGGTAAGAACCTCTTTGGAGGGTGGATGTAGAATCGATGGGTCAAATGGCCTCTTTCTGCACTGTTGGGATTCTAAGAACCCTGGTACCTTGGCTGCACCCCCATGCATGTGTAGACATCAGCTTCACTGACCCTCAGCAGGAGAATGTGACCAAGGCAGAGCAAACTACCCAGAATGCACCTTGGCTGTCACATGACTGGCCACACTGATGTGGACGCTCACATTACAGAGTCCTGGCGTGCTGGGGAACGGGGAAATGCTGCCAGAGTGTCCTTCCTGGGTTCTGGTTATTAACATCGTGGGCTCTCTGGCCCCCAGGAGAGGGTTTGGGGGGCGGGGGGGAGGGGATAATCTCGGGTTGGGGGGGTGTGGAGGGGGTAATCTCGGGTTGGAGGTGGAGGGAGGGGGTAATCTCGGGTTGGCGGTGGGGGTGGGGGGTAACCTCGGGTTGGGGGGGTGTGGAGGGGGTAATCTCGGGTTGGAGGTGGAGGGAGGGGGTAATCTCGGGGTGGTGGTGGAGGGAGGGGGTAATCTCGGGTTGGCGGTGGGGGGGAGGGGGTAATCTCGGGTTGGCGGTGGGGGGGAGGGGGTAATCTCGGGTTGGCGGTGGGGGGGACGGGCTGCAGGGGCAGTGGGTACAGTTCAGGCCGTCCATAGCTGTTCCTGCTTCTGTCTTTCCCAGTATTTCCGGATGGAGCTGATGAACGTTGAGAAACTGCGGAAGGAAAAGCAACTTCTGGAGGCAGCAAACCTGGAGCAGGTACAGAGAACTGAGAGCCCGGTCTTATGTTCATTTTCACGAGATTCTTCCATCTTTGATACAAAGGCAAACACCAACCATTGTCCGATTCAAAAGTTCTTTATTCTTCTTACATGTGCAAGCTGGCAAACCTTTACTACGTAACTTCCACCCAGTGCTGGGAATCAGGTAGCAAAGGCGTGTTGAGCAATGGGACAATCTTCCTTTATGTAGCTTTTACAATCCTTCAGATCACATGTGATCTGATACAGTATAGCTAATCACAAGACAAAAAACAACACAGCACAGGAAACAGGCCCTTCGGCCCTACAAGCCCACGCTGCCCATTTTAACACTCAGTGAGTGCCTCATTCCAATCCTTCTCCTACCTACGACTTTTGTCTACATCTAGTGGACTCCACAATAAAGAGGTGCAAATTTAGGGGACTATATGTGCGCCAGATTAAGGGAGATCCAATTTAGGGACAATTTATTAACAACAATCAGCCTAACAGCACATTTTTGTGGTGTGGGAGGAAACCGGAGCACCCGGAGAAAACCCACGCAAGCACGGGGAGAATGTGCAAACTCCCACAGACACCGACCCAAGCCAGAGATCCGACCCGGGTCCCTGTAACTGCACAGCAAATAGTGATAGTCACTGAGCTGTCGTGTTGCCCATCAGTTGGTCCAGTTTAAGCGTACACTAACGACGTGAAGCACTAGGCAACTCTCGAAGCAACATCCAAGAGCAGCCCTTGACCGACCCACCGCGTGTACGCCCCTTGTTGGCCGACAAGGTGGACCGAATCGCCTGTGAATGTAAAAGGAGACATCGATAAACATACAACAGGCTGTACAGATATTCATGGACTATCTCCAGAAGACACCCTTTGTTCTAGTCAAGTTAACCTTATCTAAGGTCACAATATCGTTACATTGAAAGAAAGAGAACTGTTAAAGATAAATTCACTAATCACAGATGTTTTAAACATGTCCTTTTGAAATCAACTCAAAAGTTCTTAGTTACATGCGATGTTAACCCGTTGATATCTCATTCTCTCCTTTTATCATTTCATAATAACTTTAACTTTTAGAGAGGTGTTTGTGCTCTGTTATAGGCCAGGCATCGACAGAGACATTGTAGCAAGAACAGTAATAAGCAAACCACCAAATAATGTTTCCCAAATATGTTACCATTCCTTCCCAGTCCCCAAAGGGCCACTGGCCAGGGGGATTGTCGTCCTTAAAGTCCTGCCCTCAGTTCTAATTTATCAGCTGTCTTTTTGATGTGCCCAGCTAAATCAGTGATATTGTCGGAGGAGTCTGGAATATATGTACAGCACTCAGAGCCTGTTAGGGCGCAGGTGCCTCCAGTAGTCACCAACAAGTAATCTAAAGCCATTCGATTTTGGAGTGCCACCATCCGTATAGCTATGACTTCAGCTGAAACTTCGGAGATAGTGGTGCTGACGTCCTCTAATCCATCCGCAGTATCGTTAGCTATTTTCTCAAGAGCTGGTGCCGTATTGAACAGTTCTCACACCGCCCTTGCTGGCCCATAGGTACATAAGAACATAAGAAATAGGAGCAGGAGTAGGCCATCTAGCCCTTCGAGCCTGCCCCGCCATTCAATAAGATCACGGCTGATCTGTCGTGGCTCAGCTCCACTTTCCCGCCCTCTCCCCATAACCCTTAATCCCCTCTCTCATCAAAAACCCATCAACCCGCGTCTTAAAAATATTTAGCGAGGCAGCCTCCACCACTTCAACGGGCAGAGAGTTCCCATTTGAGTGAAAAAGTTCCTCCTCAACTCCGTTCTAAACCACCCCCCTTTTATCTTGAGGCTGTGCCCCCTAGTCCTACTGTCTTTTTTGAGCGGGAAGAGTCTCTCCACCTCTATCCTATCCATCCCATTCATCATCTTATACGTCTCAATGAGATCTCCCCTCATTCTTCTAAACTCTAACGAGTACAAGCCCAGTTTATTCAGCCTCTCCTCATAGCTCGATCCCCTCAACTCCGGTATCAGCCTAGTAAACCTCCTCTGCACTCCCTCCAAGGCTAAAATATCTTTGCGCAGGTGCGGCGCCCAAAACTGCACACAGTACTCCAGCTGCGGCCTCACCAATGCCCTATACTGCTGCAGCAAGACCTCCCTACTTTTATATTCAATCCCCCTCGCTATGAAGGCCAGCATCCCATTCGCCTTCCTGACCACCTGCTACACCTGCAAGCTGGGTTTTTGTGACTCATGCACAAGGACCCCGAGGTCCCTCTGCACCGTCGCCTGCTGCAGTTTTTCACCCCGTAAGTAATAGTCCTTCCTACCATTCTTCCTACCAAAGTGGACTACCTCACATTTGCCAACATTAAATTCCATTTGCCATTTTCTGGCCCATTCGCCCAGCCTATCTAGATCCTTCTGTAGATTCTCCACACCCTCCGCACAATTTGCCGTTCCCCCAATCTTGGTGTCATCAGCAAATTTCGACACCCTACACTCGGTTCCCTCCTCCAGATCATCTATATAAATGGTAAATAGCTGAGGCCCCAGCACCGACCCCTGGGGCACTCCACTAGTCACCATCCGCCAATCCGAATAGCACCCGTTGACCCCCACTCTCTGCCTCCTATTTGACAATCAATCCTCTATCCACGCTAACACCCTACCCCCAACTCCATGTCCCTCGACCTTCTGCAATAACCTCTTGTGAGGTACTTTGTCAAACGCCTTCTGAAAATCTAGAAAGACCACATCCACCGGCTCTCCTCTATCCACCACCCTAGACACATCCTCATAGAACTCCAGTAAATTTGTCAGACACGACTTCCCTTTAATGAAACCATGCTGCGTCTGCTCTATCAAGCAATTCCCTTCAAGATGCCTCGCAATTTCCTCCTTAATGAAAGATTCTAACATTTTACCTACCACAGACGTTAAACTAACCAGCCTATAATTCCCTGCCTTTTGCCTGGCACCCTTCTTAAACAACGGCGTAACATTAGCCGTTTTCCAATCATCCGGCACTTCCCCGGAATCCAGCGACGTCTGGAAAATAACCACCAAGGCATCCACTATCACCTCCGCCATTTCTTTCAGAACCCTCGGATGCATTCCATCCGGTCCTGGGGACTTGTCCACAATCAGCCCCTCCAGTCTGTCGAGCACCGCCTCTCTAGTAACAGTAATGTCATTAAGACCCTCCATTCCTACCACCTTTCCATCACTAACACGTGACAAATTATTCACGTCCTCCTCCGTGAAGACAGAAACAAAAAAGTTATTCAATACCTGAGCCATATCCCCATCCCCTACCACTAGGTCCCCTTTCTCATCCTCTAAAGGACCAACGTTCACCCTAGCCAGCCTCTTAGGAAGAGCTATCATCCGAAATTGCTCAGCTTCTGTGATGGCCCGATCTCAGCAGGCGTATCTTGGGGTGGGAATGTAGGGAGTCATAGTGCCGGACATAGGGGACCACGTACGCTAGATGGCAAGATCTAAACCAGTCCCAGGGAAGCCAAGGATAGGCGTTATTTCCACAGATAAAATAGGTGCCATTGTACACTATCATGTCATTTAATAGAACTGGGTGGAGACTGAATGGAGCTCCTACAGTTGTTCAAACTGATTTGGTTGTAGGGCAATGGACTTTAGACCTTAGCTTTACCATAATACTACTGAGAGCAGTGACATTAAACTGCTAAATGCAGTAGCTATGGCTAGTGGGTTTGGTTCCGTTCCTTATCAGGCAGATGGATCCCCTTTGATTGTTTACACAAAGTGGGGTGGAGAGTCTGATCTATTATAGTTGGGTCGATAGAGTGCTCCTTCATTGTAGAAACATCACTACTGATGTCAATTAGCCAATTTTCTCTCATAGTCCAAACCCCTTTTCTTATTCCATCCTCAGTTCTGTTTTGATACAAAATCCATTCTATCATTTCCTTGGTTTTGAGAGAAACAGGGAACATGGGGATCCCCCCTTTGGCCTGTGGCGGTACAGAACGTAGAACACTACAGCACAAACAGGCCCTTCGGCCCACAAGTTGCGCCGATCATATCCTTACCTACCAAACCTATTTATAACTCCCAATCCCATTAAACCCCATATACTCATCCAGAAGTCTCTTAAAAGACCCCAGCGAGTTCGCCTCCACCACCGACGACGGCAGCCGATTCCACTCACTCACCACCCTCTGAGTGAAAAACTTACCCCTGACATCTCCTCTGTACTTCCCTCCCCGCACCTTAAATCTGTGTCCTCTCGTCATAACCATTTCAGCCCGGGGAAATAGCCTCTGAGAGTCCACCCTATGTATACTTCTCAACATTATGTAAACCTCTATCAGGTCGCTTTTCAATCTTTGTCTCCCCAGGGAGAAGAGACTGAGCTCCCTCAACCTATCCTCATAAGGCATGCCTCCCAGTCCAGGCAACATCCTTGTAAATCTCCTCTGCACCCTCTCAATAGCTTCTACATCTTTCCTATAGTGAGGCGACCAGAACTGCACACAGTACTCCAAATGGGGCCTGACAAGGGTCTTATAAAGTTGCAGCATTACCTCCCGACTCCTAAACTCAATCCCTCGATTAATGAAGGCTCGGCCTTGGCGGGTAAGATTAAGGAGAATCCAAGGCCTTCTACAAATATGTGAGGAGTAAAATGATGAGAAGAGAAGGGATTGGACCTATAAAAGGTGAAGGGGGAAAAGTCTGTGTGGAACCAGAAGAAATGGCAGAGGTGCTTAATGAGTACTTTGCCTCGGTATTCACGGTGGAAAGTGATCTGGGAGGTTGTACTACAGGTTTGCAGCAGACTGAAAAGATTGAGTGTGTGGATGTTAAAGAAGAGGATGTGTTGGAACTTTTAAATTCCATCTAGATAAGTCGCCGGGACTGGATGGGATATACCCCAGGATACTGTGGGAGGCCAGGGAAGTGATTGCAGAGCCCCTGACGATGATCTTTGTGGCGTTGATGGAGTTGGGAGAGGTTTTGGAGGATTGCGGATGTAGTCCCTATTTTCAAGAAAGGGAACAGAGATAGCCCGGGAAATTACCGGCCGGTGAGTCTGACCTCAGTGGTTGGTAAGTTGATGGAGAGGATTCTGAGGGACAGGATTTATGAGCGTTTGGAGAAGTTTAGAATGATCAGAAATAGTCAGCATGGATTTGTCAAGGGCAGGTCGTGCCTTACGAGCCTAGTTGAGTTCTTCGATAATGTGACTGAACACATTGATGAAGGAAGAGCGGTGGATGTGGTTTACATGGACCTCAGCAAGGTGTTTGATAAGGTCCCCCATGCAAGACTTCTTGAGAAGGTGAGAGGGCATGGGATCCAAGGGCCTTTGGCCTTGTGGATCCAGAACTGACTTGCCTGCAGAAGGCAGAGAGTGGTATGCGCAAGCGACCCAACACCTGTTTACGTTAAAGTTTACAGCGTACTCCTAAGACACATACAAAAAGGTGTTAAAGTGAAATTGTCCATTAGTCAGTCCATCTTTCAGGCTTCCTTTCTGTTGAACCAGTTGTCCTAGTGCCAGGAAAACAGCTGAAAGGCTGAAGGTGAGGGTAAACTTCATGATTTATTAGTGGATGTTGGTGTCCACCGTTTACAGTCACTCGGATGTATCCAGCGAGGTTGCCCTTGAACCTTGATTGCATTTGGAGTCTGGAGGAGAACTTGGAATGGTCCTTTCTGCCGTGGTCCAGTTCTTTATTAGCATGAGATTTCCTATGTGTGGTCCAGGGAAGTAGTCCTGTGGGTCAGAATCTTGATCCAGTATCTGTGGAGTTGATCCAAAGGTGCACTGTAACTGTGAATAAAGAAATTATGTTAGCTGTCAGAAGTACTTCTGCATTTCATCTCCCATAACGTGTAAATCTATCTGGGTGAGTGGGCCTGTACTCGCATCCCAGGGTGTCCTGCTTGGGTTACCATAGATTGTCTCCGCAGCCGATAATCCTGTGGTAGAGCGGGGTATTATTCTCATGTGGTAGAGAGCTAAGGGTAAGACTAACTAATTTAGACCGATTTCAGATGTTAGTTTGGCCATCTTAGCTTTAAGGGCCCCATTAGCTGTTTCCACTATCCCTGCTGCCTGGGGGTGGTAGGCATGGAAGGACCGCTGCTGAATGTGTAACATGTCACATAGTTCCTTATTAATTTTCCCTACGAAATGGGGGCCATTGTCTTAGATAATCTGTTGGGGCACCTCAAATCTCGGTACTATTTCTGTCAATAACTTTACTACTTTTGAGGCCTTGTTATTTGTAGTTGGGAAAGCCTCTATCCATCACTAAACACATCAACAATTACAAAACAATATTTATAACACTGTACAGGCGGTAAATCGATAAAATCCAACTGAATACAATCAAATGGGCCACCCGACAAGGGTGATTTCCCTGGTGAGCACTTTATTCCTTGGCCAATGTTATTTTGTTGGCAGGTTAAACATGATGCTACGCGAGACTGAGCAACCTCGGCTAATCGGGTGCCACCAGGTATGAAGCAATATTCCACTCATTCCCTCCTTCCCAAGGTGGGTGTCAGAGTGTAGACAATCAATCAGTAAAGGCAGGAATGTATCTGGGATACAAACTTGGCCAGCAGGTCACTGCCTCTGTGGAGTTTGCACATTCTCCTCGTGTCTGCGTGGGTTTTCTCCGGGTGCTCCGGTTTCCTCCCACAGTCCAAAGATGTGCGGGTTAGGTTGATTGGCCATGCTAAAATTGCTCCTTAGTGCCCTGAGATGTGTAGGTTAGAGGGATTAGCAGGTAAATGTGTAGGGATATGGGGATAGGGTCTGGGTGGGATTGTGTTCGGTGCAGACTCGATGGGCCGAAGGGCCTGTTTCTGCACTGTAGGGTTCTATGCTGGAGTGACCCAGAGTCCTGTTGATGCAGAATGCGAACATCCATGTGTCTTCCAAAGATCTTTTTCAGAAGCAGGGGCATCACCCTGTAAGTGCTGAATAGTGACTATATCTGGCACGCCCAGTGTGTTCAGGGAAGGCGAGCGATTTATCGCCTGTTTATTCATGGTGGGCACTGTGTTAGTTTGGGCTGTTGCAGCCTTTTTGGTGGCATAATCAGCCCTGGCATTACCCCTGGTCGCTGCCGAGTTACCGGCAGTGTGGGTGGTAAATTTAATAATGACCAGTTGTTTAGGGAGGAGGCTGGCTTGGAGAAGGTTGTGGATATAAGGGGAATTTTGGATGGGGCTTCCCGAGGACGTGAGGAACCCCCTTTGGGCCCACAGTTGGCCAAAATCTTGAGAGCGCTAGGTTGCCTTCTCCAATCCTCCTCCTCCTCCTGTTGCTGATCAGTGTCAGTACTTTAGAACAACAATGGCATGCCGGCTTTGTCAGGAGGTACCTCTGATTATTTTATCTTTTCTTTGTTCAGTCTGCCGCTCCAGCCCTTTTTCTCGGTCTCGTCTCTCCCTTTCCAATCTCCCTTGTTCTGCTCTCTCTCTCTCTCTCTTTTGTCCTTCTCATTCTTTTCACATTCCCACTTCAACATTTCCCACGTTTTGGGTTTCTCTCCTTCATCACATTCACTGATCCCTCTCCGAAGTGCGTTATCCTCCCAGCTGGCCAGCTTTGATTTTTCGGTTACTTCCTTTTAATTGGCACAAGGAGTCACATCTCCAACTTCACCTAATTCCCAACCTTTACTTTTTTTTTCTGAAAACAATTTAATAAACACTCCACGAGGACAAACAGGCTTTAACAATTCCTCCTCTCAATCTAATGCAACAACAACCACCTACATTCAACAAGCAACCAGACCACACAAACACTCTGAAATACATTATTATTTCAACCTTAGATTTTCTCGAATCAATTTTGCATCTTGCTCATTAATATGAAATATTTCCCTAGTAATTCCCACCAATTCCTACATCTCAGAGGACTCGAACCTCAAATTCTTCCAACCTAGGGACTCGAACCCTGGCCACCGGGGTGGGGGGCTCAAACCTCCTGGATTTAATATACCAAAACCCTGGGGGCTCTAACCTCCAGGTAGACGTGAGGGATTCGAACCTTCCACTTCCTTATTGAATAAACCTGGGGACTCGAATCTCCTGGTGGAGGATTAGCCAGGACGTAAGCTGTCTCTGGGTTCCATCAATACAGGGCCTCGGGGGGGACGAGGGGTCGACTGGGTGTTAGTTCAGTGAGAGAAACCAAGGTTAATCTTACTTTGTGGGCCGTCCGTCTCACATTACTGACTCCCAGACAATCGCTTATTCACATATACAGAGGACATCTGTATATGTTGGAACCCTGCCCACAACGCCAATTGTTATGTTCATTTTCACGAGATTCTTCCATCTTTGATACAAAGGCAAACACCAACCGTTGTCCGATTCAAAAGTTCTTTATTCTTCTTACATGTGCAAGCTGGCAAACCTTTACTACGTAACTTCCACCCAGTGCTGGGAATCAGGTAGCAAAGGCACGCCGATCAATGGGACGATCCTCCTTTATGTGGTTTTACAATCCTTCAGATCACATGTGATCTGATACAGTATAGCTAATCACAAGACACACTTTGTTCTAGTCAGGTTAACCATATCTAAGGTTGTAATATCGTTGTGTTGAAAGAAAAAGAGAACTGTTAAAAGGTAAATGTTTTAATCACAGACGCTTTAAGGTTATCATTTTGAAATCAACTCAAAAGTTCTTAGTTGCATGTGATGTTAACCCCTTGATATCTCACCGGGACAGGGAGAGAGAAACTGAGAGCCTGGGGCAAGCGAAACAGAATGGAGAAACCGAGGACAAAGAAAGTGCAGTTGGAGGGGATGAAGGGGCTGAGTGAGGCAGGGGGGATGTGTGGGGAGAGGAAGGGGATGCTGTTGGAGGTGGGGATGGGACAGGCGAGAAAGGAAAGTATAGTGGAGGGCATTTATTTGGGGTAAGGAGTGAGTGGGATTTGAATTGGGGGCAAGGCTGGTGGAGGGGCAATGCTGTCAGTGGTGTGGGATGTTGGCAGTGCCACAGGCTGGTAGGTGTTGGGTTGGTGAGGGGGTTTGCTTTGGGGAGGGGTGCTAGGGTTGAGTGTAGGTAGGAGGGTGGGTGTTCGGGTTGGGGTGTGAGGGCAGGATGGTGGGGGTGGGGACAGGACGGGGTGGGGGATATATGTGGATGTGCCTTAGCTTTGATTGGAATGTGTTTTTAGTGAATGTCAGGCACTCCCTTGATGCAGAGTGACAGTCTGTGTGTGGTGTTAGGGGAGTGTCCACACTCACTGACAGTCACTCTACCCCCTGTCCCATTGCTTTGTAACTGGCAGTCACGCTGAGCCTTTCTTCTGCTCATTGTCTCCAGGCTAAGTCGGGGAATCCCACAGAGATTATCCGGGGAGAGTTGGCTCGTATTGTGTACAAGAACGCCATTCAGAAATTCCCTGGTAAGTGAATGCTCCCTTGTTCACACTCACTCTGGGGATATGGAAATCTGTTCACACTCACTGTGTATATGGGAGATGGATGAGATTCTAAATGAATATTTCTCATCAGTATTTACTGTTGAGAAAAGCATGGATGTTAGGGAACTTGGGGAAATAAATAGTGATGTCTTGAGGAGTGTACATATTACAGAGGAGGTGGTGCTGGAAGTCTTAAAGCACATCAAGGTAGATAAATCCCCGGGACCTGATGAAGTGTATCCCAGGACATTGTGGGAGGCTAGGGAGGAAATTGCGGGTCCCCTAGCCAAGATATTTGAATCACCGATAGTCACGGGTGAGGTGCCTGAAGATTGGAGGGCGGCAAATGTTGTGCCTTTGTTTAAAAAGGGCTGCAGGGAAAAGCCTGGGAACCACAGGCCAGTGAGCCTCACATCTGTGGTGGGTAAATTATTGGAAGGTATTTTGAGAGACAGGATCTACAGGCATTTAGAGAGACAAGGACTGATTAGGGACGGTCAGCATGGCTTTGTGAGTGGAAAATCATGTCTCACAAATTTAATTGAGTGTTTTGAAGGGGTAACCGAGAAGGTAGATGAGGGCAGTACAGGTGATGTTGTCTACATGGACTTTGACAAGGTACTGCATGGTAGGTTGTTGCATAAAGCTAAATATCACAGGATCCAGGGTGAGGGATCTAAATGGAGACAAAATTGGCTTCTTGACAGAAGCCCAAGGGTGGTTGTAGAGAGTTGTTTTTCAAACTGGAGGCCTGTGACCAGTGGTGTGCCTGAGGGATCAGTGCTGGGTTCACTGTTATTTGTCATTTATATTAATGATTTGATGAGAATATAGGAGGTATGGTTAGTAAGTTTGCAGATGACACCAAGATTAGTGGCATAGTGGACAGTGAAGAAAGTTATCTCCGATTGCAACGGGATCCTGATCAATTGGGCCATTGGGCTGACGAATGGCAGATGGAGTTTAATTTAGACAAATACAAAGTGATACATTTTGGTAGATTGAACCAGGGCAGGATTTACTCAGTTAATGGTAGAGCACTGAGGAGAGTTACAGAACAAAGAGATCTAGGGTACAGGTTCATAGCTCCTTGAAAGTGAAGTCACAGGTGGACAGAGTGGTGAAGAAGGCATTCAGCATGCTTGGTTTCATTGGTCAGAACACTGAATACAGGAGTTGGGACGTCTTGTTGAAGTTGTACAAGACATTGGTAAGGCTACACTTGGAATACTGTGTACAGTTCTGGTCATCCTATTATAGAAAGGATATTATTAAACTAGAAAGAGTGCAGAAAAGATTTACTAGGATGCTACCAGGACTTGATGATTTGAGTTATAAGGAGAGGCTGGATAGACTGGGACTTTTTTCTCTGGAGTGTAGGAGGCTGAGGGGTGATCTTTTGGAGGTCTATAAAATAATGAGGGACACAGATCAGCTAGATAGTCAATATCTTTTCCCAAAGGTAGGGGAGTCTAAAACTAGAGGGCAAAGGTTTAAAGTGAGAGGGGAGAGGTTCGAAAGTATCCAGAGGGGCAATTTTTTCACACAGGGGGTGAGTATCTGGAACAAGCTGCCAGAGGTAGTAGTCGAGGTGCGTACAATGTTGTCTTTTAAAAAGCATTTAGATAGTTACATGGGTGTAGAGGGATATAGGCCAAATGCGGGTACAAAGAACAATCCAGCACGGGAAACAGGCCCTTCGGCCCAACGAGCCCGCGCTGTCACATCACCCTACACCTATTCTACCCTGCATATCTATGAATGGAACCCTACTCAGTCAGATTCAGGGAAGAAATAGTGTCAATTTGGTAAAAACCGATTAGCCTGAGTTTAAGGGTTTTTAAAAAAAGGGTAGTATGGAAAAGTTGGGCCGAAGGGCCTGTTTTCATGCTGTAAACCTCTGACTTTATCTGTTCACATTAGCTCTGGGTATCTGAGAATCTGTTCACTTGCTGGGTATGAGAGAGTCTGGTGTAGCTGGATTTCCAGAAGGTGTTTCCCAAGGTGCCGCACCAAAGCCTGCTACATAAGATAAAGGTGCATTGTGTTACGGGTAATGTAATAGCACAGATAGAGGATTGGTTAACTAACAGATAGCAAAGAGTAGGGGTAAATGGGGGTTTTTCTGGTTGGTGATCAGTGACTAGCGATGTGCCTCAGGGATCAGTGTTGGGGTCACAATTGTTTACGATGTACACGGATGATTTGGAGTTGGGGACCAAGTGTAGTGTGTCCAAATTCACAGATGACACTAGGATGGGTGGAAAAGCAAAGTGTGCAGAGGTTGCTGAAAGTCTGTAAAGGGATACAGATAGTCTAAGTGAGTGGGCGAGGGTCTGGCAGATGGAGTACAATGTTGGTAAATGTGAGATCATCCATTTTGGTAGGAATAACAGCAAAATGGACGATAATTTAAACGGTAAAAAATCGCAGTGTGCTGCTGTGCAGAGGGACCTGGGTGTCCTTGTGCAAGAATCACAAGGAGTTGGTTTGCAGCGGGTAATTAAGAAGGCAAATGGAATTTTGTCCTTCATTGCTAGAGGGATGGAGTTTAAAAACAGCGAGGTTATATTGCAGCTGTATAAGGTGCTGGTGAGGCCACACCTGGAGTACTGTGTACATAGAACATAGAACATTACAGCACAAACAGGCCCTTCGGCCCTCGAGTTGCGCCGATCGCATCAACCCCACCAATCTATAGACCTATCTATAACTCCCAATCCCATTAAACCCCATATACTCATCCAGAAGTCTTTTAAAAGACCCCAGCGAGTTCGCCTCCACCACCGACGACGGCAGCCGATTCCATTCACTCACCACCCTCTGAGTGAAAAACTTACCCCTAACATCACCTCTGTACTTCCCTCCCCGCACCTTAAATCTGTGTCCTCTCGTAGCGACCATTTCAACCCGGGGAAATAGCCTCTGAGAGTCCACCCTATCTATTCCTCTCAACATTTTATAAACTTCTATCAGGTCGCCTCTCAACCTTTGCCTCTCCAGAGAAAAGAGTCCCAGCTCCCTCAACCTATCTTCATAAGGCATGCCTCCCAGTCCAGGCAACATCCTTGTAAATCTCCTCTGCACCCTTTCAATAGCTTCTACGTCTTTCCTATAGTGAGGCGACCAGAACTGCGCACAGTACTCCAAATGAGGCCTGACGAGGGTCCTGTAAAGTTGCAGCATTACCTCCCGACTCCTAAACTCAATCCCTCGATTAATGAAGGCCAGTACACCATACGCCTTCTTGACCACCTCCTCCACCTGCGAGGCCGATTTAAGAGTCCTGTGAACCCGGACCCCGAGATCCTTCTGCTCTTCAACGCTACTAAGACCCCTGCCCTTAATAGTGTACTCGTTCATCCCGTTAGTTCTGCCGAAATGGACTACTACACATTTATCCGCGTTGAAGTCCATCTGCCACTTCTCCGCCCATTCCTGCATCCTATCTATGTCCTGCTGCAACTTTTGACATCCTTCCAGACCATCCACAACACCGCCGACCTTCGTGTCATCAGCGAACTTGCTAACCCATCCCTCCACTTCCTCATCCAGGTCATTTATGAAAATGACAAACAGCAAGGGTCCCAGAACAGATCCCTGGGGCACCCCACTGGTGACTGACCTCCATTCCGAAAAGGACCCATCCACAACCACTCTCTGCCTTCTGCAGGCAAGCCAGTTCTGGATCCACAAGGCCAAAGGCCCTTGGATCCCATGCCCTCTCACCTTCTCAAGAAGTCTTGCATGGGGGACCTTATCAAAAGCCTTGCTGAAGTCCATGTAAACCACGTCCACGGCACTTCCTTCGTCAATGTGTTCAGTCACATTATCGAAGAACTCAACTAGGCTCGTAAGGCACGACCTGCCCTTGACAAATCCATGCTGACTATTCCTGATCATGTCAAACCTCTCCAAATGCTCGTACAGTTTTGGTCTCCTTACTTGAGAAAGGATATACTGGCACTGGAGGGGGTGCAGAGGAGATTCACTAGGGTGATTCCGGAGTTGAGAGGATTGGCTTATGAGGAGAGACTGAGTAGACTGGGGCTATACTCATTGGAATTCAGAAGGATGAGGGGAGATTTTATGGAAAAGTATAAGATTACGAAGGGAAGTTATTTCCACTGGGGGGTGAAACTAGAACTGGGGGCGTGGCCTCAAAATAAGGGGGAGCAGATTTAGGACTGAGTTGAGGAGGAACTTCTTCAGACAAAGGGTTGTGAATCTGTGGAATTCCCTGCCCAGTGAAGCAGTTGAGGTTCCCTCACTGAATGTTTTTAAGGCAAGGATAGATAGATTTTTGAACAGTAAAGGAATTAAGGGTTATGGTGAGCGGGTGGGTAAGTGGAGCTGAGTCCATGAAAAGATCAGCCATGATCTTATTGAATGGCGGAGCAGGCTCGAGGGGCCGGGGGGCCTACTCCTGCTCCTAGATCTTACGTTTATGCGCTGGGTGTGTGGGGCCGTGCTCGTGCGCCGGGCGTGTGGGGGGGGGGGGGGGGGGGCGCTCGCGTGCCGGGGGGGTGGGGGGCGCTCGCGCGCCGGGGGGGTGGGGGGCGCTCGCGCGCCGGGGGGGTGGGGGGCGCTCGCGCGCCGGGGGGGATGGGGGGCACTCGCGCGCCGGGGGGGGATGGGGGGCACTCGCGCACCGGGCATGTGGGTGGGTGGGGGGCGCTCGCGCGCCGGGGGGGTGGGGGGCGCTCGCGCGCCGGGGGGGTGGGGGACACTCGCACGCCGGGCGTGTGGGGTGCTGTTCTTTATGCTCCTGTATTTGTGCACAGGAAACGCTGAATTCCACCTGTCGTTCTGGACTGTTGCCGCACTCTTTGACTTCACACAGGATCTTCAGAAAGAGATTGTGGAGGAGTGAGTAACCATGAAGCAAGTGGGGGTGTACTGGCCTTGCCCCGGGGGTTGAGAGGGGGTGCAGGGGATGCATGTGGTGTTGCTGCATCTCATGGATGGGGAACCTTATTTGAGGGGCGGACAATTGGGTGGGGCGATCTGGTCAAGGAAACATAAAGGATAGGAGCAGGAGAGGCCATTCGGCCCTTCAAGCCTGCTCCACCATTCATTACAATCATGGCTGATCATCCAACTCAATAGCCTAATCTTGCTTTCTCCTCATAACTTTTGATCCTATTCGCTACACACCCTATATCCAGCTGCCTCTTGAATACTTTTAATGTTTTGGCATCAATAACTCCCTGTGGTAATGAATTCCACAGGCTCACCACTCTCTGGGTGAAGAAATGTCTCCTCACCTCCATCCTAAATGGTCTACCCTGAATCCTCAGACTGTGACCCCTGGTTCTGGACTCCCCCCACCATCAGGAACATCCTCCCTGCATCTACCCTGTCCAGTGTGTTAGAATTTTATAAATCTCTATGAGATCCCCCCCTCATTTGTCTGAACTCCAGTGAAAACAATCCTAACCCAGTCAATCTCTCCTCATACATCAGTCCCACCATCCTCGGAATCAGCCTGGTAAACCTTCGCTCCACTCCCTCGAGAGCAAGAACATCCTTCCTCAGAAACGGAGACCGAAACTGTACACAATACTCTAGGTGTGGCCTCACCAAGGCCCCTGTATAATTGCAACAACACATTCCTGCTCCTGTACTCGAAACCTCTCACAATGAAGGCCAACATACCATTTACCTTCTTCACCGCCTGCTGTACCTGCAAACTTACCTTCAGTGACTGGTGCACAAGGACACCCAGATCCCTCTGCACACTCCCCTCTCCCAATTTACAGCCATTCAGGTAGTAATCTGCTGCCTTGTTTCTGTTTCCAAATAACCTCACATTTATCCAAATTATACTGTATCTGCCATCGATTCGCCCACTCACCCAACCTGTCCAGATCATTCTGAAGGATCTCTGTATCCTCGTCACAGTTCACCCTCCCACCCAACTTGGTATCATCTGTAAACTTTGAAATGTTACATTTTGTTCCCTTATCCAAATCATTAATATTGTGAATAGCTGGGGTCCCAGCACCGATCCCTGTGGTACCCCCACTAGTTACTGTTGGCCAATTTGAAAAGCACCCATTAATTCCTACTCTTTGTTTCCTCTCTGCCAACCAGTTTTCTCTCTATCTCAATACACTTCCCCCAATCCCAGGTGCTTTAATCTTGCACGATAATCTTTTGTGCGGGACTTTGTCAAACACTTTCTGAAAGTCCAAATATACCACATCAACTGGTTTCCCCTTGTCAACTCTACTCGTTACATCTGCAAAGAATTCCTACAGATTTGTCAAGCTTGATTTCCCCTTCATAAATCCATGCTGACTGGAGTTTTTTCATGGAGCAGCTACTGCGAGTCCTTGATATGTATGTCCCTGTCAGGCAAGGAGGAATTGGTCGAGCTAGGGAACCGTGGTGCACTAGGAAAGTTGGTTCGCTGGTTAAAAGGAAAAAAGAGGCTTATGTTCGGATGAGGCTTGAAGGCTCAGGTAGTGCATTAGAAATCTTTAGATTGGCTAGGAGGAAGTTAAAGAGTGAGTTAAGAAGGGCTAAAAGAGGACATGAGAAGACTTTGGCTGATAGGATTAAGGAGAATCCTAAGGCGTTCTATAAATATGTTAAGAACAGAAGGTTGGTTAGGGCAAGATTAGGGCTAGTTATTGACAGTAGAGGGAATTTGTGTGTGGAGCCGGAAGAGATTGGAGAGGCGTTGAACCAATATTTCTCTTCGGTGTTCACGCAGGGGGACATAAATGTAGTTGTGGAGAACACTGGGTTACAGGGTTGTAAACTGGACAGTATTGCAGTTGATAAGGAGGATGTGCTAGATATTCTTGAGGGTTTGAAAATAGGTAAGTCCCCTGGGCCAGACGGGATTTACCCTAGGATTCTCTGGGAGGCAAGAGAGGCGATTGCAGAGCCTCTGGCTCTGATCTTCAGGTTGTCGTTGGTCTCTGGTATAGTGCCAGAAGATTGGAGGATAGCGAATGTTGTCCCATTGTTTAAGAAGGGGAACAGAGACTTCCCGGGAATTATAGACCAGTGAGTCTTACTTCTGTTGTGGGCAAGGTTTTAGAAAAAATTATTAGGAATAGGATTTATAGTTATTTGGAGAGTAATGAATTGATTGGAGATAGTCAGCATGGTTTTGTGGAGGGTAGGTCGTGCCTTACTAACCTTATTGAGTTTTTTGAGAAAGTGACCAAAGAGGTGGATGGGGGTAAGGCAGTTGACGTATATATGGACTTTAGTAAGGGGTTTGATAAGGTTCACCATGGTAGACTTCTGCAGAAAATGCAGATGTATGGGATTGAGGGTGATTTAGTTAATTGGATCAGGAATTGGCTAGCGGATAGGAGACAGAGGGTGGTGGTTGATGGTAAATATTCGTCATGGAGTTCAGTTACGAGTGGTGTGCCTCAGGGATCTGTTTTGGGGCCACTGCTGTTTGTAGTTTTTATAAATGATCTGGATGAGGGTATAGTTGGGTGGATTAGTAAATTTGCTGATGACACCAAAGTCGGAGGTGTGGTAAATAGTGAGGAAGGGTGTCTTAGTTTACAGGGGGACTTGAACAAGTTGCAGAGCTGGGCCGAGAGGTGGCGGATGGTGTTTAATGTGGAAAAGTGTGAGGTAATTCATTTCGGTAGGAATAACAGATGTGTTGAGTATAGGGCTAACGGGAGGACTCTGGATCGTGTGGATGAACAGAGGGATCTAGGTGTATGTGTACATAGATCCCTGAAAGTTGGGAATCAAGTAGATAGGGTTGTTAAGAAGGCGTACGGTGTCTTGGCGTTTATTGGTAGGGGGATTGAATTTAAGAGTCGCAGCGTCATGTTGCAACTGTACAAGACTCTGGTGCGGCCGCACTTGGAGTACTGTGTGCAGTTCTGGTCCCCACATTACAGGAAGGATGTAGAGGCTTTGGAGAGGGTGCAGAGGAGGTTTACCAGGATGTTGCCTGGTATGGAGGGGAGATCCTATGAGGAGAGACTGAGGGACTTGGGGTTGTTTTCACTGGAAAGAAGGAGGCTAAGAGGGGACCTTATTGAAACATATAAGATGATTAGAGGTTTAGATAGGGTGGATAGTGATAGCCTTTTTCCTTGGATGGAGAAAGCTAGCACGAGGGGGCACGACTTTAAATTAAGGGGGGGTAGTTATAGGACTGATGTCAGGGGTAGGTTCTTTACCCAGAGGGTGGTGAGGGACTGGAATGCCCTGCCAGCTGCAGTTGTAAATGCGCCTAGTTTGGGGGCGTTTAAGAGATCCGTGGATAGGTTTATGGACGAAAAGGGATTGGTTTAGGCTAGTGGGTCATTGTTTTGTAACTGGTCGGCGCAACATCGTGGGCCGAAGGGCCTGTTCTGCGCTGTAATGTTCTATGACTCCGTTTGATCCTGCCACTGTTTTCTAAATGCTCCGCTATAAAGTCCTTGTTAATGGATTGGAGAGTTCTCCCCATTACTGGTGTTAGGCTTGTGGGTCGAGCTGGGGGTGGGGGTAGAGTGTGTGCCAGGGTTTGGGAGCGTCTGCGCCACACTCTGTGATTAACCTCGTGTCTTTAGTCTCCAGGCTCTGCACAAAAACCATGCACTAACCTGGGACTTCCTGGCCCGGCGGGAGCTGGATACCCAGTCACTGTCAAAGGCAGGGTGCTCCAACCAGACAAAAGCTTCTGATATCATTCACCAAGAGGAGCGATGCTGTGCGGTGTATGAAGAAGCTGTTGCTGCTGTGCGAACGGGTCAGTGCACACCCCCATCCAACTGGGCTGTGACTGGAGGGGGAGGGAGGCAGTAAAGCAGGAGGAGGGAGGAGAGGGGCAGGGAGTGAGGGGAAAGGGAAGGGCTGGGAAAGACAAGGAGGGACTGAGGGAGGGAAGAGGACTGGAAACGGTGAGAGGGTGGGGAGCGGGGTGGAGAGAGGGGGTGGGGAGCAGGAGGCGAGGTGGGGGCTGGGGGTGAGCGGGGTGTGGGAGAAGTTGAGGGAGATGTGAAAGGACCCAGGTGGGTCAAGGGGAGGGAAGGATGTTTTATATATGAATTGGATCTCTCCACCCGTGATTCCCATTTACACAGCATCCTGGGGCTTTGAGAGTGACTATCTGCTGCTGTTTTCTTGCTGCTTCTCTCTGGCAGCTGACTTTGACTGTTTTTTTTGATTATAGAGGATGTTTGGAAAGTTTACATCATGTTCTGTCTGGAGAGGTGGAAACGGAAAACTAACCATGAGATTCTTCGAAAGAAGGTGAGTTTGAAAAGCTGAGATCGCTGTCCATCCAAGTGCAGTTCCAACTTACCTGGTGCCATTCTGATCAGATTTTCTCTCCTTATGTTTCAGAGACTCGACAAGTTGCTGTCTGTGTTTGACAGAGCCAGTGAATCCTCACTCTTACCTCAGGCTCTCTACAAACAGTGGGTAAGATTCACAAAATCCTGCAGAGACCACAGCTGCTGCTTGACACAGACTAGCAGCCAAATATTTAAGGGTGCGTGGAATTTAGGAAGGACAGGGAGTGAGGGAAAGGTAGAGGGGTAGCTCTGTTAATTGAGGATATCACTGGTATCGTTCAGAGAGATTCTGGAGATTGAGATGTTCAGTTTGAATCAAGCTGAATCTGAAGGTGAGCTCGTGGTTTTTTGAAGGGGTCGTTTGCGTTGGATTCAGGGGAACCTGTAGACGAGTGTATTTGGCTTTCCAGAAAGCATTTGATAAGTGCCACATCAAAGATTATTGCGGAAAATAGAACATTGTAGTGTAGAGAGTAACGTATTGGCCTGGGTAGAAGATTGGCTGGCTGGTTAACAGGTAATAGGGAGTTGGCAGGGCATGTTGCATGGTGTGCCACAGAGATCAGAGCTGTGCCCACAACTTTCTACAATTTATATAAATGACTGGATGAAGAGACTGAAGGTGTAGTTGCTAAATTAGCTACAACCAAAGATAGGGAAGTAAATTGTGAAGTGCAGGCAGGTTGCAAAGGGACATACATAACTGAGTGGCAAAGATCTGACTAATGGAGTATAATGTGGACAAATGTGATGTCCATTTATCTAAAGAGAGATGAGAGATTGCAGAGGTCGGAGAGCACTTTGTGTTATACATTCAGTACAGATGTTGACTAACAAAACAAGGGAGTCAGCTAAACTTTTATAGATCTCTGCTTAGGTGTCAGCTGAAGAACTGTATCCAATCCTGGGCACCACAGTTTCTGAATAATGGAAAGGCCCAGGAAAGGTTATGAGGAGGTTGACAAGAACAAAACAAGAGAATGAGAGACTTCAGGAGGAAAGGGAAGGTGTACAAAAGGTTCAGGGAACTAGGAGAGGTTAAGGATCTTGAAGAATATAAGGACTGTAGAAAGGAGCTTAAAAGGGAAATTAGGAGAGCCAGAAGAGGTCATGAGAAGACCTTGGCGGGTAAGATTAAGGAGAATCCCAAGGCCTTCTATAAGTATGTGAAAGGTAAAAGGATGAGAAGAGAAGGGATAGGACCTATAAAAGGTGAAGGGGGAAAGGTCTGTGTGGAACCAGAAGAAATGGCAGAGGTGCTCAATGAGTACTTTGCCTCAGTATTCACGGTGGAAGCTGATCTGGGAGATTTTGCTACAGATTTGCAGCAGATGGAAAAAATTGAGTTTGTGGATATTAAGGTGGAGGATGTGTTAGAACTTTTGAATTCTATCAAGATAGATAAGTCGCCGGGACCAGATGGGATATACCCCAGGATACTGTGGGAGGCGAGGGAAGTGATTGCAGAGCCCCTGGCGATGATCTTTGCGTCGTCAATGGAGACGGGAGAGGTTCCGGAAGATTGGAGGATGGCGGATGTAGTCCCTATTTTCAAGAAAGGGAACAGAGATAGCCCGGGAAATTACCGCCCGGTGAGCCTGACCTCAGTGGTTGGTAAGCTGATGGAGAGGCTTCTGAGGGACAAGATCTACGAGCATTTGGAGAGGTTTGACATGATCAGAAATAGTCAGCATGGATTTGTCAAGGGCAGGTCGTGCCTTACGAGCCTAGCTGAGTTCTTCGATAATGTGACTGAACACATTGACGAAGGAAGTGCCGTGGACGTAGTGTACATGGACTTCAGCAAGGCTTTTGATAAGGTCCCCCATGCAAGACTTCTTGAGAAGCTGAGAGGGCATGGGATCCAAGGGCCTTTGGCCTTGTGGATCCAGAACTGGCTTGTCTGCAGAAGGCAGAGAGTGGTTGTGGATGGGGCTTTTTCGGAATGGAGGTCAGTCACCAGTGGGGTGCCCCAGGGATCTGTTCTAGGACCCTTGCTGTTTGTCATTTTCATAAATGACCTGGATGAGGAAGTGGAGGGATGGGTAAGTAAGTTCGCTGATGACACGAAGGTCGGCGGTGTTGTGGATGGCCTGGAAGGATGTCAAAAGTTGCAGCAGGACATAGATAGGATGCAGGAATGGGCAGAGAAGTGGCATGTGGACTTCAACGCGGATAAATGTGTAGTAGTCCATTTCGGCAGAACCAGCGGGATGAACGAGTACACTATCAAGGGCAGGAGTCTTAGTAGTGTTGAAGAGCAGTAGGATCTTGGGTTCCGGATCCACAGGACTCTTAAATCGGCCTCGCAGGTGGAAGAGGTGGTCAAGAAGGCGTATGGTGTACTGGCCTTCATAAATCGAGGGATTGAGTTTAGGAGTCGGGAGGTAATGCTGCAACTTTATAAGACCCTTGTCAGGCCTCATTTGGAGTACTGTGCGCAGTTCTGGTCGTCTCACTATGGGAAAGACATAGAAGCTATTGAAAGGGTGCAGAGGAGATTTACAAGGATGTTGCCTGGACTGGGAGGCATGCCTTATGAAGTTAGGTTGAGGGAGCTGGGTCTCTTTTCCCTGGAGAGACAAAGGTTGAGAGGCGACCTGATAGAAGTTTATAAAATGTTGAGAGGAATGGATAGGGTGGATTCTCAGAGGCTATTTCCCCGGGTTGAAATGGTCACTACGAGAGGACACAGATTTAAGGTGCGGGGAGGGAAGTACAGAGGTGATGTTAGGGGTAAGTTTTTCACTCAGAGGGTGGTGAGTGAATGGAATCGGCTGCCGTCACTGGTGGTGGAGGCGAACTCGCTGGGGTCTTTTAAAAGACTTCTGGATGAGTATATGGGGTTTAATGGGATTGGGGGTTATAGATAGGTCTATAGATTGGTAGGTGTTGATGTGATCGGCGCAACTTGTGGGCCGAAGGGCCTGTTTGTGCTGTAGTGTTCTATGTTCAGTTATAGAGACAGACCAGAGATGATGGGGTAATTTCTGAGGAAGGGAGAACTCTCAATCGAGTAATTAAGGAGAAAGTGTTCCTTCCAAGAAGGTTCCACCCTCGGTGAGTTCCCTATCAATCCACAGAGTTCAGAGATATAATTAACAAAGGAACAGGAGGGAAAGTTTCAGTGAAGCATTGATGCTGTTATAGAGGAGGTGTGCTGATTGCTCTCTGTGTGCTGGAGTTTTACTGAACTGCATCGGCCTATCCTGTTATTCCCCAGCCTCTCAGTGAAGAGGAAGAGGCTGCGGTTCTGGGGCTGGCGTGTGGGGGTTACTAGAACATCACAGCGCAGTACAGGCCCTTCAGCCCTCGATGTTGAAACCAATCTAAAGCCCATCTAACCTACACTATTCCAATATCATCCATATGTTTATCCAATGACCATTTATGTTGGCGAGTCCACAACTGCTGCAGGCAGGGCATTCCACGCCCTTACTACTCTCTGAGTAAAGAACCTACCTCTGACATCTGTCCTATATCTATCACCCCTCAATTTAAAGCTATGTCCCCTCGTGTTAGCCATCACCATCTGAGGAAAAAGGCTCTCACTGTCCATCCTATCTAATCCTCTGATTATTTTGTATGCCTCAATTAAGTCACCTCTTAACAGCCTCAAGTCCCTCAGCCTTTCCTCATAAGACCTTCCCACCACACCAGGCAACATCCTGGTAAACCTCCTCTGCACCCTTTCCAATGCTTCCACATCTTTCTTATAATGCGGTGACCAGAACTGTACGCAATACTCCAAGTGCGGCTGCACCGGAGTTTTGAACAGTGTTGTGCTGTTCTGGTTGGCTTGCGGGTTCTGTGTGAGCGATGATTTAACTATTTTTTTTGCTGTTGTAGATTCGGTTGTTGGTGGATGTTGGTGATGTTGAGAAAGCTGTTCGAGTTGTCAAGGCTTCGAGCAGTAGTTTTGGAGCCTCGGTGGAGATGTGGCAAAGCAGCTTGGCGTTACTGATGGAGCTGCAGAACACAGATATCAGCCTGCTCTTCCAAGAGGCTTTCCGGCAGGTTCCACCCTCGGTGAGTTCCCTATTTAGGATCCCATTGAGTTACCGTGTGTTGGTGATTGGTGTGGTTACAGTAACTGGCAGGAATGGGCTGAATCACAGTGCAGTGTCCAGTGGGACTGACCGATTCGGAGCATTGTTGTAGTCAGTGAGTTAACCTGAGGCAATTGGCTAGTGGTATTATTGTTAGATTATTAATCCAGAAACTCAGCTAATATTTTGGGCACCTGTGTTCGAATCCCGTCACAGCAGGTGGTACAATTTGAATTCAATAAAAAATATTTGGAATTAAGAATCTACTGATGACCATGAAGCCATTGTCGATTGTTGGAAAAACCTATCTGGTTCACTAATGTCCTTTAGGGAAGGAAATCTGCCATCCTCTGGTCTACGTGTGACTCCAGAGCCACAGCAATGTGGCTGACTCTCAACTGCCCTCGGGCAACTAGGGATGGACAGTAAATACTGGCCAACCAGTGCTGTCCGTGTCCCCCGAATGGATTTTTAAAAATTGCTGTTTCCTTGTGATCGAGGATGTGCTGTGTGCGTGGGGGGGTGGGGTATGCTGTCTTAATGTGGCATTGAGTCATACCGCACAGACCCCCAGTTCCCCCTTTTAGTTCCAGCTAAAGGCAAACATGGCAACTTGAACATTTGATTGGGGCCAGCCTTCACGGACAGCTCCATCACTACAGTTGGTTTGTGGCTGACACTTGTCAGACCTGCCCCAAAATGGATGTTAGAAACCTCAGTTTCTGTTGAATGTAATCTCAAACCACAAGCTGAAGTTGGGAATTCAGTGGGATTTGCTTTCTCTATCCTAGCCAGTTCAGATTTGATGGGCCGAATGGTCTTTTCTGCGCTGTGTGACTCTGTGACACACACTCACTAACCAGCTCCAGCATTGTGTGTGGTTTCAAAGAACAAAGAAAAATACAGGCCCTTCAGCCCCTCCAGTCCTGCCCCCGACTGAACCAAAACCCCCCCCTACCCTTCCAGGGACCATATCCCTCTATTCCCATCCTTTTCATGGATTTGTCCAGATGTCCCTTAAAATTCCCTATTGTATCCGTTTCCACTCCCTCCCCCGACTGCGAGTTCCAGGCACCACCACTCCCTCTGTAAAAAAAACCTTGCCTTGTACGTCTCCTTTAAACCTTGCCCCTCACACTTTAAACCTGTGCCCCCAAAGTAATTGACTCTTCCACTTATTGTGAAATAACAATCTGCTTTCTGATTAAAAACGCCTTTCAGCCCATCCATTATCAACCTAACTCCTCCTTACCCTATCTCTGCCCCATACACCCTCAATTACAGCTTGCAACTCTTTCTGAAACGATTCCAGATTTTACCTCTTATTCTCGCTCCCTTCCACACACTGGTCACAATCCATTTGGGTCAAAGCAAAACACTGCCGGTGCTGGAATCTGAAACAAAAACAGAAAATGCTGGAAGATCTCAGCAGGTCTGGCAGCCCCTGTGGAGAGAGAACAGAGCCAACATTTCCAGTCTGGATGACCCTTCATCAGAGCTGACAGTTTCTACTTCATGCCTCTTGATGGAAATGGGGGCATGTTCTCCTTTACACTTCCTGAAGCCAAAGACTATCTCCTTCATTTTGTTGATGTTGAGATGTTGAGGGAGGGATTATTGTTGCTGCACCAGTTCACCAGATCCTCTATCTCATTCCTGTTCTCTGTCTCCTCATTGTTTGAGATCCGACCCCACTACAATGGTGTCAGCAAATTTGAAAATGGAATTGGAGGGGAATTTGGCTGCACAGTGACGGGTGTATAGGAGTATAGCAGGGGGCTGAGAATACAGCCTTGTGGGGCACCGGTGTTGAGGATGATTATGGAGGAGGTGTTGCTGCCTATCCTTACTGATTGTAGTCTGTGAGTTAGGAAGTTCAAGATCCAGTCACAGAGGGAGGTGCTGAGGCCCAGATGAGTTTTGTGGGAATAATGGTGTTGAAGGCTGAGCTGTAGCCAGTAAATAGGAGTCTGCCATCTCGGTGTGTGTCTGTGTTATCAGTGATTGTGTTCTCTACAAGGTTGTGGTTTTTCTTGTCTGTGTGAAGATAGTGATTCATACTGAACCCTTTCCAATGCCATCTTGGAGTTTTGATCTGTTTGGAATGCTTTTGATGCTCAGCCTGAAATCTCTCTTCTGGCTCATTCCCCAAGATCCATTTTCTGTGGATTTTTCTTGTCTTCTCCCTTTCTTTACATTCCTTTCAGTTCTGTTTGTGTTTCTCTTCCAGTCAGCTGTAACCATGCTGAAACCTGATTCCTGCTTCTTGTACATTTTAACATAGAACAATACAGCTCAGGAACAGGCCCTTCGGCCCACAATGCTGTGCCAAACATGACATCAAATTAAACTAATCCTTTCCACCTGCCCTTGCTCCATATTCCTCTATTCCTTGCATATTCGTGTGCTGATCTAAAAGCCCCTTAAATGCCCCTATCGTATCTGCCTCCACCATCACCCCTGGCAGCGCGGTTCAGATACCCATCACTCACTGTGTAAAAACCTTGCCCCTCACATCTCCTTTGAACTTCTCCCCCCTAAAGTCCATCTCCCTTAGTATCAGACATTTTAACTCTGGGGAAAAGATTCTGTCTGTCAACCTTATCTATGCTTCTCATAATTTTATATTCTTCTATTGGGTTTTCCCCTCAGCTTCCGCTGCTCCAGAGAAAACAACTCTCGTTTGTCCAGCCTCTCCTTGTAGTTCGTACCCTCTAATCCAGGCAGCTTCCTGGTAAACCTCTCCTGTACCCTCTCCAGAGCTTCCACATCTTTCCTGTGATTTCGTGCATCTGAATCTTCTGGATGAGCCTACCATGAGGGACCTGCCTGTTCCTTTTCCATGGCCTTGTCCTTGGTTGCTGGTTTTTGTGGAAATGATAGAATTATAGAATTATTAGAACAGAGTTGAGGAGGAACTTCTTCACTCAAAGGGTGGTGAATCTCTGGAATTCTCTGCCCGTTGAAGTGGTGGAGGCTGCCTCGCTAAATATTTTTAAGAAACGGGTTGATGGGTTTTTGATAAGAGAGGGGATAAAGGGTTATGGGGAGAGGGCGGGAAGGTGGAACTGAGTCACGACAGATCAGCCATGATCTTATTGAATGGCGGGGCAGGCTCGAAGGGCTAGATGGCCTACTCCTGCTCCTATTTCTTATGTTCTTATGTTCTTATAGAATCCTACACTGCAGAAGGAGGTCACCGGCCCATCGAGTCTGAACTGAACTAGGTCCTATCCCCATAACCCGATGCATTTACCTTGCTAATCCCTGTGATACTAAAGGACAACTTAGCATGGCCAATGGACCTAACCACACATCTTTAAACTGTGGGAGGAAACTGGAGCACCCGGAGGAAACCCACGCAGACACAAGGAGAATGTGCAAACTCTACACAGACAGTGACCTGAGCCAGGAATCGAACCCAGGGCCCTGGTGCTGTGAGGCTGCAGTGTTAACACCTGGCATTGAGTTTTGATTTTTGCTCTGTTTTCTGTCTCTCCCTGTCTGTTACAGGACTGTTTACCGCTATGGCTACTCCAGCTGCAGTGGAGCGAAGGTGCCAGCAGTATAAGTGAGACAGAAACACTCTATCAGGTAGGTAACTGACCTTAGCTTTCTACATGGGGCTGTACAAAGGAGTGACTCTGACTGACTCTCTCTGTTAATCCACAGCGAGCTGTGCAAGTTCCCGTCCCAGCAATCTGTCTGCGTGTGAAAGAGAGATACCTCGATTGGGCCTTGAAGACAGGAGGCTATAAGAAAGCACGGAAAGTGTTCACGAGGTAACAGCTGAGCGTAGTTAATATATAACCAACTCCAGCACCGAAGACCTGAGTCATCCAATGGTTTGACCACTGCAGAATTTGTAAAATTGTAATCTGTGTGATCTGAACCCGATCCCAATGAAAGGAGCAGTGACTGGGGAGAGCGGTCAGTGCCCACAGTGACTGGGGAGAGCGGTCAGTGCCCACAGTGCCTGGGGAGAGCGGTCAGTGCCCACAGTGACTGGGGAGAGCGGTCAGTGCCCACAGTGACTGGGGAGAGCGGTCAGTGCCCACAGTGACTGGGGAGAGCGGTCAGTGCCCACAGTGACTGGGGAGAGCGGTCAGTGCCCACAGTGACTGGGGAGAGCGTTCGGTGCCCACAGTGACTGGGGAGAGCGGTCGGTGTCCACAGTGACTGGGGAGAGCGGTCGGTGCCCACAGTGACTGGGGAGAGCGGTCGGTGCCCACAGTGACTGGGGAGAGCGGTCAGTGCCCACAGTGACTGGGGAGAGCGTTCGGTGCCCACAGTGACTGGGGAGAGCGGTCGGTGCCCACAGTGACTGGGGAGAGCGGTCGGTGCCCACAGTGACCGGGGAGAGCGGTCGGTGCCCACAGTGACTGGGGAGAGCGGTCGGTGCCACAGTGACTGGGGAGAGCGGTCGGTGCCCACAGTGACCGGGGAGAGCGGTCGGTGCCCACAGTGACTGGGGAGAGCGGTCGGTGCCCGCAGTGACTGGGGAGAGCGGTCGGTGCCCACAGTGACTGGGGAGAGCGGTCGGTGCCCACAGTGACTGGGGAGAGCGGTCGGTGCCCGCAGTGGCTGGGGAGAGCGGTCGGTGCCCGCAGTGGCTGGGGAGAGCGGTCGGTGCCCACAGTGACTGGGGAGAGCGGTCGGTGCTCACAGTGACTGGGGAGAGCGGTCGGTGCCCGCAGTGACTGGGGAGAGCGGTCGGTGCCCACAGTGACTGGGGAGAGCGGTCGGTGCCCGCAGTGACTGGGGAGAGCGGTCAGTGCCCGCAGTGACTGGGGAGAGCGGTCAGTGCCCGCAGTGACTGGGGAGAGCGGTCGGTGTCCACAGTGACTGGGGAGAGCGGTCGGTGCCCGCAGTGGCTGGGGAGAGCGGTCGGTGCCACAGTGACTGGGGAGAGCGGTCAGTGCCCGCAGTGACTGGGGAGAGCGGTCAGTGCCCGCAGTGACTGGGGAGAGCGGTCAGTGCCCGCAGTGACTGGGGAGAGCGGTCGGTGCCCACAGTGACTGGGGAGAGCGGTCAGTGCCCGCAGTGACTGGGGAGAGCGGTCAGTGCCCGCAGTGACTGGGGAGAGCGGTCGGTGCCCACAGTGACTGGGGAGAGCGGTCGGTGCCCGCAGTGACTGGGGAGAGCGGTCGGTGCCCACAGTGACTGGGGAGAGCGGTCGGTGCCCACAGTGACTGGGGAGAGCGGTCAGTGCCCACAGTGACTGGGGAGAGCGGTCAGTGCCCACAGTGACTGGGGAGAGCGGTCGGTGCCCACAGTGACTGGGGAGAGCGGTCGGTGCCCGCAGTGGCTGAGGAGAGCGGTCGGTGCCCGCAGTGACTGGGGAGAGCGGTCAGTGCCCGCAGTGACTGGGGAGAGCGGTCAGTGCCCGCAGTGACTGGGGAGAGCGGTCGGTGCCCACAGTGACTGGGGAGAGCGGTCGGTGCCCGCAGTGGCTGGGGAGAGCGGTCGGTGCCACAGTGACTGGGGAGAGCAGTCAGTGCCCGCAGTGACTGGGGAGAGCAGTCAGTGCCCGCAGTGACTGGGGAGAGCGGTCAGTGCCCGCAGTGACTGGGGAGAGCAGTCGGTGCCCACAGTGACTGGGGAGAGCGGTCGGTGCCCACAGTGACTGGGGAGAGCGGTCGGTGCCCGCAGTGGCTGGGGAGAGCGGTCGGTGCCACAGTGACTGGGGAGAGCGGTCAGTGCCCGTGTGACTGGGGAGAGCGGTCAGTGCCCGCAGTGACTGGGGAGAGCGGTCAGTGCCCGCAGTGACTGGGGAGAGCGGGCGGTGCCCGCAGTGGCTGGGGAGAGCGGTCGGTGCCACAGTGACCGGGGAGAGCGGTCAGTGCCCACAGTGACTGGGGAGAGCGGTCGGTGCCCACAGTGACTGGGGAGAGCGGTCGGTGCCCGCAGTGACTGGGGAGAGCGGTCGGTGCCCGCAGTGACTGGGGAGAGCGGTCGGTGCCCACAGTGACCGGGGAGAGCGGTCGGTGCCCACAGTGACCGGGGAGAGCGGTCGGTGCCCACTGTGACTGGGGAGAGCGGTCAGTGCCCACAGTGACCGGGGAGAGCGGTCAGTGCCCACAGTGACCGGGGAGAGCGGTCGGTGCCCACAGTGACCGGGGAGAGCGGTCGGTGCTCACAGTGACCGGGGAGAGCGGTCGGTGCCCACAGTGACCGGGGAGAGCGGTCGGTGCCCACAGTGACTGGGGAGAGCGGTCGGTGCCCACAGTGACTGGGGAGAGCGGTCGGTGCCCACAGTGACTGGGGAGAGCGGTCAGTGCCCACAGTGACTGGGGAGAGCGGTCGGTGCCCACAGTGACTGGGGAGAGCGGTCGGTGCCCACAGTGACTGGGGAGAGCGGTCAGTGCCCACAGTGACTGGGGAGAGCGGTCGGTGCCCACAGTGACTGGGGAGAGCGATCGGTGCCCACAGTGACTGGGGAGAGCGGTCAGTGCCCACAGTGACTGGGGAGAGCGGTCGGTGCCCACAGTGACTGGGGAGAGCGGTCGGTGCCCACAGTGACTGGGGAGAGCGGTCAGTGCCCACAGTGACTGGGGAGAGCGGTCGGTGCCCACAGTGACTGGGGAGAGCGGTCAGTGCCCACAGTGACTGGGGAGAGCGGTCGGTGCCCACAGTGACTGGGGAGAGCGGTCAGTGCCCGCAGTGACTGGGGAGAGCGGTCGGTGCCCACAGTGACTGGGGAGAGCGGTCAGTGCCCGCAGTGACTGGGGAAAGCGGTCGGTGCCCACAGTGACTGGGGAGAGCGGTCGGTGCCCACAGTGACTGGGGAGAGCGGTCGGTGCTCACAGTGACTGGGGAGAGCGGTCAGTGCCCGTGTGACTGGGGAGAGCAGTCGGTGCCCACAGTGACTGGGGAGAGCGGTCGGTGCCCACTGTGACTGGGGAGAGCGGTCAGTGCCCACAGTGACTGGGGAGAGCGGTCAGTGCCCACAGTGACTGGGGAGAGCGGTCGGTGCCCACAGTGACTGGGGAGAGCGGTCGGTGCCCACTGTGACTGGGGAGAGCGGTCGGTGCCCACAGTGACTGGGGAGAGCGGTCAGTGCCCGCAGTGACTGGGGAGAGCGGTCGGTGCCCGTGTGACTGGGGAGAGCGGTCGGTGCCCACAGTGACTGGGGAGAGCGGTCAGTGCCCGCAGTGACTGGGGAGAGCGGTCGGTGCCCGTGTGACTGGGGAGAGCGGTCGGTGCCCACAGTGACTGGGGAGAGCGGTCAGTGCCCGCAGTGACTGGGGAGAGCGGTCGGTGCCCGCAGTGACTGGGGAGAGCAGTCGGTGCCCACAGTGACTGGGGAGAGCGGTCAGTGCCCACAGTGACTGGGGAGAGCGGTCAGTGCCCACAGTGCCTGGGGAGAGCGGTCGGTGCCCACAGTGCCTGGGGAGAGCGGTCGGTGCCCACAGTGACTGGGGAGAGCGGTCGGTGCCCGTGTGGCTGGGGAGAGCGGTCAGTGCCCGCAGTGACTGGGGAGAGCGGTCGGTGCCCACAGTGACTGGGGAGAGCGGTCGGTGCCCGCAGTGACTGGGGAGAGCGGTCGGTGCCCGCAGTGACTGGGGAGAGCGGTCGGTGCCTGCAGTGACTGGGGAGAGCGGTCGGTGCCCACAGTGACTGGGGAGAGCGGTCGGTGCCCGTGTGACTGGGGAGAGCGGTCGGTGCCCACAGTGACTGGGGAGAGCGGTCAGTGCCCGCAGTGACTGGGGAGAGCGGTCGGTGCCCGCAGTGACTGGGGAGAGCGGTCAGTGCCCGCAGTGACTGGGGAGAGCGGTCGGTGCCCACAGTGACTGGGGAGAGCGGTCGGTGCCCGTGTGACTGGGGAGAGCGGTCGGTGCCCGCAGTGACTGGGGAGAGCGGTCAGTGCCCGCAGTGACTGGGGAGAGTGGTCGGTGCCCGCAGTGACTGGGGAGAGCGGTCGGTGCCCGCAGTGACTGGGGAGAGCGGTCAGTGGCCGCAGTGACTGGGGAGAGCGGTCGGTGCCCGTGTGACTGGGGAGAGCGGTCGGTGCCCACAGTGACTGGGGAGAGCGGTCGGTGCCCGTGTGACTGGGGAGAGCGGTCGGTGCCCGCAGTGACTGGGGAGAGCGGTCGGTGCCCGTGTGACTGGGGAGAGCGGGCGGTGCCCACAGTGACTGGGGAGACCGGTCGGTGCCCGTGTGACTGGGGAGAGCGGTCAGTGCCCGCAGTGACTGGGGAGAGCGGTCGGTGCCCGTGTGGCTGGGGAGAGCGGTCGGTGCCCACAGTGACTGGGGAGAGCGGTCGGTGCCCACAGTGACTGGGGAGAGCGGTCGGTGCCCACAGTGACTGGGGAGAGCGGTCGGTGCCCACAGTGACTGGGGAGAGCGGTCGGTGCCCACAGTGACTGGGGAGAGCGGTCGGTGCCCACAGTGACTGGGGAGAGCGGTCAGTGCCCACAGTGACTGGGGAGAGCGGTCGGTGCCCACAGTGACTGGGGAGAGCGGTCAGTGCCCGCAGTGACTGGGGAGAGCGGTCAGTGCCCACAGTGACTGGGGAGAGCGGTCGGTGCCCACAGTGACTGGGGAGAGTGGTCGGTGCCCACAGTGACTGGGGAGAGCGGTCAGTGCCCACAGTGACTGGGGAGAGCGGTCGGTGCTCACAGTGACTGGGGAGAGCGGTCGGTGCCCGTGTGACTTGGGAGAGCGGTCGGTGCCCACAGTGACTGGGGAGAGTGGGCGGTGCCCGTGTGACTGGGGAGAGCGGTCGGTGCCCACAGTGACTGGGGAGCGCGGGCGGTGCCCGTGTGACTGGGGAGAGCGGTCGGTGCCCACAGTGACTGGGGAGAGCGGTCGGTGCCCACAGTGACTGGGGAGAGCGGGCGGTGCCCGTGTGACTGGGGAGAGCGGTCGGTGCCCACAGTGACTGGGGAGAGCGGACGGTGCCCGCAGTGACTGGGGAGAGCGGTCGGTGCCCGCAGTGACTGGGGAGAGCGGTCAGTGCCCACAGTGACTGGGGAGAGCGGTCGGTGCTCACAGTGACTGGGGAGAGCGGGCGGTGCCCGTGTGACTGGGGAGAGCGGTCGGTGCCCACAGTGACTGGGGAGAGCGGTCAGTGCCCACAGTGACTGGGGAGAGCGGTCAGTGCCCACAGTGACTGGGGAGAGCGGTCGGTGCCCACAGTGACTGGGGAGAGCGGTCGGTGCCCACAGTGACTGGGGAGAGCGGTCAGTGCCCACAGTGACTGGGGAGAGCGGTCAGTGCCCGTGTGACTGGGGAGAGCGGTCGGTGCCCACAGTGACTGGGGAGAGCGGTCAGTGCCCACAGTGACTGGGGAGAGCGGTCGGTGCCCACAGTGACTGGGGAGAGTGGTCGGTGCCCACAGTGACTGGGGAGAGCGGTCGGTGCCCACAGTGACTGGGGAGAGCGGTCGGTGCCCACAGTGACTGGGGAGAGCGGTCAGTGCCCACAGTGACCGGGGAGAGCGGTCGGTGCCCACAGTGACTGGGGAGAGCGGTCGGTGCCCACAGTGACTGGGGAGAGCGGTCGGTGCCCACAGTGACTGGGGAGAGTGGTCGGTGCCCACAGTGACTGGGGAGAGTGGTCGGTGCCCACAGTGACTGGGGAGAGCGGTCGGTGCCCACAGTGACTGGGGAGAGCGGTCGGTGCCCACAGTGACTGGGGAGAGCGGTCGGTGCCCACAGTGACTGGGGAGAGCGGTCGGTGCCCACAGTGACTGGGGAGAGCGGTCAGTGCCCGCAGTGACTGGGGAGAGCGGTCAGTGCCCACAGTGACTGGGGAGAGCGGTCGGTGCCCACAGTGACTGGGGAGAGTGGTCGGTGCCCACAGTGACTGGGGAGAGCGGTCGGTGCCCACAGTGACTGGGGAGAGCGGTCAGTGCCCACAGTGACTGGGGAGAGCGGTCAGTGCCCGTGTGACTGGGGAGAGCGGTCGGTGTCCACAGTGACTGGGGAGAGCGGTCGGTGCCCACAGTGACTGGGGAGAGCGGTCGGTGCCCGCAGTGGCTGGGGAGAGCGGTCGGTGCCACAGTGACTGGGGAGAGCGGTCAGTGCCCGTGTGACTGGGGAGAGCGGTCAGTGCCCGCAGTGACTGGGGAGAGCGGTCAGTGCCCGCAGTGACTGGGGAGAGCGGGCGGTGCCCGCAGTGGCTGGGGAGAGCGGTCGGTGCCACAGTGACCGGGGAGAGCGGTCAGTGCCCACAGTGACTGGGGAGAGCGGTCGGTGCCCACAGTGACTGGGGAGAGCGGTCGGTGCCCGCAGTGACTGGGGAGAGCGGTCGGTGCCCGCAGTGACTGGGGAGAGCGGTCGGTGCCCGCAGTGACCGGGGAGAGCGGTCGGTGCCCACAGTGACCGGGGAGAGCGGTCGGTGCCCACTGTGACTGGGGAGAGCGGTCAGTGCCCACAGTGACCGGGGAGAGCGGTCAGTGCCCACAGTGACCGGGGAGAGCGGTCGGTGCCCACAGTGACCGGGGAGAGCGGTCGGTGCTCACAGTGACCGGGGAGAGCGGTCGGTGCCCACAGTGACCGGGGAGAGCGGTCGGTGCCCACAGTGACTGGGGAGAGCGGTCGGTGCCCACAGTGACTGGGGAGAGCGGTCGGTGCCCACAGTGACTGGGGAGAGCGGTCAGTGCCCACAGTGACTGGGGAGAGCGGTCGGTGCCCACAGTGACTGGGGAGAGCGGTCGGTGCCCACAGTGACTGGGGAGAGCGGTCAGTGCCCACAGTGACTGGGGAGAGCGGTCGGTGCCCACAGTGACTGGGGAGAGCGATCGGTGCCCACAGTGACTGGGGAGAGCGGTCAGTGCCCACAGTGACTGGGGAGAGCGGTCGGTGCCCACAGTGACTGGGGAGAGCGGTCGGTGCCCACAGTGACTGGGGAGAGCGGTCAGTGCCCACAGTGACTGGGGAGAGCGGTCGGTGCCCACAGTGACTGGGGAGAGCGGTCAGTGCCCACAGTGACTGGGGAGAGCGGTCGGTGCCCACAGTGACTGGGGAGAGCGGTCAGTGCCCGCAGTGACTGGGGAGAGCGGTCGGTGCCCACAGTGACTGGGGAGAGCGGTCAGTGCCCGCAGTGACTGGGGAAAGCGGTCGGTGCCCACAGTGACTGGGGAGAGCGGTCGGTGCCCACAGTGACTGGGGAGAGCGGTCGGTGCTCACAGTGACTGGGGAGAGCGGTCAGTGCCCGTGTGACTGGGGAGAGCAGTCGGTGCCCACAGTGACTGGGGAGAGCGGTCGGTGCCCACTGTGACTGGGGAGAGCGGTCAGTGCCCACAGTGACTGGGGAGAGCGGTCAGTGCCCACAGTGACTGGGGAGAGCGGTCGGTGCCCACAGTGACTGGGGAGAGCGGTCGGTGCCCACTGTGACTGGGGAGAGCGGTCGGTGCCCACAGTGACTGGGGAGAGCGGTCAGTGCCCGCAGTGACTGGGGAGAGCGGTCGGTGCCCGTGTGACTGGGGAGAGCGGTCGGTGCCCACAGTGACTGGGGAGAGCGGTCAGTGCCCGCAGTGACTGGGGAGAGCGGTCGGTGCCCGTGTGACTGGGGAGAGCGGTCGGTGCCCACAGTGACTGGGGAGAGCGGTCAGTGCCCGCAGTGACTGGGGAGAGCGGTCGGTGCCCGCAGTGACTGGGGAGAGCAGTCGGTGCCCACAGTGACTGGGGAGAGCGGTCAGTGCCCACAGTGACTGGGGAGAGCGGTCAGTGCCCACAGTGCCTGGGGAGAGCGGTCGGTGCCCACAGTGCCTGGGGAGAGCGGTCGGTGCCCACAGTGACTGGGGAGAGCGGTCGGTGCCCGTGTGGCTGGGGAGAGCGGTCAGTGCCCGCAGTGACTGGGGAGAGCGGTCGGTGCCCACAGTGACTGGGGAGAGCGGTCGGTGCCCGCAGTGACTGGGGAGAGCGGTCGGTGCCCGCAGTGACTGGGGAGAGCGGTCGGTGCCTGCAGTGACTGGGGAGAGCGGTCGGTGCCCACAGTGACTGGGGAGAGCGGTCGGTGCCCGTGTGACTGGGGAGAGCGGTCGGTGCCCACAGTGACTGGGGAGAGCGGTCAGTGCCCGCAGTGACTGGGGAGAGCGGTCGGTGCCCGCAGTGACTGGGGAGAGCGGTCAGTGCCCGCAGTGACTGGGGAGAGCGGTCGGTGCCCACAGTGACTGGGGAGAGCGGTCGGTGCCCGTGTGACTGGGGAGAGCGGTCGGTGCCCGCAGTGACTGGGGAGAGCGGTCAGTGCCCGCAGTGACTGGGGAGAGTGGTCGGTGCCCGCAGTGACTGGGGAGAGCGGTCGGTGCCCGCAGTGACTGGGGAGAGCGGTCAGTGGCCGCAGTGACTGGGGAGAGCGGTCGGTGCCCGTGTGACTGGGGAGAGCGGTCGGTGCCCACAGTGACTGGGGAGAGCGGTCGGTGCCCGTGTGACTGGGGAGAGCGGTCGGTGCCCGCAGTGACTGGGGAGAGCGGTCGGTGCCCGTGTGACTGGGGAGAGCGGGCGGTGCCCACAGTGACTGGGGAGACCGGTCGGTGCCCGTGTGACTGGGGAGAGCGGTCAGTGCCCGCAGTGACTGGGGAGAGCGGTCGGTGCCCGTGTGGCTGGGGAGAGCGGTCGGTGCCCACAGTGACTGGGGAGAGCGGTCGGTGCCCACAGTGACTGGGGAGAGCGGTCGGTGCCCACAGTGACTGGGGAGAGCGGTCGGTGCCCACAGTGACTGGGGAGAGCGGTCGGTGCCCACAGTGACTGGGGAGAGCGGTCGGTGCCCACAGTGACTGGGGAGAGCGGTCAGTGCCCACAGTGACTGGGGAGAGCGGTCGGTGCCCACAGTGACTGGGGAGAGCGGTCAGTGCCCGCAGTGACTGGGGAGAGCGGTCAGTGCCCACAGTGACTGGGGAGAGCGGTCGGTGCCCACAGTGACTGGGGAGAGTGGTCGGTGCCCACAGTGACTGGGGAGAGCGGTCAGTGCCCACAGTGACTGGGGAGAGCGGTCGGTGCTCACAGTGACTGGGGAGAGCGGTCGGTGCCCGTGTGACTTGGGAGAGCGGTCGGTGCCCACAGTGACTGGGGAGAGTGGGCGGTGCCCGTGTGACTGGGGAGAGCGGTCGGTGCCCACAGTGACTGGGGAGCGCGGGCGGTGCCCGTGTGACTGGGGAGAGCGGTCGGTGCCCACAGTGACTGGGGAGAGCGGTCGGTGCCC
Organism: Prionace glauca; assembly: GCA_037974335.1. NCBI lineage: Eukaryota > Metazoa > Chordata > Chondrichthyes > Carcharhiniformes > Carcharhinidae > Prionace > Prionace glauca. The sequence goes on from CM075741.1 coordinate 926,611, forward strand.
ACAGTGACTGGGGAGAGCGGGCGGTGCCCGTGTGACTGGGGAGAGCGGTCGGTGCCCACAGTGACTGGGGAGAGCGGACGGTGCCCGCAGTGACTGGGGAGAGCGGTCGGTGCCCGCAGTGACTGGGGAGAGCGGTCAGTGCCCACAGTGACTGGGGAGAGCGGTCGGTGCTCACAGTGACTGGGGAGAGCGGGCGGTGCCCGTGTGACTGGGGAGAGCGGTCGGTGCCCACAGTGACTGGGGAGAGCGGTCAGTGCCCACAGTGACTGGGGAGAGCGGTCAGTGCCCACAGTGACTGGGGAGAGCGGTCGGTGCCCACAGTGACTGGGGAGAGCGGTCGGTGCCCACAGTGACTGGGGAGAGCGGTCAGTGCCCACAGTGACTGGGGAGAGCGGTCAGTGCCCGTGTGACTGGGGAGAGCGGTCGGTGCCCACAGTGACTGGGGAGAGCGGTCAGTGCCCACAGTGACTGGGGAGAGCGGTCGGTGCCCACAGTGACTGGGGAGAGTGGTCGGTGCCCACAGTGACTGGGGAGAGCGGTCGGTGCCCACAGTGACTGGGGAGAGCGGTCGGTGCCCACAGTGACTGGGGAGAGCGGTCAGTGCCCACAGTGACCGGGGAGAGCGGTCGGTGCCCACAGTGACTGGGGAGAGCGGTCGGTGCCCACAGTGACTGGGGAGAGCGGTCGGTGCCCACAGTGACTGGGGAGAGTGGTCGGTGCCCACAGTGACTGGGGAGAGTGGTCGGTGCCCACAGTGACTGGGGAGAGCGGTCGGTGCCCACAGTGACTGGGGAGAGCGGTCGGTGCCCACAGTGACTGGGGAGAGCGGTCAGTGCCCACAGTGACTGGGGAGAGCGGTCGGTGCCCACAGTGACTGGGGAGAGCGGTCAGTGCCCGCAGTGACTGGGGAGAGCGGTCAGTGCCCACAGTGACTGGGGAGAGCGGTCGGTGCCCACAGTGACTGGGGAGAGTGGTCGGTGCCCACAGTGACTGGGGAGAGCGGTCAGTGCCCACAGTGACTGGGGAGAGCGGTCGGTGCCCGTGTGACTTGGGAGAGCGGTCGGTGCCCACAGTGACTGGGGAGAGTGGGCGGTGCCCGTGTGACTGGGGAGAGCGGTCGGTGCCCACAGTGACTGGGGAGCGCGGGCGGTGCCCGTGTGACTGGGGAGAGCGGTCGGTGCCCACAGTGACTGGGGAGAGCGGTCGGTGCCCACAGTGACTGGGGAGAGCGGGCGGTGCCCGTGTGACTGGGGAGAGCGGTCGGTGCCCACAGTGACTGTGGAGAGCGGACGGTGCCCGCAGTGACTGGGAGAGCGGTCGGTGCCCGCAGTGACTGGGGAGAGCGGTCAGTGCCCACAGTGACTGGGGAGAGCGGTCGGTGCTCACAGTGACTGGGGAGAGCGGGCGGTGCCCGTGTGACTGGGGAGAGCGCTCGGTGCCCACAGTGACTGGGAGAGCGGTCATGCCCACAGTGACTGGGGAGAGCGGTCAGTGCCCACAGTGACTGGGAGAGCGGTCGGTGCCCACAGTGACTGGGGAGAGCGGTCGGTGCCCACAGTGACTGGGGAGAGCGGTCAGTGCCCACAGTGACTGGGGAGAGCGGTCAGTGCCCGTGTGACTGGGGAGAGCGGTCGGTGCCCACAGTGACTGGGGAGAGCGGTCAGTGCCCACATTGACTGGGGAGAGCGGTCGGTGCCCACAGTGACTGGGGAGAGTGGTCGGTGCCCACAGTGACTGGGAGAGCGGTCGGTGCCCACAGTGACTGGTGGAGAGCGGTCGGTGCCCACAGTGACTGGGGAGAGCGGTCAGTGCCCACAGTGACCGGGAGAGCGGTCGGTGCCCACAGTGACTGGGAGAGCGGTCGGTGCCCACAGTGACTGGGGAGAGTGGTCGGTGCCCACAGTGACTGGGGAGAGTGGTCGGTGCCCACAGTGACTGGGAGAGCGGTCAGTGCCCACAGTGACTGGGGAGAGCGGTCAGTGCCCACAGTGACTGGGGAGAGCGGTCGGTGCCCACAGTGACTGGGAGAGCGGTCGGTGCCCACAGTGACTGGGAGAGCGGTCGGTGCCCGTGTGACTGGGGAGAGCGGTCAGTGCCCACAGTGACTGGGAGAGCGGTCAGTGCCCGTGTGACTGGGGAGAGCGGTCGGTGCCCACAGTGACTGGGGAGAGCGGTCAGTGCCCACAGTGACTGGGGAGAGCGGTCGGTGCCCACAGTGACTGGGAGAGTGGTCGGTGCCCACAGTGACTGGGGAGAGCGGTCGGTGCCCACAGTGACTGGGGAGAGCGGTCGGTGCCCACAGTGACTGGGAGAGCGGTCAGTGCCCACAGTGACCGGGGAGAGCGGTCGGTGCCCACAGTGACTGGGGAGAGCGGTCGGTGCCCACAGTGGACTGGGGAGAGCGGTCGGTGCCCACAGTGACTGGGGAGAGTGGTCGGTGCCCACAGTGACTGGGGAGAGTGGTCGGTGCCCACAGTGACTGGGGAGAGCGGTCGGTGCCCACAGTGACTGGGGAGAGCGGTCGGTGCCCACAGTGACTGGGGAGAGCGGTCAGTGCCCACAGTGACTGGGGAGAGCGGTCGGTGCCCACAGTGACTGGGGAGAGCGGTCAGTGCCCGCAGTGACTGGGAGAGCGGTCAGTGCCCACAGTGACTGGGGAGAGCGGTCGGTGCCCACAGTGACTGGGGAGAGTGTCGGTGCCCACAGTGACTGGGGAGAGCGGTCAGTGCCCACAGTGACTGGGGAGAGCGGTCGGTGCCCGTGTGACTTGGGAGAGCGGTCGGTGCCCACAGTGACTGGGGAGAGTGGGCGGTGCCCGTGTGACTGGGGAGAGCGGTCGGTGCCCACAGTGACTGGGGAGCGCGGGCGGTGCCCGTGTGACTGGGGAGAGCGGTCGGTGCCCACAGTGACTGGGGAGAGCGGTCGGTGCCCACAGTGACTGGGGAGAGCGGGCGGTGCCCGTGTGACTGGGGAGAGCGGTCCGGTGCCCACAGTGACTGTGGAGAGCGGACGGTGCCCGCAGTGACTGGGGAGAGCGGTCGGTGCCCGCAGTGACTGGGGAGAGCGGTCAGTGCCCACAGTGACTGGGGAGAGCGGTCGGTGCTCCACAGTGACTGGGGAGAGCGGGCGGTGCCCGTGTGACTGGGGAGAGCGCTCGGTGCCCACAGTGACTGGGGAGAGCGGTCAGTGCCCACAGTGACTGGGGAGAGCGGTCAGTGCCCACAGTGACTGGGGAGAGCGGTCGGTGCCCACAGTGACTGGGGAGAGCGGTCGGTGCCCACAGTGACTGGGGAAGAGCGGTCAGTGCCCACAGTGACTGGGGAGAGCGGTCAGTGCCCGTGTGACTGGGGAGAGCGGTCGGTGCCCACAGTGACTGGGGAGAGCGGTCAGTGCCCACAGTGACTGGGGAGAGCGGTCGGTGCCCACAGTGACTGGGGAGAGTGGTCGGTGCCCACAGTGACTGGGGAGAGCGGTCGGTGACACAGTGAGCACGTGAAGCGGTCGGTGCCCACAGTGACTGGGGAGAGCGGTCAGTGCCCACAGTGACCGGGGAGAGCGGTCGGTGCCCACAGTGACTGGGGAGAGCGGTCGGTGCCCACAGTGACTGGGGAGTGGTCGGTGCCCACAGTGACTGGGGAGAGTGGTCGGTGCCCACAGTGACTGGGGAGAGCGGTCAGTGCCCACAGTGACTGGGGAGAGCGGTCAGTGCCCACAGTGACTGGGGAGAGCGGTCGGTGCCCACAGTGACTGGGGAGAGCGGTCGGTGCCCACAGTGACTGGGGAGAGCGGTCGGTGCCCGTGTGACTGGGGAGAGCGGTCAGTGCCCACAGTGACTGGGGAGAGCGGTCGGTGCCCACAGTGACTGGGGAGAGCGGTCGGTGCCCACAGTGACTGGGGAGAGCGGTCGGTGCCCACAGTGACTGGGGAGAGCGGTCAGTGCCCACAGTGACTGGGGAGAGCGGTCGGTGCCCACAGTGACTGGGGGAGCGGTCGGTGCCCACAGTGACTGGGAGAGCGGTCGGTGCCCACAGTGACTGGGGAGAGCGGTCAGTGCCCACAGTGACTGGGGAGAGCGGTCGGTGCCCGCAGTGACTGGGGAGAGCGGTCGGTGCCCACAGTGACTGGGGAGAGCGGTCGGTGCCCACAGTGACTGGGGAGAGCGGTCGGTGCCCGTGTGACTGGGGAGAGCGGTCGGTGCCCACAGTGACTGGGGAGAGCGGTCAGTGCCCACAGTGACTGGGGAGAGCGGTCGGTGCCCACAGTGACTGGGGAGAGCAGTCAGTGCCCATGTGACTGGGGAGAGCGGTCAGTGCCCGTGTGACTGGGGAGAGCGCTCGGTGCCCGTGTGACTGGGGAGAGCGGTCGGTGCCCACAGTGACTGGGGAGAGCGGTCGGTGCCCGTGTGACTGGGGAGAGTGGTCGGTGCCCACAGTGACTGGGGAGAGCGGTCAGTGCCCGCAGTGACTGGGGAGAGCGGTCGGTGCCCGTGTGACTGGGGAGAGTGGTCGGTGCCCACAGTGACTGGGGAGAGCGGTCAGTGCCCGCAGTGACTGGGGAGAGCGGTCAGTGCCCGCAGTGACTGGGGAGAGCAGTTGGTGCCCACAGTGACTGGGGAGAGCGGTCAGTGCCCACAGTGACTGGGGAGAGCGGTCACACAGTGAGCACGTGACTGGGGGAGTGTGGTCGGTGCCCACAGTGACTGGGGAGAGCGGTCAGTGCCCGCAGTGACTGGGGAGAGCGATCGGTGCCCACAGTGACTGGGGAGAGCGGTCAGTGCCCGTGTGACTGGGAGAGCGGTCGGTGCCCACAGTGACTGGGGAGAGCGGTCGGTGCCCACAGTGACTGGGTGAGAGCGGTCGGTGCCACAGTGACTGGGGAGAGCTGTCGGTGCCCACAGTGACTGGGGGAGAGCGGTCCGGTGCCCACAGTGACTGGGGAGAGCGGTCGGTGCCCGCAGTGACTGGGGAGAGCGGTCGGTGCCCACGTGGACTGGGGAGAGCGGTCGGTGCCCACAGTGACTGGGGAGAGCAGTCGGTGCCCACAGTGACTGGGGAGAGCTGTCGGTGCCCACAGTGACTGGGGAGAGCAGTCGGTGCCCACAGTGACTGGGGAGAGCTGTCGGTGCCCACAGTGACTGGGGAGAGCGGTCAGTGCCCACAGTGACTGAGGAGAGCGGTCGGTGCCCACAGTGACTGGGGAGAGCGGTCGGTGTGCCCACAGTGACTGGGGAGAGCGCTCGGTGCCCGTGTGACTGGGGAGAGCGGTCGGTGCCCACAGTGACTGGGGAGAGCTGTCGGTGCCCACAGTGACTGGGGAGAGCGGTCAGTGCCCACAGTGACTGAGGAGAGCGGTCGGTGCCCACAGTGACTGGGGAGAGCGGTCGGTGCCCACAGTGACTGGGGAGAGCGGTCGGTGCCCGTGTGACTGGGGAGAGCGGTCGGTGCCGGTGTGACTGGGGAGAGCGGTCGGTGCCCGTGTGACTGGGGAGAGCGGTCAGTGCCCACAGTGACTGGGGAGAGCGGTCGGTGCCCACAGTGACTGGGGAGAGCGGTCAGTTGCCCACAGTGATTGGGGAGAGCGGTCGGTGCCCCACAGTGACTGGGGAGAGCGGTCGGTGCCCACAGTGACTGGGGAGAGCGGTCAGTGCCCGCAGTGACCTGGGGAGAGCGGTCGGTGCCCACAGTGACTGGGGAGAGCGGTCGGTGCCCGTGTGACTGGGGAGAGCGGTCCGGTGCCCACAGTGACTGGGGAGAGCGGTCAGTGCCCACAGTGACTGGGGGAGAGCGGGCGGTGCCCACAGTGACTGTGGGAGAGCGGTCGGTGCCCACAGTGACTGGGGAGAGCGGTCGGTGCCCACAGTGACTGGGGAGAGCGGGCGTGCCCACAGTGACTGGGGAGAGGCGGGCGGTGCCCCACAGTGACTGGGGAGAGCGGGTCGGTGCCCACAGTGACTGGGGAGAGCGGTCGGTGCCCACAGTGACTGGGGAGAGCGGTCAGTGCCCACAGTGACTGGGGAGAGCGGGGGCGGTGCCCACAGTGACTGGGAGAGCGGTCAGTGCCCACAGTGACTGGGGGAGAGCGGTCGGTGCCCACAGTGACTGGGGAGAGCGGTCGGTGCCCGTGTGGCTGGGAGAGCTGTCGGTGGCCCATGTGACTGGGAGAGCGGTCAGTGCCCACAGTGACTGGGGAGAGCGGTCGGTGCCCACAGTGACTGGGGAGAGCGCTCGGTGCCCGGTGGACTGGGAGAGCGGGTCGGTGCCCACAGTGACTGGGGAGAGCGGTCAGTGCCCGTGTGGCTGGGGAGAGCGGTCGGTGCCCGTGTGGCTGGGGAGAGCTGTCGGTGCCCATGTGACTGGGGAGAGCGGTCAGTGCCATGTGACTGGGGAGAGCGGTCGGTGCCCGCAGTGACTGGGTGAGAGCGGTCGGTGCCCACAGTGACTGGGGAGAGCGGTCGGTGCCCACAGTGACCGGGGGTGAGCTCCTGGTGAGAGTGGTCGGTGCCCACAGTGACTGGGGAGAGTGGTCGGTGCCCACAGTGACTGGGGAGAGCGGTCGGTGCCCACAGTGACTGGGGAGAGCGGTCGGTGCCCACAGTGACTGGGGAGAGCGGTCGGTGCCCGTGTGACTGGGGAGAGCGGTCGGTGCCCACAGTGACTGGGGAGAGCGGTCAGTGCCCACAGTGACTGGGGAGAGCGGTCGGTGCCCGCAGTGACTGGGGAGAGCAGTCAGTGCCCATGTGACTGGGGAGAGCGGTCAGTGCCCGTGTGACTGGGGAGAGCGCTCGGTGCCCGTGTGACTGGGGAGAGCGGTCGGTGCCCACAGTGACTGGGGAGAGCGGGTCGGTGCCCGATGTGACTGGGGAGAGTGGTCGGTGCCCACAGTGACTGGGGAGAGCGGTCAGTGCCCGCAGTGACTGGGGAGAGCGGTCGGTGCCCGTTGTGACTGGGGAGAGTGGTCGGTGCCCACAAGTGACTGGGGAGAGCGGTCAGTGCCCGCAGTGACTGGGGAGAGCGGTCAGTGCCCGCAGTGACTGGGAGAGCAGTTGGTGCCCACAGTGACTGGGGAGAGCGGTCAGTGCCCACAGTGACTGGGAGAGCGGTCGGTGCCCACAGTGACTGGGGAGAGTGGTCGGTGCCCACAGTGACTGGGGAGAGCGGTCAGTGCCCGCAGTGACTGGGGAGAGCGATCGGTGCCCACAGTGACTGGGGAGAGCGGTCAGTGCCCGTAGTGACTGGGGAGAGCGGTCCGGTGCCCACAGTGACTGGGGAGAGCGGTCGGTGCCCACAGTGACTGGGGAGAGCGGTCGGTGCCCACAGTGACTGGGGAGAGCTGTCGGTGCCCACAGTGACTAGGGAGAGCGGTCGGTGCCCACAGTGACTGGGGAGAGCGGTCGGTGCCCGCAGTGACTGGGGAGAGCGGTCGGTGCCCACAGTGACTGGGGAGAGCGGTCGTGCCCACAGTGACTGGGGAGAGCAGTCGGTGCCCACAGTGACTGGGGAGAGCTGTCGGTGCCCACAGTGACTGGGGAGAGCAGTCGGTGCCCACAGTGACTGGGGAGAGCTGTCGGTGCCCACAGTGACTGGGGAGGAGCGGTCAGTGCCCACAGTGACTGAGGAGAGCGGTCGGTGCCCACAGTGACTGGGGAGAGCGGTCGGTGCCCACAGTGACTGGGGAGAGCGCTCGGTGCCCGTGTGACTGGGGGAGAGCGGTCGTGCCCACAGTGACTGGGGAGAGCTGTCGGTGCCCACAGTGACTGGGGAGAGCGGTCAGTGCCCACAGTGACTGAGGAGAGCGGTCGGTTGCCCACAGTGACTGGGGAGAGCGGTCGGTGCCCACAGTGACTGGGGAGAGCGGTCGGTGCCCGTGTGACTGGGGAGAGCGGTCGGTGCCCGTGTGACTGGGGAGAGCGGTCGGTGCCCGTGTGACTGGGGAGAGCGGTCAGTGCCCACAGTGACTGGGGAGAGCGGTCGGTGCCCACAGTGACTGGGGAGAGCGGTCAGTGCCCACAGTGATTGGGGAGAGCGGTCGGTGCCCACAGTGACTGGGGAGAGCGGTCGGTGCCCACAGTGACTGGGAGAGCGGTCAGTGCCCGCAGTTGACTGGGGAGAGCGGTCGGTGCCCACAGTGACTGGGGAGAGCGGTCGGTGCCCGGTGTGACTGGGGAGAGCGGTCGGTGCCCACAGTGACTGGGGAGAGCGGTCAGTGCCCACAGTGACTGGGGAGAGCGGGCGGTGCCCACAGTGACTGGGGAGAGCGGTCGGTGCCCACAGTGTCTGGGGAGAGCGGTCGGTGCCCACAGTGACTGGGGAGAGCGGGCGGTGCCCACAGTGACTGGGGAGAGCGGGCGGTGCCCACAGTGACTGGGGAGAGCGGTCGGTGCCCACAGTGACTGGGGAGAGCGGTCGGTGCCCACAGTGACTGGGGAGAGCGGTCAGTGCCCACAGTGACTGGGGAGAGCGGGCGGTGCCCACAGTGACTGGGGAGAGCGGTCAGTGCCCACAGTGACTGGGGAGAGGCGGTCGGTGCCCACAGTGACTGGGGAGAGCGGTCGGTGCCCGTGTGGCTGGGGAGAGCTGTCGGTGCCCATGTGACTGGGGAGAGCGGTCAGTGCCCACAGTGACTGGGGAGAAGCGGTCGGTGCCCACAGTGACTGGGGAGAGCGCTTCGGTGCCCGTGTGTGACTGGGGAGAGCGGTCGGTGCCCACAGTGACTGGGGAGAGCGGTCAGTGCCCGTGTGGCTGGGGAGAGCGGTCGGTGCCCACAGTGACTGGGGAGAGCGCTCGGTGCCCGTGTGACTGGGGAGAGCTGTCGGTGCCCACAGTGACTGGGAGAGCGGTCGGTGCCCATGTGACTGGGGAGAGCGGTCAGTGCCCACAGTGACTGGGGAGAGCGGTCGGTGCCCATGTGACTGGGGAGAGCCGTCAGTGCCCACAGTGACTGGGGAGAGCGGTCGGTGCCCATGTGACTGGGGAGAGCGGTCAGTGCCCACAGTGACTGGGGAGAGCGGTCGGTGCCCATGTGACTGGGGAGAGCGGTCAGTGCCCGTGTGGCTGGGGAGAGCGGTCGGTGCCCACAGTGACTGGGGAGAGCGGTCGGTGCCCACAGTGACTGGGGAGAGCGGTCGGTGCCCACAGTGACTGGGGGAGAGCGGTCGGTGCCCACAGTGACTGGGGAGAGCGGTCGGTGCCCACAGTGACTGGGGAGAGCGGTCGGTGCCCACAGTGACTGGGAGAGCGGGTCGGTGCCCGTGTGACTGGGGAGAGCGGTCGGTGCCCACAGTGACTGGGGAGAGCGGTCGGTGCCACAGTGACCTGGGGAGAGCGGTCGGTGCCCATGTGACTGGGGGAGAGCGGTTCAGTGCCCACAGTGACTGGGGAGAGCGGTCGGTGCCCATGTGACTGGGGAGAGCGGTCAGTGCCCACAGTGACTGGGGAGAGCGGTCGGTGCCCATGTGACTGGGGAGAGCGGTCGGTGCCCATGTGACTGGGAGAGCGGTCAGTGCCCACAGTGACTGGGGAGAGGCGGTCGGTGCCACAGTGACTGGGGAGAGCGGTCGGTGCCCACAGTGACTGGGGGAGAGCGGTCGGTGCCCACAGTGACTGGGGAGAGCGGTCGGTGCCCACAGTGACTGGGGTGAGAGCGGGTCGGTGCCCACAGTGACTGGGGAGAGCGGTCGGTGCCCACAGTGACTGTGGAGAGCGGTCGGTGCCCGTGTGACTGGGGAGAGCGGTCGGTGCCCACAGTGACTGGGGAGAGCGGTCAGTGCCCACAGTGACTGGGGAGAGCGGTCGGTGCCCGCAGTGACTGGGGAGGAGAGCAGTCAGTGCCCATGTGACTGGGGAGAGAGCGGTCAGTGCCCGTGTGACTGGGGAGAGCGCTCGGTGCCCGTGTGACTGGGGAGAGCGGTCGGTGCCCACAGTGACTGGGGAGAGCGGTCGGTGCCCGTGTGACTGGGGAGAGTGGTCGGTGCCCACAGTGACTGGGGAGAGCGGTCAGTGCCCGCAGTGACTGGGGAGAGCGGTCGGTGCGCGTGTGACTGGGGAGAGTGGTCGGTGCCCACAGTGACTGGGGAGAGCGGTCAGTGCCCGCAGTGACTGGGGAGAGTGGTCAGTGCCCGCAGTGACTGGGGAGAGCAGTTGGTGCCCACAGTGACTGGGGAGAGCGGTCAGTGCCCACAGTGACTGGGGAGAGCGGTCGGTGCCCACAGTGACTGGGGAGAGTGGTCGGTGCCCACAGTTGACTGGGGAGAGCGGTCAGTGCCCGCAGTGACTGGGGAGAGCGATCGGTGCCTACAGTGACTGGGGAGAGCGGTCAGTGCCCGTGTGACTGGGGAGAGCGGGTCGGTGCCCACAGTGACTGGGGAGAGCGGTCGGTGCCCACAGTGACTGGGGAGAGCGGTCGGTGCCCACAGTGACTGGGGAGAGCTGTCGGTGCCCACAGTGACTGGGGGAGAGCGGTCGGGTTGCCCACAGTGACTGGGGAGAGCGGTCGGTGCCCGCAGTGACTGGGGAGAGCGGTCGGTGCCCACAGTGACTGGGGAGAGCGGTCGGTGCCCACAGTGACTGGGGAGAGCAGTCGGTGCCCACAGTGACTGGGGAGAGCTTGTCGGTGCCCAAAGTGACTGGGGGAGAGCGGTCAGTGCCCACAGTGACTGGGGAGAGCTGTCGGTGCCCACAGTGACTGGGGAGAGCAGTCGGTGCCCACAGTGACTGGGGAGAGCTGTCGGTGCCCACAGTGACTGGGGAGAGCGGTCAGTGCCCACAGTGACTGAGGAGAGCGGTCGGTGCCCACAGTGACTGGGGAGAGCGGTCGTGCCCACAGTGACTGGGGAGAGCGCTCGGTGCCCGTGTGACTGGGGAGAGCGGTCGGTGCCCACAGTGACTGGGGAGAGCTGTCGGTGCCCACAGTGACTGGGTGAGAGCGGTCAGTGCCCACAGTGACTGAGGAGAGCGGTCGGTGCCCACAGTGACTGGGGAGAGCGGTCGGTGCCCACAGTGACTGGGGAGAGCGGTCGGTGCCCGTGTGACTGGGGAGAGCGGTCGGTGCCCACAGTGACTGGGGAGAGCGGTCGGTGCCCGTGTGACTGGGGGAGAGCGGTCAGTGCCCACAGTGACTGGGGAGAGCGGTCGGTGCCCACAGTGACTGGGGAGAGCGGTCGGTGCCCACAGTGACTGGGGAGAGCGGTCGGTGCTCACAGTGACTGGGGAGAGCGGTCAGTGCCCACAGTGACTGGGGGAGAGCGGGTCGGTGCCCACAGTGACTGGGGGAGAGCGGTCAGTGCCCACAGTGACTGGGGAGAGCGGTCAGTGCCCACAGTGACTGGGGAGAGCGGTCGGTGCCCACAGTGACTGGGGAGAGCGGTCGGTGCCCACAGTGACTGGGGAGAGCGGTCAGTGCCCGCAGTGACTGGGGAGAGCGGTCGGTGCCCACAGTGACTGGGGAGAGCGGTCGGTGCCGTGTGACTGGGGAGAAGCGGTCGGTGCCCACAGTGACTGGGGAGAGCGGTCAGTGCCCTCAGTGACTGGGGAGAGCGGGCGGTGCCCACAGTGACTGGGGAGAGCGGTCGGTGCCCACAGTGACTGGGGAGAGCGGTCGGTGCCCACAGTGACTGGGGAGAGCGGGGGTCGGTGCCCACAGTGACTGGGGAGAGCGGGCGGTGCCCACAGTGACTGGGGAGAGCGGTCGGTGCCCACAGTGACTGGGGAGAGCAGTCGGTGCCCACAGTGACTGGGGAGAGCGGTCAGTGCCCACAGTGACTGGGGAGGAGCGGGCGGTGCCCACAGTGACTGGGGAGAGCGGTCAGTGCCCACAGTGACTGGGAGAGCGGTCGGTGCCCACAGTGACTGGGGAGAGCGGTCGGTGCCCGTGTGGCTGGGGGGAGAGCTGTCGGTGCCCATGTGACTGGGGAGAGCGGTCAGTGCCCACAGTGACTGGGGAGAGCGGTCGGTGCCCACAGTGACTGGGGAGAGCGCTCGGTGCCCGTGTGACTGGGGGAGAGCGGTCGGTGCCCACAGTGACTGGGGAGAGCGGTCAGTGCCCGTGTGGCTGGGGAGAGCGGTCGGTGCCCACAGTGACTGGGGAGAGCGCTCGGTGCCCGTTGTGACTGGGGAGAGCGGTCGGTGCCCACAGTGACTGGGGAGAGCGGTCGGTGCCCATGTGACTGGGGAGAGCGGTCAGTGCCCACAGTGACTGGGGAGAGCGGTCGGTGCCCATGTGACTGGGGAGAGCCGTCAGTGCCCACAGTGACTGGGGAGAGCGGTCGGTGCCCATGTGACTGGGGAGAGCGGTCAGTGCCCACAGTGACTGGGGAGAGCGGTCGGTGCCCATGTGACTGGGGAGAGCGGTCAGTGCCCGTGTGGCTGGGGAGAGCGGTCGGTGCCCACAGTGACTGGGGAGAGCGGTCGGTGCCCACAGTGACTGGGGAGAGCGGTCGGTGCCCACAGTGACTGGGGAGAGCGGTCGGTGCCCACAGTGACTGGGGAGAGCGGTCGGTGCCCACAGTGACTGGGGAGAGCGGTCGGTGCCCGTGTGACTGGGAGAGCGGTCGGTGCCCACAGTGACTGGGCAGAGCGGTCGGTGCCCACAGTGACTGGGGAGAGCGGTCGGTGCCCACAGTGACTGGGGAGAGCGGTCGGTGCCCATGTGACTGGGGAGAGCGGTCAGTGCCCACAGTGACTGGGGAGAGCGGTCGGTGCCCACAGTGACTGGGGAGAGCGGTCGGTGCCACAGTGACTGGGGAGAGCGGTCGGTGCCCACAGTGACTGGGGAGAGCGGTCGGTGCCCACAGTGACTGGGGAGAGCGGTCAGTGCCCATGTGACTGGGGGAGAGCGGTCGGTGCCCACAGTGACTGGGGAGAGCGGTCGGTGCCCGTGTGACTGGGGAGAGCGGTCGGGTGCCCACAGTGACTGGGGAGAGCGGTCAGTGCCCATGTGACTGGGGAGAGCGGTCGGTGCCCGCAGTGACTGGGGAGATGCGGGTCGGTGCCCGCAGTGACTGGGGAGAGCGGTCGGTGCCCACAGTGACTGGGGGAGAGCGGTCGGTGCCCACAGTGACCGGGGAGAGTGGTCGGTGCCCACAGTGACTGGGGAGAGTGGTCGGTGCCCACAGTGACTGGGGAGAGCGGTCGGTGCCCACAGTGACTGGGGAGAGCGGTCGGTGCCCACAGTGACTGGGGAGAGCGGTCGGTGCCCGCAGTGACTGGGGAGAGCGGTCGGTGCCCGCATTGACTGGGGAGAGTGGTTGGTGCCCACAGTGACTGGGGAGAGCGGTCGGTGCCCACAGTGACTGGGGAGAGCGGTCGGTGCCCACAGTGACTGGGGAGAGCGGTCAGTGCCCACAGTGACTGGGGAGAGCGGTCGGTGCCCACAGTGACTGGGGAGAGCGGTTAGTGCCCACAGTGACTGGGGAGAGCGGTCGGTGCCCACAGTGACTGGGGAGAGCGTCAGTGCCCACAGTGACTGGGGAGAGCGGTCAGTGCCCACAGTGACTGGGGAGAGCGGTCGGTGCCCGTGTGACTGGGGAGAGCGGTCGGTGCCCGCAGTGACTGGGGAGAGCGGTCGGTGCCCGCATTGACTGGGGAGAGCGGTCGGTGCCCACAGTGACTGGGGGAGAGCGGTCGGTGCCCACAGTGACTGGGGAGAGCGGTCGGTGCCCACAGTGACTGGGGAGAGCGGTCAGTGCCCACAGTGACTGGGGAGAGCGGTCAGTGCCCACAGTGACTGGGGAGAGCGGTCAGTGCCCACAGTGACTGGGGAGAGCGGTCGGTGCCCGTGTGACTGGGGGAGAGCGGTCGGTGCCCGCAGTGACTGGGGAGAGCAGTCGGTGCCCACAGTGACTGGGAGAGCGGTCGGTGCCCACAGTGACTGGGGAGGAGCGGTCGGTGCCCGTGTGACTGGGGAGAGCGGTCGGTGCCCGCAGTGACTGGGGAGAGCAGTCGGTGCCCACAGTGACTGGGGAGAGCGGTCGGTGCCCACAGTGACTGGGGAGAGCGGTCGGTGCCCACAGTGACTGGGGAGAGCGGTCGGTGCCCACAGTGACTGGGGAGTGCGCTTGGTGCCCACAGGTGACTGGGGAGAGCGGTCGGTGCCCACAGTGACTGGGGAGAGCGGTCGGTGCCCGCAGTGACTGGGGAGAGCAGTCGGTGCCCACAGTGACTGGGGAGAGCGCTCGGTGCCCACAGTGACTGGGGAGAGCAGTCGGTGCCCACAGTGACTGGGGAGAGCGGTCGGTGCCCACAGTGACTGGGGAGAGCAGTCAGTGCCCACAGTGACTAGGGAGAGCAGTCGGTGCCACAGTGACTGGGGAGAGCGGTCAGTGCCCACAGTGACCGGGGAGAGCGGTCGGTGCCCACAGTGACTGGGGAGAGCGGTCGGTGCCCACAGTGACTGGGGAGAGCGGTCGGTGCCCACAGTGACTGGGGAGAGCGGTCGGTGCCCACAGTGACTGGGGAGAGCGGTCGGTGCCCACAGTGACTGGGGAGAGCGGTCGGTGCCCACAGTGACTGGGAGGAGCGGTCGGTGCCCACAGTGACTGGGGAGAGAGCGGTCGGTGCCCACAGTGACTGGGGAGAGCGGTCGGTGCCCACAGTGACTGGGGAGAGCGGTCGGTGCCCACAGTGACTGGGGAGAGCGGTCGGTGCCCACAGTGACTGGGGAGAGCGATCGGTGCCCACAGTGACTGGGGAGAGCGGTCAGTGCCCGTGTGACTGGGGAGAGCAGTCGGTGCCCACAGTGACTGGGGAGAGCGGTCAGTGCCCGTGTGACTGGGGAGAGCGGTCGGTGCCCGTGTGACTGGGGAGAGCGGTCGGTGCCCACAGTGACTGGGAGAGCGGTCGGTGCCCACAGTGACTGGGGAGAGCGGTCAGTGCCCGTGTGACTGGGGAGAGGCGGTCGGTGCCCGTGTGACTGGGAGAGCAGTCGGTGCCCACAGTGACTGGGGAGAGCGGTCAGTGCCCGTGTGACTGGGGAGAGCAGTCGGTGCCACAGTGACTGGGGGAGAGCGGTCAGTGCCCGTGTGACTGGGGAGAGCGGTCGGTGCCCACAGTGACTGGGGGAGAGCGGTCGGTGCCCGTGTGTGACTGGGGAGAGCATGTCGGTGCCCACAGTGACTGGGGAGAGCGGTCAGTGCCCGTGTGACTGGGGAGAGCGGTCGGTGCCCACAGTGACTGGGGAGAGCGGTCGGTGCCCACAGTGCCTGGGGAGAGCGGTCGGTGCTCACAGTGACTGGGGAGAGCGGTCGGTGCCCGCAGTGACTGGGGAGAGCGGTCGGTGCCCGCAGTGACTGGGGAGAGCGGTCGGTGCCCGCAGTGACTGGGGAGAGCAGTCGGTGCCCGCAGTGACTGGGGAGAGCGGACGGTGCCCGCATTGGACTGGGGAGAGTGGTCGGTGCCCGTGTGGCTGGGGAGAGCGGGTCGGTGCTCGTGTGGCTGGGGAGAGCGGTCGGTGCTCACAGTGACTGGGGAGAGCGGTCAGTGCCCACAGTGACTGGGGAGAGCGGTCGGTGCCCGTGTGGCTGGGGAGAGCGGTCGGTGCCCGTGTGGCTGGGGAGAGCGGTCAGTGCCCACAGTGACTGGGGAGAGCGGTCGGTGCCCACAGTGACTGGGGAGAGCGGTCAGTGCCCGTGGTGGGGGTGCGATTTTTTGAGTTTATGTTCAGTCACCCATCGGATTTATACCAACAGGAATCTTTCAGTCTGAGTTGTGAAAGCTGCAGTTTAGCTCCCAGCATCCGGGACACGGGTTTCCAGATTGCTATTCCCTTTGTGTGTGAGAGTCTGTCTGACATCAGCTGGGTTTCCACCTTCTGCTCCTTGTTACAGGTGACAGGCGCACAGAAAGAAAGCCTTGCATTGATGCAACGTTTCTTACACCCAGCTAACATGGGAGCTTCTGACATGTGACCATGGTGGTAATGGACAAACGCTGCTGACTATCGGTGCACAGCACTGATCCCACAATCAGATAATCACCCATTAACCCATTTGTTGGTTCTGATTGGCAAATTAATATTGTGCAAGACACCAGGAATAACTCTCTTCAACATACTGCAGACAGGTGCGACTAGGTTTTAGGATGCAATCAAAAGACACATTGCGACACTCCCTCAGCACTGACCCTCTGACAGTGCAGCACTCCCTCAGCACTGACCCTCTGACAGTGCGACACTCCCTCAGCACTGACCCTCTGACAGTGCGGCACTCCCTCAGTACTGACCCTCTGACAGTGCGGCACTCCCTCAGTACTGACCCTCTGACAGTGCGGCACTCCCTCAGTACTGACCCTCTGACAGTGCGACACTCCCTCAGCACTGACCCTCTGACAGTGCGACACTCCCTCAGCACTGACCCTCTGACAGTGCGGCGCTCCCTCAGCACTGACCCTCTGACAGTGCGGCACTCCCTCAGTACTGACCCTCTGACAGTGCGGCATTCCCTCAGCACTGACCCTCTGACAGTGTGGCACTCCCTCAGCACTGACCCTCTGACAGTGCGACACTCCCTCAGCACTGACCCTCTGACAGTGCGGCACTCCCTCAGCACTGACCCTCTGACAGTGCGGCGCTCCCTCAGTACTGACCCTCTGACAGTGCGACACTCCCTCAGCACTGACCCTCTGACAATGCGGCACTCCCTCAGCACTGACCCTCTGACAGTGCGACACTCCCTCAGCACTGACCCTCTGACAGTGCGGCACTCCCTCAGCACTGACCCTCTGACAGTGCGGCGCTCCCTCAGTACTGACCCTCTGACAGTGCGGCGCTCCCTCAGTACTGACCCTCTGACAGTGCGACACTCCCTCAGCACTGACCCTCTGACAGTGCGGCACTCCCTCAGTACTGACCCTCTGACAGTGCGACACTCCCTCAGCACTGACCCTCTGACAATGCGGCACTCCCTCAGCACTGACCCTCTGACAGTGCGGCGCTCCCTCAGCACTGACCCTCTGACAGTGCGACGCTCCCCTCAGCACTGACCCTCTGACAGTGCGGCACTCCCTCAGCACTGACCCTCTGACAGTGCGACACTCCCTCAGCACTGACTCTCTGACAGTGCGGCACTCCCCTCAGTACTGACCCTCTGACAGTGCGGCATTCCCTCAGCACTGACCCTCTGACAGTGTGGCACTCCCTCAGCACTGACCCTCTGACAGTGCGACACTCCCTCAGCACTGACCCTCTGACAGTGCGGCACTCCCTCAGCACTGACCCTCTGACAGTGCGGCACTCCCTCAGCACTGACCCTCTGACAGTGCGGCACTCCCTCAGCACTGACCCTCTGACAGTGCGGCACTCCCTCAGCACTGACCCTCTGACAGTGCGACACTCCCTCAGCACTGACCCTCTGACAGTGCGGCACTCCCTCAGTACTGACCCTCTGACAGTGCGGCATTCCCTCAGCACTGACCCTCTGACAGTGTGGCACTCCCTCAGCACTGACCCTCTGACAGTGCGGCACTCCCTCAGTACTGACCCTCTGACAGTGCGGCACTCCCTCAGCACTGACCCTCTGACAGTGCGGCCCTCCCTCAGCACTGACCCTCTGACAGTGCGGCATTCCCTCAGCACTGACCCTCTGACAGTGTGGCACTCCCTCAGCACTGACCCTCTGACAGTGCGGCACTCCCTCAGACTGACCCTCTGACAGTGCGGCCCTCCCTCAGCACTGACCCTCTGACAGTGCGGCATTCCCTCAGCACTGACCCTCTGACAGTGTGGCACTCCCTCAGCACTGACCCTCTGACAGTGCGGCGCTCCCCTCAGCACTGACCCTCTGACAGTGCGACACTCCCTCAGCACTGACCCTCTGACAGTGCGGCACTCCCTCAGCACTGACCCTCTGACAGTGCGACACTCCCTCAGCACTGACTCTCTGACAGTGCGGCACTCCCTCAGTACTGACCCTCTGACAGTGCGGCATTCCCTCAGCACTGACCTCTGACAGTGTGGCACTCCCTCAGCACTGACCCTCTGACAGTGCGACACTCCCTCAGCACTGACCCTCTGACAGTGCGGCACTCCCTCAGCACTGACCCTCTGACAGTGCGGCACTCCCTCAGCACTGACCCTCTGACAGTGCGGCACTCCCTCAGCACTGACCCTCTGACAGTGCGGCACTCCCTCAGCACTGACCCTCTGACAGTGCGACACTCCCTCAGCACTGACCCTCTGACAGTGCGGCACTCCCTCAGTACTGACCCTCTGACAGTGCGGCATTCCCTCAGCACTGACCCTCTGACAGTGTGGCACTCCCTCAGCACTGACCCTCTGACAGTGCGGCACTCCCTCAGCACTGACCCTCTGACAGTGCGGCACTCCCTCAGCACTGACCCTCTGACAGTGCGGCGCTCCCTCAGTACTGACCCTCTGACAGTGCGGCACTCCCTCAGTACTGACCCTCTGACAGTGCGACGCTCCCTCAGCACTGACCCTCTGACAGTGCAGCACTCCCTCAGTACTGACCCTCTGACAGTGCGGCACTCCTTCGGCACTGACCCTCTGACAGTGCGGCACTCCCTCAGCACTGACCCACTGCAGTGCGGTACTCCCTCAGCACTGACCCTCTGACAGTGCGGCACTCCCTCGGCACTGACCCTCTGACAGTGCGGCACTCCCTCGGCACTGACCCTCTGACAGTGCGGCACTCCCTCAGCACTGACCCTCTGACAGTGCAGCACTCCCTCAGCACTGACCCTCTGACAGTGTGGCACTCCCTCAGCACTGACCCTCTGACAGTGCAGCACTCCCTCAGCACTGACCCTCTGACAGTGCGGCACTCCCTCAGTACTGACCCTCTGACAGTGCGGCACTCCCTCGGCACTGACCCTCTGACAGTGCGGCACTCCACTCAGCACTGACCCTCTGACAGTGCGGCCCTCCCTCAGCACTGACCCTCTGACAGTGCGGCACTCCCTCAGTACTCACCCTCTCACAGTGCGGCACTCCCTCAGCACTGACCCTCTGACAGTGCGGCACTCCCTCAGTACTGACCCTCTGACAGTGCGGCACTCCCTCAGCACTGACCCTCTGACAGTGCGGCACTCCCTCAGCACTGACCCTCTGACAGTGCGGCACTCCCTCAGTACTGACCCTCTGACAGTGCGACACTCCCTCAGTACTGACCCTCTGACAGTGCGGCACTCCCTCAGTACTGACCCTCTGACAGTGCGGCACTCCCTCAGCACTGACAAATTTTATCAAGGTGGAATTTCTGAGACTAACTTGAGTTAAAGGGGAAATAGGGTGTGGAGTTTGGGGTTACAGTGATGGAAGGATGCTGACGGAGCAGTGGGAATCCAGTGGGATGTTTTGATTTGAGATCAGCAGCATTGCACTGAATGGACTCGCATTGTCAGTGGGCAGGTCCCTACCAGAGAAATTGCTGCTCTGATTACATCAGTGTTTTTCTTTTCTGTTTTCTTTCAGTCTCCGTGAAAATAGACCGTACTCTTTAGAATTTTTCAAGAAAATGATCGCGATTGAGAAGGAGCAGGTGAGTTTATGGAGATCAGAGTCCTGATAGAAACTCAACCAGTGACAGCACTCACCCACCCTGGGACCAGTGAAACTGGATTTATGTGTGTGAGTGTGAGGGGAGGGGGTGGGGGGCGGGCGGGGGGGGTGGGGTGTGAGGGCGGGGGGGTGGGGGTGGTGTGTGAGGGCGGGGGGGGTGGGGGTGGTGTGTGGGGGGGGGTGGGGTGGTGTGTGAGGGGAGTGGGTGGGAGCGGGGGATGGTGTGTGTCTGCGGGGGTGGGGGTGGTGTGTGAGGGCGGGGGGGGGGTGGGGGGTGGTGTGTGAGGGCGGGGGGGGGTGGGGGTGGTGTGTGAGGGCGGGGGGGGTGGGGGTGGTGTGTGAGGGCGGGGGGGGGTGGGGATGGTGTGTGAGGGCGGGGGGGGGGGTGGGGGTGGTGTGTGAGGGCGGGGGGGGGGGTGGGGTGGTGTGTGAGGGCGGGGGGGGTGGGGGTGGTGTGTGAGGGCGGGGGGGGTGGGGGTGGTGTGTGAGGGCGGGGGGGGGGTGGGGGTGGTGTGTGAGGGCGGAGGTGGTGGGGGTGGTGTGTGAGGACAGGGGGGGGGTGGGGGTGGTGTGTGAGGACAGGGGGGGGTGGGGGTGGTGTGTGAGGGCGGGGGGGGTGGGGGTGGTGTGTGGGGGGGGGGGTGGAGGGTGGTGTGTGAGGGGGGGGGGGGTGGGGGTGGGGGTGGTGTGTGAGGGGGGGTGGGGGTGGTGTGTGAGGGGGGGGGGGTGGGGGTGGTGTGTGAGGGCGGGGGGGGTGGGGGTGGTGTGTGAGGGGGGGGGGGTGGGGGTGGTGTGTGAGGGCGGGGGGGGGGGGTGGTGTGTGAGGGCGGGGGGGGTGGGGGTGGTGTGTGAGGGGGGGTGGGGGTGGTGTGTGAGGGCGGGGGGGGGGTGGGGGGTGGTGTGTGAGGGCGGAGGTGGTGGGGGGTGGTGTGTGAGGGCGGGGGGGTGGGGGTGGTGTGCGAGGGCGGGGGGGGTGGGGTGGTGTGCGAGGGCGGGGGGGGGTAGGGGGTGGTGTGCGAGGGCGGGGGGGGTGGGGTGGTGTGTGAGGGCGGGGGGGGTGGGGGTGGTGTGTGAGGGCGGGGGGGGTGGGGGTGGTGTGTGAGGGCGGGGGGGTGGGGGTGGTGTGTGAGGGCGGGGGGGGTGGTGTGTGAGGGCGGGGGGGGTGGGGGTGGTGTGTGAGGGCGGGGGGGGTGGGGGTGGTGTGTGAGGGCGGGGGGGGGGTGGGGGTGGTGTGTGAGGGCGGGGGGGGTGGGGGTGGTGTGTGAGGGCGGGGGGGGTGGGGGTGGTGTGTGAGGGCGGGGGGGGTGGGGGTGGTGTGTGAGGGCGGGGGGGGTGGGGGTGGTGTGTGAGGGCGGGGGGGGTGGGGTGGTGTGTGAGGGCGGGGGGGGTGGTGTGTGAGGGCGGGGGGGGGTGGTGTGTGAGGGCGGAGGTGGTGGGGGTGGTGTGTGAGGGCGGGGGGGGTGGGGGTGGTGTGTGAGGGCGGGGGGGGTGGGGGTGGTGTGTGAGGGCGGGGGGGGTGGGGGTGGTGTGTGAGGGCGGGGGTGGTGGGGGTGGTGTGTGAGGGCGGGGGGGGTGGGGGTGGTGTGTGAGGGGGGGGGGGTGGGGGTGGTGTGTGAGGGCGGGGGGGTGGGGGTGGTGTGTGAGGGCGGGGGGGTGGGGGTGGTGTGTGAGGGCGGAGGTGGTGGGGGTGGTGTGTGAGGGCGGGGGGGGGTGGGGGTGGTGTGTGAGGGCGGGGGGGGTGGGGGTGGTGTGTGAGGGGGGGGTGGGGGTGGTGTGTGAGGGCGGGGGGGGTGGGGGTGGTGTGTGAGGGCGGGGGGGGTGGGGGTGGTGTGTGAGGGCGGGGGGGGGGTGGGGGTGGTGTGTGAGGGCGGGGGGGGTGGGGGTGGTGTGTGAGGGCGGAGGTGGTGGGGGTGGTGTGTGAGGGCGGGGGGGGGGTGGGGGTGGTGTGTGAGGGCGGGGGGGGGGGTGGGGGTGGTGTGTGAGGGCGGGGGGGGTGGGGGTGGTGTGTGAGGGAGGGGGGGGTGGGGGTGGTGTGTGAGGGCGGAGGTGGTGGGGGTGGTGTGTGAGGGCGGGGGGGTGGGGGTGGTGTGTGAGGGGGGGTGGGGGTGGTGTGTGAGGGCGGAGGTGGTGGGGGTGGTGTGTGAGGGCGGGGGGGGTGGGGGTGGTGTGTGAGGGCGGGGGGGGGTGGGGGTGGTGTGTGAGGGCGGGGGGGGTGGGGGTGGTGTGTGAGGGCGGGGGGGGTGGGGGTGGTGTGTGAGGGGGGGGTGGTGGGGGTGGTGTGTGAGGGCGGAGGTGGTGGGGGTGGTGTGTGAGGGCGGGGGGGCTGGGGGTGGTGTGTGAGGGCGGGGGGGGTGGGGGTGGTGTGTGAGGGCGGGGGGGTGGGGGTGGTGTGTGAGGGCGGGGGGGGTGGGGGTGGTGTGTGAGGGCGGGGGGGGTGGGGGTGGTGTGTGAGGGCGGGGGGGGTGGGGGTGGTGTGTGAGGGCGGAGGTGGTGGGGGTGGTGTGTGAGGGCGGGGGGGGGGTGGGGGTGGTGTGTGAGGGCGGAGGTGGTGGGGGTGGTGTGTGAGGGCGGGGGGGGTGGGGGTGGTGTGTGAGGGCGGGGGGGGTGGGGGTGGTGTGTGAGGGCGGGGGGGGTGATGGTGGTCCCTGACGGGGAACCCGGGTTAAGTTGGGTACTTTCCCTGTGTCTGGGCAAGTTTCTGTTTTCTTACTGTTTCTCGTGCCCTGGTTTGGAATGCTGAATGTCCGTCTTCTCCTTCAGGAATGCAGTAAAATGAGGCGTCTGCGGGAATGTTATGAGCTGGCACTCCGGGAATTTGGATCTTCAAATGCCGGTAGGAATCTTAAAACTGGTCCTTCAGGAACAAGTACTGTGACATTGTTAAAAACTGCACGAAGCAGACTCTAAACGGCACGGTGACTCAGTGGGTTAACACTGCTGTCTCACAGCTCCAGGGACCCGGGTTCGATTCCCGGGGGCACGGTGACTCAGTGGGTTAACACTGCTGTCTCACAGCTCCAGGGACCCGGGTTCGATTCCCGGGGGGCACGGTGACACAGTGGGTTAGCACTGCTGTCTCACAGTTCCAGGGACCCGGGTTCGATTCCCGGGGGGCACGGTGACACAGTGGGTTAGCGCTGCTGTCTCACAGCTCCAGGGACCCGGGTTCGATTCCCGGGGGCACGGTGACACAGTGGGTTAGTACTGCTGTCTCACAGCTCCAGGGACCCGGGTTCGATTCCCCGGGGACACGGTGACTCAGTGGGTTAGCGCTGCTGTTTCACAGAGCCAGGGACCCGGGTTCGATTCCCGGGGGCACGGTGACTCAGTGGGTTAGCGCTGCTGTCTCACAGCTCCAGGGACCCGGGTTCGATTCCCCGGGGGCACGGTGACACAGTGGGTTAGCGCTGCTGTCTCACAGCTCCAGGGACCCGGGTTCGATTCCCCGGGGGCACGGTGACACAGTGGGTTAGCACTGCTGTCTCACAGCTCCAGGGACCCGGGTTCGATTCCCGGGGGCACGGTGACACAGTGGGTTAGCACTGCTGTCTCACAGCTCCAGGGACCCGGGTTCGATTCCCGGGGGCACGGTGACTCAGTGGGTTAGCGCTGCTGTCTCACAGCTCCAGGGACCCGGGTTCGATTCCCGGGGGCACGGTGACACAGTGGGTTAGCGCTGCTGTCTCACAGCTCCAGGGACCCGGGTTCGATTCCCGGGGGCACGGTGACACAGTGGGTTAGTACTGCTGCTTCACAGCTCCAGGGACCCGGGTTCGATTCCCGGGGGCACGGTGACACAGTGGGTTAGTACTGCTGCTTCACAGCTCCAGGGACCCGGGTTCGATTCCCGGGGGCACGGTGACACAGTGGGTTAGCACTGCTGCTTCACAGCTCCAGGGACCCGGGTTCGATTCCCGGGGGCACGGTGACACAGTGGGTTAGCACTGCTGCTTCACAGCTCCAGGGACCTGGGTTCGATTCCCGGGGGCACGGTGACACAGTGGGTTAGCACTGCTGTCTCACAGAGCCAGGGATCCGGGTTGATTCCCGGGGGGCACGGTGACACAGTGGGTTAGCACTGCTGTCTCACAGCTCCAGGGACCTGGGTTCGATTCCCGGGGGCACGGTGACACAGTGGGTTAGCACTGCTGCTTCACAGCTCCAGGGACCCGGGTTCGATTCCCGGGGGCACGGTGACACAGTGGGTTAGCACTGCTGTCTCACAGCGCCAGGGACCCGGGTTCGATTCCCGGGGGTACGGTGACACAGTGGGTTAGTACTGCTGTCTCACAGCTCCAGGGACCCGGGTTCGATTCCCGGGGGCACGGTGACACAGTGGTTAGCACTGCTATCTCACAGCGCCAGGGACCCGGGTTCGATTCCCGTGGGCACGGTGACACAGTGGGTTAGTACTGCTGCTTCACAGCTCCAGGGACCCGGGTTTGATTCCCGGGGGCACGGTGACACAGTGGTTAGCACTGCTGCTTCACAGCTCCAGGGACCTGGGTTCGATTCCCGGCTCGGGTCACTGTCTGTGTGGAGTTTGCACATTCTCCTCATGTCTGTGTGGGTTTCCTCCAGATGCTCTGGTTTCCTCCCACAGTCCAAAAGATGTGCTGGTTAGGGTGGATTGATCCGAAAAGGCACCAAAGTGTGGGCGACTCGGGGAATTTCACAGTAACTTCATTGCAGTGTTAATGTAAGCCTTAATTGTAACTAATAAATATAAATTTTTAAACTTTATAAACTAAATACAATTTCAGCACAGGGTTAGATACAGAGTAAAACTCTCTCTATACTGTCCCCCCCATCAAACACTCCCAGGACAGGGACAGCACGGGGTTAGATACAGAGTAAAACTCCCTCTACACTGTCCCCCATCAAACACTCCCAGGACAGGTACAGCACGGGGTTAGATACAGAGTAAAACTCTCTCTATACTGTCCCCCCCATCAAACACTCCCAGGACAGGGACAGCACGGGGTTAGATACAGAGTAAAACTCCCTCTACACTGTCCCCCATCAATCACTCCCAGGACAGGTACAGCACGGGGTTAGATACAGAGTAAAGCTCCCTCTACACTGTCCCCATCAAACACTCCCAGGACAGGTACAGCACGGGGTTAGATACAGAGTAAAGCTCCCTCTACACTGTCCCCATGAAACACTCCCAGGACAGGTACAGCACGGGGTTAGATACAGAGTAAAGCTCCTCTACACTGTCCCCCATCAATCACTCCCAGGACAGGGACAGCACGGGATTAGATACTGAGTAAAGCTCCCTCTACACTGTCCCCCATCAATCACTCCCAGGACAGGTACAGCACTAGGGTTAGATACAGAGTAAAGCTCCCTCTACACTGTCCCCCATCAAACACTCCCAGGACAGGTACAGCACGGGGTTAGATACAGAGTAAAGCTCCCTCTACACTGTCCCCCATCAAACACTCCCAGGACAGGTACAGCACAGGGTTAGATACAGAGTAAAGCTCCCTCTACACTGTCCCCCATCAAACACTCCCAGGGCTGGTACAACACAGGGTTACATACGAGTAAAGCTCCCTCTACACTGCCCCATCAAACACTCCCAGGACAGGTGCAGCACGGGGTTAGATACAGAGTAAAGCTCCCTCTACACTGTCCCCCCATCAAACACTCCCAGGACAGGTACAGCATGGGGTTAGATACAGAGTAAAGCTCCCTCTACACTGTCCCCCATCAAACACTCCAGGACAGGTACAGCATGGGGTTAGATACAGAGTAAAGCTCCCTCTACACTGTCCCCCCATCAAACACTCCCAGGACAGGTACAGCACGGGGTTAGATACAGAGTAAAGCTCCCTCTACACTGTCCCCCCATCAAACACTCCCAGGACAGGTACAGCATGGGGTTAGATACAGAGTAAAGCTCCCTCTACACTGTCCCCCATCAAACACTCCCAGGACAGGTACAGCACGGGGTTAGATACAGAGTAAAGCTCCCTCTACACTGTCCCCCCCATCAAACACTCCCAGGACAGGTGCAGCACAGGTTAGATACAGAGGTAAAGCTCCCTCTACACTGTCCCCCCCATCAAACACTCCCAGGACAGGTACAGCACGGGGTTAGATACAGAGTAAAGCTCCCTCTACACTGTCCCCCCATCAAACACTCCCAGGACAGGTACAGCATGGGTTAGATACAGAGTAAAGCTCCCTCTACACTGTCCCCCCATCAAACACTCCAGGACAGGTACAGCACGGGGTTAGATACAGAGTAAAGCTCCCTCTACACTGTCCCCCATCAAACACTCCCAGGACAGGTACAGCACGGGTTAGATACAGAGTAAAGCTCCCTCTACACTGTCCCCCCATCAAACACTCCCAGGACAGGTACAGACGGGTTAGATACAGAGTAAAGCTTCCTGTTAAGACATGTTTAGTTCCTCTGCCCATTTGCTGACTGTAATGGGAGTTGGGGGGAGATATTTTATGGGGAAGTTACAGTGAGTTGTGGCAATTGAAGATGTTGTGTGGAGTGTGTGGGTGATGTAAATCCATTGCAGAACACTGTGTGTTGTGGAGAGGATGCTTGCTGATGCTAACTGATTTAAACTGGCTGGTAATATGAGCATGGAGAGATTGGTGGTAATTCTGGGAACATGAGGCGTTATCGCTGATTGGATTAATCGTGCAGCTTTGTGCCCGCAGACCTGTGGCTGGAATATATCGTTGAAGAGTTGGAACACCCAGAGGGCAAAGCCGAGGTGACGGGACAGATTCACTGGAGAGCCATGAAAATGCTGTCTGGGCTGGAACTGGAAAGCTTTGTGTCCCAGTACACATTACTGCAGACCGGAAAACTTCCACAGCATCTCCCTCAGAACAAAGCTCAACCTGGGAGCCAGTAAATGCATCCTGCTGCGTTCTCTCGGGTTGTGATGTGGGTATGCCGGCGTTGGACTGGCGTAAACACAGTAAAAAGTCTGACAACACCAGGTTTTAGTCCAACCGATTTATTTGATATATTTCAAATAAATAGATTGGGACTAAAACCTGGTGTCAGACTTTTTACTGTGTTCTCTCGGGTTGCCGTGTTTATTTAAAATATTGTTTAAAATCCAAAATGTCTTCAGGATTTATGTTTGAGTTTGTACCTAACTCCCAGGACAGAATTCTCTTGTCCTTTTCCACTGAGGAGTATTGAGCAGTGACCTACACGCAGGAAGAGGAGTTGTTTGCACTTCCTAAACATAGCCAATAATGTCTTTGATGTAATGGTGATGTGTTTGTGCAGTTATTCAGCAAGATCCCAACATTAATTCCAAACAGAATGAATCCTGTGGGAAGCTTCTAATTGGAGCTGGAAGATTTGAGTTGAGGAAAATAGATTATATTCAGGTGATGGGGTTGCCCCATTTTAGCATTGATGTGATTCTGTTAAACAGATCGTATCTCCACAGGCCCCAGGGTTCCCATACAGTGTCCCGGGATGCTGCTACCTCTGTGTGTGGAGGAGGGGGAGTGTGTGGGTGTGTGTGTGTTGGGGGGGGGGGGGGGGTGGAATGTGTGGGTGGACTGTGTGTGGAGGAGGAGTAGTGCGTGTGAGTGTTTGGGGGGGGGTGTGTGTGTTTCGGGGAGGGGTGTGTGTGAGTGTTTGGGGGGGGTGTGTGTGTTTCGGGGAGGGGTGTGTGTGAGTGGGGGGTGTGTGTGTTTCGGGGGGGGGGAGTGTGTGAGTGGGGGGTGTGTGTGTGTTTCGGGGGGGGGAGTGTGTGTGTGTGTTTCGGGGGGGGAGTGTGTGGGGGGACTGGTGTGGTAGAGATTGGAGCAGTCCATTCAGCCAAAACCTGAAAAGCTTGTGTTTGTTTCTGATGCTGAGGTTTCTGAGACTGGATTAATGAGATTTTTTGATGCTGTTTTATTTTTCACACCCACTCTCTCTGTCTCTCTCTCTCTCTCTACCCCTCCCACCCCCTCTCTATTTCTGTCTTTCTCTCTGGTGCTCTCTCCACCTCAGCTTTTGCCAGTTTGGGTTTTAGTTATAATAACTGAATAAAGAGCAATTTTTTCCAAGCTGCAAGTGTTTGTTTAAATTTTGAGTCCAGCCGGCAATGTGTAGCCCAGTAAATCGGGAGGTAACAACGTGACCCGACAGAGTAACAGGGAAAGCCACAGATTGCCAGCTCTCAGAACATTGCTCGTTTTTCTCATATCGTTTAGGGGGGAGGAGAATCCCTCCGTCGAACATTATGGAGGAGGTGGGATCTGGGTCAGTGGAATAAGTTGAATTCTTTTTTTTAAACATTTAATCATGGGACATGGGTGTTGTTGGCTGGGCCAGTATTTATTGCCCATGCCTAATTGCCCCTTTGAGAAGGTGCTGGTGAGCTGCTGCCTTCTTGAATCGCTGCAGTCCCTGTGCTGGGGGTTAACCCACAATGCGGTTAGGGAGAGAATTCCAGGATTTTGACCCAGTGACTGCGAAGGAACAGTGATATATTTCCAAGTCAGAATGATGAGTGGCTTGGAGGGGAACTTGTGGCGTTCCCATGTATCTACTGCCCTTTGTCTTTCTAGATGGAAGTGTTCATGGGATTTGATTTGATTTATTATTGTCACAAGTATTAGTACACAGTGAAAAGTATTGTCTCTTGCATACTTTGCAGAAAAATCACTCCATTCATAGGGAAGGGAGAGAGTGCAGAATATAATGTTACAGTTATAACTAGGGTGTAGAGAAAGATCAACTCACTGTGAGGTGGGTCCATCCAATAGTCTGACCACAACAGGGAAGAAGCTGTTCTTGAGGGGTGTGGGGTATATCAGAGTGTTACAGTGAGGGGTGTGGGGTATATCAGAGTGTTACAGTGAGGGGTGTGGGGTATATCAGAGTGTTACAGTGAGGGGTGTGGGGTATATCAGAGTGTTACAGTGAGGGGTGTGGGGTATATCAGAGTGTTACAGTGAGGGGTGTGGGATATATCAGAGTGTTACAGTGAGGGGTGTGGGATATATCAGAGTGTTACAGTGAAGGGTGTGGGGTATATCAGAGTGTTACAGTGAGGGGTGTGGGATATATCAGTGTTACAGTGAGGGGTGTGGGATATATCAGAGTGTTACGGTGTGGGGTATATCAGAGTGTTACAGTGAGGGGTGTGGGGTATATCAGAGTGTTACAGTGAGGGGTGTGGGGTATATCAGAGTGTCACAGCGAGGGGTGTGGGGTATATCAGAGTGTCACTGCGAGGGGTGTGGGGTATATCAGAGTGTTACAGTGAGGGGTGTGGGGTATATCAGAGTCTTACAGTGAGGAGTGTGGAGTATATCAGAGTGTTACAGTGAGGGGTGTGGCGTATATCAGTGTCACAGTGAGGGGTGTGGGGTATATCAGAGTGTTACAGTGAGGGGTGTGGGGTATATCAGAGTGTTACAGTGAGGGGTGTGGGGTATATCAGAGTGTTACAGTGAGGAGTGTGGAGTATATCAGAGTGTTACAGTGAGGGGTGTGGGGTATATCAGTGTCACAGCGAGGGGTGTGGGGTATATCAGAGTGTTACAGTGAGGGGTGTGGGGTATATCAGAGTGTTACAGTGAGGGGTGTGTGGTATATCAGAGTGTTACAGTGAGGGGTGTGGGGTATATCAGAGTGTTACAGTGAGGGGTGTGGGGTATATCAGAGTGTTACAGTGAGGGGTGTGGGATATATCAGAGTGTTACAGTGAGGGGTGTGGGATATATCAGAGTGTTACAGTGAGGGGTGTGGGATATATCAGTGTTACAGTGAGGGGTGTGGGATATATCAGAGTGTTACGGTGTGGGGTATATCAGAGTGTTACAGTGAGGGGTGTGGGATATATCAGAGTGTTACAGTGAGGGGTGTGGGGTATATCAGAGTGTTACAGTGAGGGGTGTGGGGTATATCAGAGTGTTACAGTGAGGGGTGTGGGGTATATCAGAGTGTCACAGTGAGGGGTGTGGGGTATATCAGAGTGTTACAGTGAGGGGTGTGGGGTATATCAGAGTGTTACAGTGAGGGGTGTGGGGTATATCAGAGTGTTACAGTGAGGGGTGTGGGGTATATCAGAGTGTTACAGTGAGGGGTGTGGGGTATATCAGAGTGTTACAGTGAGGGGTGTGGGGTATATCAGTGTGTTACAGTGAGGGGTGTGGGGTATATCAGAGTGTTACAGTGAGGGGTGTGGGGTATATCAGAGTGTTACAGTGAGGGGTGTGGGGTTTATCAGAGTGTTACAGTGAGAGGTGTGGGATATATCAGAGTGTTACAGTGAGGGGTGTGGGATATATCAGAGTGTTACAGTGAGGGGTGTGGGGTATATCAGAGTGTTACAGTGAGGGGTGTGGGGTATATCAGAGTGTTACAGTGAGGAGTGTGGGATATATCAGAGTGTTACACTGAGGGGTGTGGGGTATATCAGAGAGTTACAGTGAGGGGTGTGGGGTATATCAGAGTGTCACAGTGAGGGGTGTGGGGTATATCAGAGTATTACAGTGAGGGGTGTGGGATATATCAGAGTATTACAGTGAGGGGTGTGGGATATATCAGAGTGTCACAGTGATGGGTGTGGGGTATATCAGAGTGTTACAGTGAGGGGTGTGGGGTATATCAGTGTGTTACGGTGAGGGGTGTGGGGATATATCAGAGTGTTACGGTGAGGGGTGTGGGATATATCAGAGTGTTACGGTGAGGGGTGTGGGGTATATCAGTGTGTTACAGTGAGGGGTGTGGGGTATATCAGAGTGTTACAGTGAGGGGTGTGGGGTATATCAGAGTGTTACAGTGAGGGGTGTGGGGTATATCAGAGTGTTACAGTGAGGGGTGTGGGGTATATCAGAGTGTTACAGTGAGGGGTGTGGGGTATATCAGAGTGTTACAGTGAGGGGTGTGGAATATATCAGAGTGTTACAGTGAGGGGTGTGGGGTATATCAGAGTGTTACAGTGAGGGGTGTGGGATATATCAGAGTGTTACAGTGAGGGGTGTGGGGTGTATCAGAGTGTTACAGTGAGGGATGTGGGGTATATCAGAGTGTTACAGTGAGGGGTGTGGGATATATCAGAATGTTACAGTGAGGGGTGTGTGGTATATCAGAGTGTTACAGTGAGGGGTGTGGGGTATATCAGAGTGTTACAGTGAGGGGTGTGGGATATATCAGAGTGTTACAGTGAGGGGTGTGGGATATATCAGAGTGTTACAGTGAAGGGTGTGGGGTATATCAGAGTGTTACAGTGAGGGGTGTGGGATATATCAGTGTTACAGTGAGGGGTGTGGGATATATCAGAGTGTTACGGTGTGGGGTATATCAGAGTGTTACAGTGAGGGGTGTGGGGTATATCAGAGTGTTACAGTGAGGGGTGTGGGGTATATCAGAGTGTCACAGCGAGGGGTGTGGGGTATATCAGAGTGTCACTGCGAGGGGTGTGGGGTATATCAGAGTGTTACAGTGAGGGGTGTGGGGTATATCAGAGTCTTACAGTGAGGAGTGTGGAGTATATCAGAGTGTTACAGTGAGGGGTGTGGCGTATATCAGAGTGTCACAGTGAGGGGTGTGGGGTATATCAGAGTGTTACAGTGAGGGGTGTGGGGTATATCAGAGTGTTACAGTGAGGGGTGTGGGGTATATCAGAGTGTTACAGTGAGGAGTGTGGAGTATATCAGAGTGTTACAGTGAGGGGTGTGGGGTATATCAGAGTGTCACAGCGAGGGGTGTGGGGTATATCAGAGTGTTACAGTGAGGGGTGTGGGGTATATCAGAGTGTTACAGTGAGGGGTGTGGGGTATATCAGAGTGTTACAGTGAGGGGTGTGGGATATATCAGAGTGTTACAGTGAGGGGTGTGGGATATATCAGAGTGTTACAGTGAGGGGTGTGGGATATATCAGAGTGTTACAGTGAGGGGTGTGGGGTATATCAGAGTGTTACAGTGAGGGGTGTGGGGTATATCAGAGTGTTACAGTGAGGGGTGTGGGGTATATCAGAGTGTCACAGTGAGGGGTGTGGGGTATATCAGAGTGTCACAGTGAGGGGTGTGGGGTATATCAGAGTGTTACAGTGAGGGGTGTGGGGTATATCAGAGTGTTACAGTGAGGGGTGTGGGGTATATCAGAGTGTTACAGTGAGGGGTGTGGGGTATATCAGAGTGTTACAGTGAGGGGTGTGGGGTATATCAGTGTGTTACAGTGAGGGGTGTGGGGTATATCAGTGTGTTACAGTGAGGGGTGTGGGGTATATCAGAGTGTTACAGTGAGGGGTGTGGGGTATATCAGAGAGTTACAGTGAGGGGTGTGGGGTATATCAGAGTGTTACAGTGAGGGGTGTGGGGTATATCAGAGTGTTACAGTGAGGGGTGTGGGGTATATCAGAGTGTTACAGTGAGGGGTGTGGGGTATATCAGAGTGTTACAGTGAGGGGTCTGGGGTATATCAGTGTGTTACAGTGAGGGGTGTGGGATATATCAGAGTATATGTTCTAAAGTTGGGAATCAAGTAGATAAAGTTGTTAAGAAGGCATACGGAGTTTTGGCGTTTATTGGTAGGGGGATTGAATTTAGGAGTCGCAGCGTCATGATGCAACTGTACACAACTCTGGTGCGGCCGCACTTGGAGTTTTGTGTGCAGTTCTGGTCCCCACTTTACAGGAAGGATGTGGAGGCTTTGGAGAGGGTGCAGAGGAGGTTTACCAGGATGTTGCCTGGTATGGAGGGGAGATCCTATGAGGAGAGATTGAGAGATTTGGGGTTGTTTTCGCTGGAAAGAAGGCGGCTAAGAGGGGATCTCATTGAAACATATAAGATGATTAGAGGTTTAGACAGGGTAGATAGTGATAGCCTTTTTCCTAGGATGGCGAAAGCTAGCACGAGGGGGCACGATTTTAAATTAAGGGGGGGTAGTTATAGGACAGATGTCAGGGGTAGGTTCTTTACCCAGAGGGTGGTGAGGGACTGGAATGCCCTGCCAGCTGCAGTTGTAAATGCACCTAGTTTGGGGGCGTTTAAAAGATCTGTGGATAGGTTTATGGATGAAAAGGGATTGGTTTAGGCTAGTGGATCATTGTTTTGTAACTGGTCGGCGCAACATCGTGGGCCGAAGGGCCTGTTCTGCGCTGTAATGTTCTATGTTCTATGAGTGTCACAGTGAGGGGTGTGGGGTATATCAGAGTGTTACAGTGAGGGGTGTGGGATATATCAGAGTGTTACAGTAAGGAGTGTGGGATATATCAGAGTGTTACAGTGAGGAGTGTGGGATATATCAGAGTGTTACAGTGAGGGGTGTGGGATATATCAGAGTGTTACAGTGAGGGGTGTGGGGTATATCAGAGTGTTACAGTGAGGGGTGTGGGGTATATCAGAGTGTTACAGTGAGGGGTGTGGGGTATATCAGTGTGTTACAGTGAGGGGTGTGGGGTATATCAGAGTGTTACAGTGAGGGGTGTGGAGTATATCAGTGTTACAGTGAGGGGTGTGGGGTATATCAGAGTGTTACAGTGAGGGGTGTGGGGTATATCAGTGTGTTACAGTGAGGGGTGTGGGGTATATCAGAGTGTTACAGTGAGGGGTGTGGAGTATATCAGTGTTACAGTGAGGGGTGTGGGGTATATCAGAGTGTTACAGTGAGGGGTGCGTCGGGGGAGTGTCACAGCGAGGGCCGTGTCGGGGGAGTGTCACAGCGAGGGGTGCGTCGGGGGAGTGTCACAGCGAGGGCCGTGTCGGGGGAGTGTCACAGCGAGGGGTGCGTCGGGGGAGTGTCACAGCGAGGGCCGTGTCGGGGGAGTGTCACAGCGAGGGGTGCGTCGGTGGAGTGTCACAGTGAGGGGTGCGTCGGGGGAGTGTCACAGTGAGGGGTGCGTCGGGGGAGTGTCACAGTGAGGGGTGCGTCGGGGGAGTGTCACAGTGAGGGGTGCGTCTGGGGAGTGTCACAGTGAGGGGTGCGTCGGGGGAGTGTCACAGCGAGGGGAGTGTCGGGGGAGTGTCACAGCGAGGGGTGTGTCGGGGGAGTGTCACAGTGAGGGGTGCGTCGGGGGAGTGTCACAGTGGGGTGCGTCGGGGGAGTGTCACAGCGAGGGGAGTGTCGGGGGAGTGTCACGGCGAGGGGTGCGTCGGGGGAGTGTCACAGCGAGGGGAGTGTCGGGGGAGTGTCACGGTGAGGGGTGCGTCGGGGGAGTGTCACAGCGAGGGGAGTGTCGGGGGAGTGTCACGGCGAGGGGTGCGTCGGGGGAGTGTCACAGCGAGGGGTGCGTCGGGGGAGTGTCACAGTGAGGGGTGCGTCGGGGGAGTGTCACGGTGAGGGGTGCGTCGGGGGAGTGTCACAGCGAGGGGAGTGTCACAGCGAGGGGAGTGTCACAGCGAGGGGAGTGTCACAGCGAGGGCCGTGTCGGGGGAGTGTCACAGCGAGGGCCGTGTCGGGGGAGTGTCACAGCGAGGGCCGTGTCGGGGGAGTGTCACAGCGAGGGCCGTGTCGGGGGAGTGTCACAGCGTGGGGAGTGTCACAGCGAGGGCCGTGTCGGGGGAGTGTCACAGCGAGGGCCGTGTCGGGGGAGTGTCACAGCGAGGGGTGCGTCGGGGGAGTGTCACAGCGAGGGGCACGGGGCATGTGGGGGGAGTGTCACAGCGAGGGGCACGGGGTATGTGGGGGGAGTGTTACAGCGAGGGGCACGGGGCATGTGGGGGGAGTGTCACAGCGAGGGGCACGGGGCATGTGGGGGGAGTGTCACAGCGAGGGGCACGGGGTATGTGGGGGGAGTGTTACAGCGAGGGGCACGGGGCATGTGGGGGGAGTGTTACAGCGAGGGGCACGGGGTATGTGGGGGGAGTGTCACAGCGAGGGGCACGGGGCATGTGGGGGGAGTGTTACAGCGAGGGGCACGGGGCATGTGGGGGGAGTGTCACAGCGAGGGGCACGGGGCATGTGGGGGGAGTGTCACAGCGAGGGGCACGGGGTATGTGTGGGGAGTGTTACAGCGAGGGGCACGGGGCATGTGGGGGGAGTGTCACAGCGAGGGGCACGGGGCATGTGGGGGGAGTGTCACAGCGAGGGGCACGGGGCATGTGGGGGGAGTGTCACAGCGAGGGGCACGGGGCATGTGGGGGGAGTGTCACAGCGAGGGGCACGGGGTATGTGGGGGGAGTGTTACAGCGAGGGATGTGGAATATAAACGGCAGAATTAATAGCAGATGCGTTAGTTCTGATTTATCAAAATTCGCTGGACTCTGGGGAAGTGCCAGCTGATTGGAAAACAGCTGATGTGACGCCGCTGTTTAAAAAGGAATAGACAAAAGGTGGGTAACTACAGGCCGGTTAGTTTAACGTCTGTAGTTGGGAAAATGCTAGAATCCATTATTAAAGAAGAAACAGCGAGCACCTAGAAAAGAATGGTTTGATCAAGCAGACGCAGCACGGATTCGTTAAGGGGAAGTCATGTTTGACAAATTTATTGGATTTCTATGAGGATGTGACTAGTGCGGTAGACAGAGGGGAACAGGTGGATGTGGTGTTTTTAGATTTCCAAAAGGCGTTTGATGAGGTGCCTCACAAAAGGTTGCTTCTCAAGGTTAGGGGGCATGGAGTTGGGGGTAGGGTGTTAGCGTGGATAGAGGATTGGCTGTCTAATAGGAAGCAGAGAGTTGGTATCAATGGGTGCTATTCTGGTTGGCAGTTGGTGACTAGTGGAGTGCCGCAGGGATCGGTGCTGGGGCCTCAGCTATTTACCATTTATATAGATGATCTGGAGGAGGGGGCTGAGTGTAGGGTGTTGAAATTTGCTGATGACACAAAGATAAGTGGAAAAGCAAATTGTGCGGAGGGTGTGGAAAGTCTGTAGAGGGATCTGGATAGGCTGAGCGAGTGGGGGAGGACCTGGCAGATGGAGTATAATGTTAGCAAGTGTGAGGTTATCCACTTTGGAAGGAATAATAGTAAAATGGACTATTATTTAATTGGTGAAAAATTGCAACATGCTACGGTGCAGAGGGACCTCGGGGTCCTTGTGCATGAGTCGCAAAAACCTTCTGCAGGTGCAGCAGGTGGTCAGGAAGGTAAATGGAATGTTGGCCTTTATAGTGAGGGGAATTGAATATAAAAGTAGGGAGGTCTTGCTGCAGCTGTATAGGGCACTGGTGAGGCCGCAGCTGGAGTACTGTGTGCAGTTTTGGTCCCCTTATTTAAGAAAGGATATATTGGAGGGAGTACAGAGAAGGTTCACCAGGTTGATTCCAAAGATGAGGATGTTAGCTTATGGGGAGGGATTGAATAGACTGGGTCTGTACTCGTTGGAGTTTAGAAGGCTGAGGGGTGATCTTGTAGAGACATATAAGATAATGAAGGGGCTAGATAGGGTAGACGTAGAGAGATTCTTTCCACTTAGAAAGGAAACAAGAACTAAAGGGCACAGCCTCGAAATAAGGGGGAGTCAGTTTAGAACAGAGTTGAGGAGGAACTTCTTCTCCCAGAGGGTAGTGAATCTTTGGAATTCTCTGCCCATCAAAGCAGTGGAGGCTACCTTGTTAAATGTGTTTAAGTCACAGGTAAATTTCTGATTAATAAGGGAATTAAGGGTTATGGGGAGAGGGCAGGAAAGTGGAACTGATCCACTTTCAGATCAGCCATGATCTTATTGAATGGCGGGGCAGGCTCGAAGGGTCAGATGGCCTACTCCTGCTCCTATTTCTTATGTTCTTATATCGGTGTGTTATGTAGGAAAACTACAGCACAAACAGACCCTTCAAGTTGCACCGATCATATCTCTACCTCCGAGGCTTACCTATAACCCTCTATTTCGGGTTGTTGTTGCCATGAGGGATAAATGTTATCCTGAACATTCTCCATGACTGGAGGTGAGGAGAGTGAGCTGGATTTACTGAGGTTTGTCTGGACTCTCTCCTGGGACAAGGCAGCTTCTAGTTGCCTGCACCATGGTTCTTGGTAAGACACTGTGTGCCTCAGGTTGATGCTGTGACGACAAAGAGTTCAGACACACACAATAAAACATTGCTGTGAGGTTTGAATATGCCAGGAGCAAAGGATTTATTTACAGGTTGGAGTGTGACCCATAACAGGATAATGAACTGTGTGTCACACACCCATCACTCTCAGCATGTGACACAGGAACTGTAGATTGGCAGCTACAGGAATCAGAACTTGATGATGATGCGTTGTACAATTTGATTCTTTATTGAACTGAGATTCTCATTGTTGGTATATCCTGGCGTGTGTGAAGAACATGTTTAATTTTAGTCACAGAATGTGAGGACATTAACACAGTAGCAGTTTATTGAGGAGTTACTGTGGCGAATGATTATACTCTTCAAACTCTCCCCATTAATCACAGCCTGAATCTAAGACAACTCTCATGGAAAACAGACAAACTGACAGTGTGTCATAACTATAAAAATCGCTGCAGCATTTGACAATGACAATGTGGCACATGGATAGAAATCTCAAAACTATTATGTACACAATTTACACCACACTGCAGGCACCGGGCTGACTGCAATGGGACAGCGAGCGGATTTGGAAGCAGGAATGGGGCCAGGCTCATGTGCGTAGGGACAGGCCTGGCTGAACACAGACACAGAGAAACACACACACACACACACACACACAAACAGACAGACACGCACAAACAGACACTCACACAGACACACGCACAGACACACACAAACAGACACACGCGCACACACAGACACACGCACAGACACACACAAACAGACACTCACACAGACACACGCACAGACACACACAAACAGACACACGCACACACAGACACGCACAGACACACACAAACAGACACAGACACGCACAGACACACACACAGACACACACGAACAGACACACGCACACACAGACACGCACAGACACACGCACACACAGACACGCACAGACACACACAGACACACGCACAGACACACACAAACAGACACACGCACACACAGACACACGCACACACAGACACACACACACAGACACACGCACACACAGACGCACAAACAGACACACGCACAAACAGACACGCACACACACACACACGCACAGACACGCACAAACAGACACACGCACACACAGACACACGCACACACAGACACGCACAAACAGACACGCACACACAGACACGCACAGACACACGCACAGACACACGCACAGACACACTCACACAGACACATGCACAAACAGACACGCACACGCACACACACACGCACAGACACACGCACACACAGACATGCACAAACAGACACGCGCACACACACACGCACAGACACACTCACAGAGACACATGCACAAACAGACACACACACGCACACACACACTCAGACACGCACAAACGGACACACACACACAGACACACGCACAAACAGACACACTCACACAGACACACACACACTTACACAGACACACACAGACAGACAGAGACACACACACACTCACACACAGACAGAGAGCCAGGAGCAATTCACATTTTTTTGAAGTAAAAGGAGCTTCTCTCTCTCCAGAAAAAACATTATTAAAATTATTAAAAGTGCAACATTGCTTCACTGCGGAATATTCCAGATGGAGCGATCGTAACTTCCGCATCTTCAACAAACTCATCAAATTCTGTCTCTGTAAATAATATCACATTCCAATACTAGCCCACACTCTGGCCATTCCAATACTAGCCCATTCTCTGGCCATTCCGATACTAGCCCACACTCTGGCCATTCCAATACTAGCCCACACTCTGGCCATTCCAATACTAGCCCATTCTCTGGCCATTCCGATACTAGCCCACTCTCTGGCCATTCCGATACTAGCCCACACTCTGGCCATTCCAATACTAGCCCACATTCTGGCCATTCCGATACTAGCCCACACTCTGGCCATTCCAATACTAGCCCACTCTCTGGCCATTCCGATACTAGCCCACTCTCTGGCCATTCCAATACTAGCCCACACTCTGGCCATTCCGATACTAGCCCACTCTGGCCATTCCGATACTAGCCCACACTCTGGCCATTCCAATACTAGCCCACATTCTGGCCATTCCGATACTAGCCCATTCTCTGGCCATTCCAATACTAGCCCACTCTCTGGCCATTCCAATACTAGCCCACTTTCTGGCCATTCCAATACTAGCCCACTCTCTGGTCATTCCGATACTAGCCCACTCTGGCCATTCCAATACTAGCCCACACTCTGGCCATTCCGATACTAGCCCACTCTCTGGCCATTCCGATACTAGCCCACACTCTGGCCATTCCGATACTAGCCCACACTCTGGCCATTCCAATACTAGCCCACTCTCTGGCCATTCCAATACTAGCCCACTCTCTGGCCATTCCAATACTTGCCCACATTCTGGCCATTCCAATACTTGCCCACATTCTGGCCATTCCAATACTAGGCCACTCTCTGGCCATTCCAATACTAGCCCACTCTCTGGCCATTCCAATACTAGCCCACTCTCTGGCCATTCCGATACTAGCCCACTCTCTGGCCATTCCGATACTAGCCCACACTCTGGCCATTCCGATACTAGCCCACACTCTGGCCATTCCGATACTAGCCCACTCTCTGGCCATTCCAATACTAGCCCACTCTCTGGCCATTCCAATACTAGCCCACTCTCTGGCCATTCCAATACTAGCCCACTCTCTGGCCATTCCGATACTAGCCCACACTCTGGCCATTCCGATACTAGCCCACTCTCTGGCCATTCCAATACTAGCCCACTCTCTGGCCATTCCAATACTAGCCCACTCTCTGGCCATTCCAATACTAGCCCACACTCTGGCCATTCTGATACTAGCCCACTCTGGCCATTCCGATACTAGCCCACACTCTGGCCATTCCGATACTAGCCCACTCTCTGGCCATTCCAATACTAGCCCACTCTCTGGCCATTCCAATACTATCCCTCTCTCCTTCTTCACATTCCAGTAAGGTCGCTCTTTCTCCATTCTGATAAATGTTCCCTCGGCTGCTTGATAGCCTGGGGGGGGGGGGGGGGTGCGGTGCTGGAGATTGGGCCGAGTGGGAGGGGGAGGGAGGGCAAGAGGGGGGCCGGTGGGTGTTTGGGAAGCTCCAAGATTTCAATGAAACAATTGGATAATTGAAACCTGTCTGGGAATCTCTGAGTCCAGAAATATGTGGAGCTGTCTGGGATCTGGGATCCTGTCTGGGATCTGGGATCCTGTCTGGGATCTGGGATCCTGCCTGGGATCTGGGATCCTGTCTGGGATCTGGGATCCTGCCTGGGATCTGGGATCCTGCTGTCTCAGGTGTGGGTCTGTTGCTCTCAGGAAGGTTTAGTTGGTGCAGAATCCCAGCACTGAAATCAGGACCAGTGGATCGGAGCTGTTCCCACATTGACCTGTCTTGTCCTGTAGTAGACTGTCCCAATCCAGATTTCTCCGGCTGTTCACACTGATGGCATTCCCTGCTCCTGCCATTTGATTCCCGGTGGCGTGAGGTGTCTGCAGTGGGAACTGAGCCGGAGCAGTGGGATCACAGCACAGCATTCCCGAGAGAAAGAGTTCGGGGAGAATCCCAGATTCAGAACTGTGGAAGTTCACAAAGGGATCAATCGGAAAAGTCCCTCTCCCTCCTCAGACTCAATTCATCAACTTCAGAACCAAAACCTTTCAAACATTTGAAACTTTTCCTAAAAACATTCAATGATATTAGAGTCAAATCTTTACTTCCATTTGGGCCCATCAGGCCCCCCCCCCCACCCCCCCCCACACCAGACACCCAGACTCCACCCCCCCACCCTTCTACATATCCCCATATCTGCCCATCCATATCTGACCTCCCCCCCCACGTCCCCCAGACACTCCCCCAACACACAGATACCCCCAACCATTAACTACCCCAACTCCCCACATTCCCTCAGACATCCCCACCCTCCCCCGAACACAACCCCCCACCCGCCCACTCTCCCCCGAACACATCCCCCAACCTCCCCTGAACACACAGGTGGAGAAGGTTGGGAAGAAAGCTTGTGGAATGCTAGCCTTTACAGGAAGGGGTATAGAGTATAAGAGCTGATGTCTAATGCTTCAGTTGTACAGAACGTTGGTTAGACCGCATTTGGAGTACTGCGTCCAGTTCTGGTCACCTTACTACCGGAAGGACGTGGAGTCTCTGGAAAGGGTGCAGAGGAGGTTTACCAGGATGCTGCCTGGTATGGAAGGACTGGGGTATGAGGAGAGACTGGGAAAACTGGGGCTCTTCTCCTTAGAAAGACAGAGATTAAGGGGGATCTGACAGAGGTGTATAAAATAATGAAGGGAATGGATAGAGTCAACAGTGGCAGGCTTTTCCCTAGATTGGGGACAATTATTACGAGAGGTTACGATCTAAGGGTGAGGGGGGAGAAGTATAATTTGGATAGTGGAGGGAGGTTTTTCACGCAGAGAGTTGTGGGGGTATGGAATGCGCTACCGAGTAAGGTGGTGGAGGCAGGAACTCTGGACTTGTTTAAGGTTTACTTAGATAGGCACATGAGTGAAACAGGGATGGAGGGTTATATAAGATGGTTTTAAAAAGGGTCAGAGCCTCGGGTCGCTACTGGAAATGCAACAGTACATGTTAACGTTTTTGTCTCTTTATTCCACAGGTGGAGGTCCACCTTGTGTCAAACGAGGGGCATTCACACGGCGGGTCGTGCCTGGGCTGCTCTTGGAAGTT
The DNA here is from genome assembly GCA_037974335.1 of Prionace glauca. NCBI lineage: Eukaryota > Metazoa > Chordata > Chondrichthyes > Carcharhiniformes > Carcharhinidae > Prionace > Prionace glauca. The sequence continues at coordinate 967,773 of CM075741.1, forward strand.
CCAGGAGTGGCCTAGTACTTCATGTCGGTGTGTGTGCTTGATCCTGGACCGGTAGACGGGCGCTGCAACAGCTCAGTGACTAGCACTGCTGGCTGTGCAGGCACATGGATTTGGGCCTGTGTCTGTAGGAGTTTGCGCATTCTCCCCGTGTCTGCGTGGGTTTCCTCCGGGCACTCCGGTTTCCTCCACACAGTGAGCACGTGTGCTCTTAGGCTGATTGGTGTAAAAAATTGACCCAAAACTATTCTCTCCTGAATCTGGTTACAATAGGGGTGTGCCGTTCACATACACACGGGGCAGGGTGGGTGTAGGAAAATGCTTTAAAATGGCAGCGCGGGCTCATCGGGCCGAAGGGCCTGTTTCCCGTGCCGGGTTGTTCTTTGTTTTTTGTTCACCCCTCCACCTGCCCACCCTCCCCCCACACATCCCCCACCCTCCCCCCCCACACATCCCCCACCCTCCCCCCCACACATCCCCCACCCTCCCCCCACACATCCCCCACCCTCCCCCCCCACACATCCCCCACCCTCCCCCCACACATCCCCCACCCTCCCCCCACACATCCCCCACCCTCCCCCCACCCTCCCCCACCCTCCCCCCACACATCCCCCACCCTCCCCCCACACATCCCCCACCCTCCCCCCCACACATCCCCTACCCTCCCCCCACACATCCCCCCACCCTCCCAGTCTGTCCCCACTGAGGCCGAGTGTAGTTTGGAGGATTGTTTGTTTGGGAGGGAGCGGCTATTCTCCATTCTGGGGAACATTAACTGAGCAGGAGCTGGCCCCTCCTCTTCCTTCACTGTTTCCAGAAGCTTCTCAGGAATCAGTCTCTTGTGCGGATGATCGAATGTAGAAAATGTCAGTCCTTTTCCACTCCAACGCCTTTTGTCACAGGATCAGGAAGTGCAAAAATCAAACCCAAATCACAGCAGATATTAGTTTAAATCGATATGTAACCAGGTAATGAACATCAATGTGAAGACATCAAGATTGTCCACCATCCAGCAGCAGGCTGCCTTGTCAGTGGTGCAGGCCCCAGGCCCCAACCACCCACACTCTTCATTCCACAGTTTCTCCTTCATTTTATTTTTTGATTTCCAAAATGGAGGGGTTATGATCCAGAATGGCCAAGATTATCTTATCCATATATTGTCTCAGTCTCAAGTTAATCTCCTCCTGCTCTTGAAGAGCTTCCATCAGCTGCAAAAGAAAGCATAGGATTAGATTCAGAGTAAAGCTGGATAAATCTCCAGGTCCGGATGGATAGTGTCCAAGGTTGTTGTGGGGGCAAGGGAGGAGATTGCAGGGGCTCTGACACAAATTTTCCACTCTTTATAGCCATGGGAGAGGTGCCAGATGACTGGAGAACAGTTAATGTGGTTCTGCTATTTAAGAAGGATTGTAGAGATGAACTGGGGAAACTATAGACCACTGAGTCTCACGTCAGTGATAAAGAATATTAGAGAAAATTCTGAAGGAGAGCATTCCTCTCCACTTGAAGAGGCAAAGCTTAATCAGGGAAAGTCGGCATGTATTCATCAGAGGGAATCTTTCTTTTTATGCAGAGGGAATGGCAGTGAAAGCAGTGCAATGTTCCTCCTGCAGGATGTTTGAGGTGAGAGATGCCTTCGGTGTTTCCAGAGGGGCAGTTGGAATGGTGATTCACTGGACAGAGCTTGTAGGTAAGAGGAATTTTTATCTTTTTTTGGAGGTTTTTTTCCTAAGCTGGGAGTGTAAAACCGGAAGTCGGCCCCAGTGAGACCTGGGAAGTTTTTTTTTCCCCAATAAATTTGAACAGGGAAGAAACCCAAGACTCTAGACCATCCTTCCTACCCCCTCCTCTAAGCTACAAAAAAAGGCTTGGAATGAGAGCGGGTAAGCTTTCTTCTTTCTTTAGCTTATTTCCTCTAACAGGGAAAAACAGGCAAAATCTTTCTTTTTATCCAGAGGGAGTGGCAGGAAAGGCAGTGCAATGTTCCTCCTGCAGGATGTTTGAGGTGAGTGGATGCCTTCAGTGTCCCTCCTGATTTCACCTGTGGGAAGTGCACCCATCTCCAGCTCCTCAACAATCACGTTAGGGAACTGGAGCTGGCCCTGGATGAACTTTGGATCTTTCGGGAGGCAGAGGTGATCATAGATAAAAACTTCAGGATTTGGAGATTCCAGAAAATGAAAATAGATGGGTGACAGTGAGAGGGGCTGGGAGGAGCAGCCAGTGTGGGGACCCCCTGTGGTTGTTCCCCTCAGCAACAAGTATTCCACGTTGGATACTGTTGAGGCGGGGTGATCTACCAGTGATAAACCAGAGCGACCAGATCTCCAGCAATGAGTCCATCCCAGTGCCTCAGAAGGGAAGGGAGGAGAGCAGGAGAGCAACAGTAATTGGGGATGCGATGGTTAGAGGGATAGATAGGAGGTTCTGCGGCAGCAAAAGAGACTCAGGGATGGTCTGTTGCCTCCTGGGTGGAGTCTGCGATGTCTCGGACCGTGTTTTCAAGATCCTTAAGGGGAGGGGGGTCAGTCGCAGGTCGTGGTGCACACTGGTACCAATGATGGAGGTAGAAAGAGGGATGGGGATTTAAAACAGGAATTTAGGGAGCTAGGCTGGAAGCTGAGAGCCGGGACAAAGCATGTTGTCATCTCGGGTTTGGTGCCGTACCACGTGCTAGTGAGTTGAGGAACAGGGAGAGAGAGTGCAGATTAACATGTGGCTGCAGGGATGGTGTAGGAGAGAGGGTTTCATTTACATGGATAATTGGAGCACCTTCTGGGGAAGGTGGGACCTGTACAAACAGGACGGTTTACACCTGAACCAGAGGGGCACCAATATCCTGGGAGAGAAATTTGCATCGGCTCTTCAGAGGGAGGGATTTAAACTAATTTGTCAGGGGGATGGGAAAATGAGATACAGTCCAGAAGCCAGTGTCGAGAGTTGTGAGGTACTGAGGAAGGTATCAAGGTCCCAGGAGTGTACAGGTAGACAGGATGGTGGGTTGAAGTGTATCTACTTCAATGCAAGGAGCATCCGGAATAAGGTGTGTGAACTCGGAGCGTGGATTGGTACTTGGGACTATGATGTTGTGGCCATTATGGAGACATGGTTAGAACAGGGACAGGAATGGTTGTTTGGCAATTCCGGAGTATAAATGTTTCAGTAAGAGTAGGGAAGGTGGTAAAAGTGGTGGAGGAGTGGTACTATTATTCAAAGATAGTTTAACGGATGTTGAAAGACATTTTGAGGGGGATCTGTCTACTGAGGTAATATGGGCTGAAGTTAGAAATAGGAACATAAGAACATAAGAAATAGGAGCAGGAGTAGGCCATCTGGCCCTTCGAGCCTGCCCCGCCATTCAATAAGATCATGGCTGATCTGTCGTGGCTCAGTTCCACCTTCCCGCCCTCTCCCCATAACCCTTAATCCCCTCTCTTATCAAAAACCCATCAACCCGCTTCTTGAAAATATTTAGCGAGGCAGCCTCCACCACTTCAACGGGCAGAGAATTCCAGAGATTCACCACCCTTTGAGTGAAGAAGTTCCTCCTCAACTCTGTTTTAAACTGCCTCCCCTTTATCTTGAGGCTGTGCCCCCTAGTCCTACTGTCTTTTTTGAACGGGAAGAGTCTCTCCACCTCTATCCTATCCATCTCATTCATCATCTTATACATCTCAATGAGATCTCCCCTCATTCTTCTAAACTCTAACGAGTACAAGCCTAGTTTATTCAGCCTCTCCTCATAGCTCAATCCCCTCAACTCCGGTATCAGCCTAATAAACCTCCTCTGCACTTCCTCCAGGGCCAAAATATCTTTGCGCAGGTGCGGCGCCCAAAACTGCACACAGTCCCTCCAGCTGCGGCCTCACCAATGCCCTAGATCGGTCACGTTGTTAGGAGTTTTCTATACGCCCCCAAATAGTAATAGAGATGTGGAGGAGGAAATGGCAAAGCAGATTATGGATGGGTGTGGAAGTCACAGGGTAGTTATCATGGATGACTTTAACTTTCCAAATATTAATTGGAAACTTTACAAGTGCTGATGACACGAAGATGAGCGGAAAAGCAAATTGCGCGGAGGGTGTGGAAAGTCTGCAGAGAGATCTGGATAGGCTGAGCGAGTGGGCGAGGACCTGGCAGATGGAGTATAATGTAGCAAGTGTGAGGCTATCCACTTTGGCAGGAATAATGGTAAAATGGAATATTACTTAAATGGTGAAAAATTACAACATGCTACGGTGCAGAGGGACCTGGGGGTCCTTGTGCACGAGTCGCAAAAACCCAGTCTGCAGGTGCAGCAAGTGGTCAGGAAGGCGAATGGGATGTTGGCCTTCATAGCGAGGGGAATAGAATATAAAAGTAGGGAGGTCTTGCTGCAGCTGTATAGGGCATTGGTGAGGCCGCAGCTGGAGTACTGTGTGCAGTTTTGGGCGCCGCACCTGCGCAAGGATATTTTGTCCCTGGAGGGAGTGCAGAGGAGGTTTACTAGGCTGATACCGGAGTTGAGGGGATTGAGCTATGAGGAGAGGCTGAATAAACTAGGCTTGTACTCGTTAGAATTTAGAAGAATGAGGGGAGATCTCATTGAGACGTATAAGATGATGAATGGGATAGATAGGATAGAGGTGGAGAGACTCTTCCTGCTCAAAAAAGACAGTAGGACTAGGGGGCACAGCCGCAAGATAAAGGGGGGGGGGTTTAGAACGGAGTTGAGGAGGAACTTCTTCACTCAAAGGGTGGTGAATCTCTGGAATTCTCTGCCCGTTGAAGTGGTGGAGGCTGCCTCACTAAATATTTTTAAGAAACGGGTTGATGGGTTTTTGATAAGAGAAGGGATTAAGGGTTATGGGGAGAGGGCGGGAAGATGGAACTGAGCCACGACAGATCAGCCATGATCTTATTGAATGGCGGGGCAGGCTCGAAGGGCTAGATGGCCTACTCCTGCTCCTATTTCTTATGTTCTTATGTTCTTATTGAGTAGATTGGGCTTGTACTCGTTGGAGTTTAGAAGGTTGAGGGGGGATCTTACAGAGATGTATAAGATAATGAAGGGGATGGATAGGGTAGAGGTAGAGAGATTCTTTCCACTCAGAAAGGACAGCAGGACTCGAGGGCACAGCCTCAAGATAACGGGGGGGGGGGGGGGGCGCAGTTTAGATCAGAGTTGAGGAGGAACTTCTTCACTCAAAGGCTGGTGAATCTCTGGAATTCTCTGCCCATTGAAGTGGTGGAGGCTGCCTCGCTGAATATATTTAAGTCACGGGTAGATAGGTTTCTGATAGACAAGGGAATTAAGGGTTATGGGGAGAAAGCGGGAAAGTGGAACTGATCCACTTCAGATCAGCCATGATCTTATTGAATGGCGGGGCAGGCTCGAGGGGCTAGATGGTCTACTCCTGCTCCTGTTTCTTATGTTCTTATAGATCGAGTAGTTTGGATGGGACACTTTTTGTACACTGTGTGCAGGAGGGTTTCCTGACACAATACGTGGATAAGCCAATAAGAGGTGGGACCACATTGGACTTGGTACTGGGTAATGAACCGGGCCAAGTGTTAGATTTGCTTGTGAGAGAGCACTTTGGAGATAGTGACCACAATTCGGTGTCCTGCATTATTGCAATGGAGGGGAATAGGGTCACACAGCAGGGCAAGGTTTATAATTGGGGCAGTGGTAATTATGATGTAATTAGGGAGCATAAGATGGGAACAGAAACTGTCAGGTGTGGGCACAAATGAAAAGTGGAGCTTTTTCAAAGAACAAATACTGTGTGTCCTTGACAGGTATGTCCCTGTCAGGCAGGGAGGAAATGGCCGAGTGAGGGAACTATGGTTCACAAAGGGGGTTGAATGTCTTGTTAAGAGGGAAAAGGAAGCATATGTAAGGGTGAAAAAAACAAGGTTCAGTTAGGTCGCTCGAGGGTTACAAGCTAGGAATGAATTAAAAAAAGGGCTTAGGAGAGCTAGGAGGGAGCATGAGAAGTCCTCGGTGGGTCGGATAAAAGAAAACCCCAAGGCTTTTTACTCTTATGTGTGAAATAAAAGACTGACCAGGGTGAGGTTAGGGCCAGTCGAGGATAGTAGTGGGAACTTGTGCATGGAGTCAGAAGAGATAGGTGAGGCATTGAATGAATACTTTTCTTCAGTGTTCACTAAGGAGAGGGGCCATGTTTTTGAGGATGAGTGAGTGATACAGGCTGGTAGGATGGAGGAGGTAGATGTTCTGAGGGAAGATGTATTAGCAATTTTGAAAAACGTGAGGGAAGTCCCCTGGGCCAGATGGGATATATCCTAGGATACTTTGGGAGGCAAGGGATGAGATTGCAGAGCCTTTAGCTTTGATCTTTGGGTCCTCACTGTTCACGGGGATTGTGCCAGAGGACTGGAGAGTGGGGAATGTTGTTCCTCTCTTCAAGAAAGGAAATAGGAATGACCCTGGTAATTATAGGCCAGTTAGTCTTACTTCGGTGGTTGGTAAGTTAATGGAAAGGGTCCTGAGAGATAGGATTTATGACCATTTGGAAAGATGCAGTTTAATCCGGGATAGTCAGCACGGATTCGTGAGGGGTAAGTCCTGCCTCACAAATTTGATTGAATTCTTTGAGGAGGTAACTAAGTGGGTAGACGAAGGTAGAGCAGTTGATGTCGTATACATGGATTTTAGTAAGGTGTTTGATAAGGTTCCCCATGGTAGGCTCATGAAGAAGATAAGGAGGTGTGGGATAGAAGGAAATTTGGCCGATTGGATAAGTAACTGGCTGTCTCATAGAAGACGGAGGGTGGTGGTAGAGGGAAAATTTTCAGACTGGAGGCCAGTTACCAGCGGTGTACCACAGGGATCAGTGCTGGGTCCTCTGCTATTTGTGATTTTTATCAATGACTTGGAAGAGGGGGCTGAAGGGTGGGTTAGTAAATTTGCTGATGACACCAAGATTGGTGGAGTAGTGGATGAGGTGGAGGGCTCTTGTAGGCTGCAAAGAGACATTGATAGGATGCAGAGCTGGGTAGAAAAGTGGCAGATGGAGTTTAACCCTGATAAGTGTGAGGTGATTCATTTTGGTAGGACATATTGATGTCTTTTCTTTTACATTCACAGGCGATTCGGTCCACCTTGTTGGCCAACAAGGGGCGTACACGCGGTGGGTCGGTCGAGGGCTGCTCTTGGATGTTGCTTCGAGAGTTGCCTCGTGCTTCACGTCGTTAGTGTACGCTTAAACTGGACCAATTGATGGGCAACACGACAGCTCAGTGACTATCACTATTTGCTGTGCAGTTACATGGATTTGGGTCGGTGTCTGTGGGAGTTTGCGCATTCTCCCCATGCTTGCGTGGGTTTTCTCCGGGTGCTCCGGTTTCATAGAACAGAGAATCTACAGCGCAGAACAGGCCCTTCGGCCCACGATGTTGCTCCGACCAGTTTTTTAAAAAAAAAGTGACCCACTAATCTAAACCTATCCACAGATCTCTTTGTGCATGAGTCGCAAAAACCCAGCTTGCAGGTGCAGCAGGTGGTCAGGAAGGCGAATGGGATGCTGGCCTTCATAGCGAAGGGGATTGAATATAAAAGTAGGGAGGTCTTGCTGCAGCTGTATAGGGCATTGGTGAGGCCGCAGCTGGAGTACTGTGTGCAGTTTTGGGCGCCACACCTGCGCAAGGATGTTTTGGCCCTGGAGGGAGTGCAGAGGAGGTTTACTCGGCTGATACCGGAGTTGAGGGGATTGAGCTATGAGGAGAGGCTGAATAAACTAGGCTTGTACTCGTTAGAGTTTAGAAGAATGAGGGGAGATCTCATTGAGATGTATAAGATGATGAATGGGATGGATAGGATAGAGGTGGAGAGACTGTTCCCGCTCAAAAAAGACAGTAGGACTAGGGGGCACAGCCTCAAGATAAAGGGGGGGCGGTTTAGAACAGAGTTGAGGAGGAACTTCTTCACTCAAAGGGTGGTGAATCTCTGGAATTCTCTGCCCGTTGAAGTGGTGGAGGCTGCCTCGCTAAATATTTTTAAGAAACGGGTTGATGGGTTTTTGATAAGAGAAGGGATTAAGGGTTATGGGGAGAGGGCGGGAAGGTGAAGCTGAGTCACGACAGATCAGCCATGATCTTATTGAATGGCGGGGCAGGCTCGAAGGGCCAGATGGCCTACTCCTGCTCCTATTTCTTATGTTCTTATGTTCTAGGTCCCACAGGGGAGATTGTAAAGAAGGTAAATTCACATGGGATACAGGGTAATTTAATAAAGTGGATTCCAAATTGGCTCACCTGTAGGAGACAGAGGGTGATAAAAGGCTGCTTTAATGACTGGAAGCCAGTGTCCAGTGGTGTACCACAGGGATCTGTGTTGGGCCCCTATTTATCATTTATATAAATGACATTGATGACTATGTGGGGATATGATTAGTAAATTAACGGATGACACAAAGATTGGATGGATTGTTAACAATGAGGCTACAAGAAGATAGAGACAGAATGTTCAAGTGGCAGATGGAATTTAATCCTGAAAACTTTGGAAGGAGTAATTTGGCAAGAAAGTATTCAATGAATGGTAGGACATTAGGCAATTCTGAGGAACGAAGGGACCTTGGCGTGTTTGCCCACAGATGGAAGGGCATGTTAGTAGGTTGGTGAAAAAAGCATATGGGACACTTGCCTTTTTCAATCGAGACATAGGTTATAAAAGCAGGGAAGTCTTGCTGGAGTTGTTTAGATGTTTGGTGAGGCCACAGCTAGATAACTGTGTGTGGTTCTGGTCGCCACATTATCAGAAGGATGTGATTGCACTGGAGGGGTTGCAAAGGAGATTCACCAGGATGCTGCCTGGGATGGAGCATTTAAGTTATGAAGAGAGGTTGGGTAAGGCTTTGGGTTGTTTTCATTAGAGCAGACTGATGAACAACCTGATCGAGGTATACAAGATTATGAGAGACATGGACAGACTGGATAAGGAGCAGTTGTTCTCTTTAGTTGAAGGGTCAGTCATGAGGGGACATAGGTTCAAGGTGAGGGGCAGGAGGTTTAGAGAGATGTGAGGAAAAACATTGTTACCCCGAGGGCAGTGACGGTCCAGAATGCGCTGCCTGGGAGGGTGTTGGGGGTGGGACGCCTCACATCCTTTAAAAAGTACCTGGATGAACAGTTGGCACATCATAACGTTCAGGGCTATGGGCCCAGTGCTAGCAGATGGGATTAGCTGGGAGTTCAGGTCTTTCTAATGTGTTGGTGCAGACTCGATGGGCCAAAGGACCTCATCAATGCAGTATGATTCTGTAAAGCTCCCTCTACACTGTCCCCATCGAACAATCCCAGGACAGGTACTCTGTCCCTGGTTCTAGACTCTGTCTATCTACCCTGTCTATTCTGAATAACAGCCTGAAAATTTCAATCAGTTCTCCTCTTAACTTTATGAACTCCAGGAATACAACCCTAGTTTTTAATTCCTCCTCACGATTTAACCTTTGAACTGCTAGGTATCACTCTGGTAAATCTAACTAAGGCCAATCTATCCTTCCTAAGGTGTGGTTCCCAGAACTGATCACAGTAACTCAAGGTGTGATCTAACCAGGTCTTTGTATAGGTGAAGTGTAGCTTTGACCTCCTTGTATTCCGGTCTCTAAATAGAAAGACCAGAATTCCATTCTCCTTTTGGATTATGTTCTGTTCCTGCTCATGACTTTTTGATGATCGATTTCTCTGATTCTCGAAACTCTTTGAACCTTCACTGTTTCTAATCTCTCACCATTTTGAAATATCCCCTTCTATACTTTTCAGGTTCAAAGTGGCCAAACCTCACATTTCTCTCCTTTGAACTTCATTGGTCACAGTTTTCTCATTCACTTAATCCATCAGTATTTCTTTTAAACTTCCATCTATACAACTTGCAATTTCATCTCTGTGCCCACGTTTGACCCCATGGTGCCTGTGTTTGACCCCACGTGTGCACACGTTTAAACTCGCAGGGCCGTGTTCAACCCCACAGGTCTGCATTTAACACTGCAGTGCCCGCGTTTAACCCCACAGTGCCCGCGTTTAACCCCACAGTGCCCGTGTTTAACCCCACAGTGCCCGCGTCTAACCCCACAGTGCCCGTGTTTAACCCCACAGTGCCCACGTCTAACCCCACAGTGCCTGCGTCTAACCCCACAGTGCCCGTGTTTATCCCCACAGTGCCCGCGTCTAACCCCACAGTGCCCGTGTTTAACCCCACAGTGCCCACGTCTAACCCCACAGTGCCTGCGTCTAACCCCACAGTGCCCGCGTTTAACCCAGTAAAAAGTCTGACAACACCAGGTTTTAGTCCAACCTATTTATTTGATAGTAAATTCACAAGCTTTCGGGGTTAGCTCCTTCGTCAGGTGAATGGAGAGTTCTGGCCTCAGACAGAGCATATAAAGCACAGACAGTTTAGAGATTACTGATTAGAATGCGAATCCTTACACCTAACCTGCTGTTCAAGACCTGAAGTGGCTGATAATCAGCAATCTCTAAACTGTCTGTGCTTTATATGCTCTGTCTGAGGCCAGAACTCTCCATTCACCTGATGAAGGGGCTAACCTCGAAAGCTTGTGAGAATATTATTAAATAAATCGGTGTTGTCAGACTTTTTACTGTGTTTACGCCAGTCCAACGCCGGCATACCCACATCATGACACTTAACCCCACAGTGCCTGCGTTTAACCCCACAGGGCCTGCGTTTAACCCCACAGTGCCTGCGTTTAACCCCACAGGGCCGCGTTTAACCCTGCAGTGATCAGCATTCATTGTATCAGCAGCTTTGAGCTGCCGTGTGACTGGCCACCTTACCTGGTCACGTGTGGCGGTGTCGATCTCCGCTGCCAGTGACTGGGCTTTCGTCTGGGTTGAAAAGAGACTTTTTGCTTCATACAAACTGAGGCTGAGAATCTGTCCGTTTAAATCATCATTCTGTTCTTTTAATCTCAAATTCTCCTGACAAAGAAGGAGAGTTTGTTCAGATAATGCGCACAGTTACTGACAATCACCATGGCAACAGCACACTATGGGGTATGGCTAATGTGTAAATCCCAGTCTCCTGGCCAATAGCTTTGCTCAAATCCTTGGATTGCAGTTTGCTGGAGCCCGGAATGGGAAGTTCTGTCACCGCGGAGAGCAGCCAGCCTCAACCCTGCCTCTTGCTCAGTCCATGTCCCCAAGTGTCCCCCGTCAAACACCTTTCCCTAAGGATACTGCCCAATGAAATATCCCCATTCTCTAATCTCCCCATCCACAGTCTCCAATCCAGTATCAGGAGGTGGAGTCGAGAACAATGAGAATCGTTTCCCAGATGCTCGATTCAAAAAGGAAATGGGAGAAAACCGAGGCTGATCCTAGAATCCAAAGCGATGAACCCAAGGGTTTTCCTTTGACCCGTGATTTCTCCCAATCTCCCCTGAATCCCATTTCCAAAGGCACGAGCCAGGAGCAGCAGATAGACTCAGAGTTACAGAGGTTTACAGCAGGGAAACAGGCCCTTCGGCCCAACTTCTCCATGCCGCCCCTTTTTTTTAAACCCCTAAGCTAATTACAATTGGCCACATTTGGCCCATATCCCTCTATACCCATCGTACCCGTGTATCTATCTAAATGCTTTTTCAAAGATAAAATTATACCCGCCTCTACTACTGCCTCTGGCAGCTTGTTCCAGACACTCACCACCCTCTCTGTGAAAGAATTATCCCTCTGGACACTTTTGTATCTCTCCCCTCTCACCTTAAACCTATGCCCTCTAGTTTGAGACTCCCCTACCTTTGGGAAAAGATATTGACTATCTCGCTGATCTGTGCCCCACATTATTTTATAGACCTCTATAAGATCACCCCTCAGCCTCCTACACTCCAGAGGAAAAAAGTCCCAGTCCATCCAGCCTCTCCTTATAACCCAATCCATCAAGTCCCATTAGCATCTAGTAAATCTTTTCTGCACTCTTTCTAGTTTAATAATATCCTTTCTATAACAGGGTGACCAGAACTGCACACAGTATTCCAAGTGTGGCCTTACCAATGTCTTGTACAACTTCAACAAGACGTCCCAACTCCTGTATTCAATGTTCTGACCGATGAAACCAAGCATGCCGAATGCCTTCTTCACCACTCTGTCCACCTGTGACTCCACTTTGAAGGAGCTATGAACCTGTACCCCGAGATCTCTTTGTTCTGTAACTCTCCCCAACGCCCTACCATTAACTGAGTAAGTCCTGCCCTGGTTCAATCTACCAAAATACATCGCGGTGCATTTGTTGAAATTAAAATCCATCTGCCATTCGTCAGCCCACTGGCCCAATTGATTAACTGATTACTCAACTGTGGTGGCATCACACTAGGCCCACCCCGGTTCAACCTGATAGTCACATATACACTTTAGAGTCAATGTCACTCAGCACAATGTCTCTCCCAGCAGAAACAGTTGTGTCCCAGGGAACACGGTGCAATCTGGAGCAATCATCCTGATCCTGGCAGATGGTGGATAAGTTTGGTTTCAACCTGTGGGATTGGAGCAGTGGGAAAAGGCAAATTCATTTACCTGTTTCAAACGCTTGGCTTCATATTCCAGCTCCATCTCCTTGTTACGGAAGCTGAATTCAATGGCACTGCTCGCTGAGCTCCGACCCCAGCCTGATCGCTCAGACTCCAATTTAAATAACTCTAAATATTCCAGCTCTTTGCGGAGGTCTTCAATCAGCTGGATGAGAGACACAGATACAGTGTTTGATATGTCACAACAAAAAACCCCGAGTAAATATAACTTTATTACTGTACACTGGCCCCCTTCCAAAACAATCCACTCAAAGAAAGATTGGCTCAAAGACAGCATGGAAACCCTGGCAGAAATGGAGATACAAACTTACTTGTTTCTTGTCTGAATCACTACAGTAACAATCAGACCCACACAAACCCGAAACACGGAGCTCCAGTCCCGAAACACGGAGCTCCAGTCCCGGACCAGACCCGAAACACGGAGCTCCAGTCCCGGACCAGACCCGAAACACGGAGCTCCAGTCCCGGACCAGACCCGAAACACGGAGCTCCAGTCCCGGACCAGACCCGAAACACGGAGCTCCAGTCCCGTACCAGACCCGAAACACGGAGCTCCAGACCCGAAACACGGAGCTCCAGACCCGAAACACGGAGCTCCAGTCCCGGACCAGACCCGAAACACGGAGCTCCAGTCCCGGACCAGACCCGAAACACGGAGCTCCAGTCCCAGACCAGACCCGAAACACGGAGCTCCAGTCCCGCACCAGACCCGAAACACGGAGCTCCAGTCCCAGACCAGACCCGAAACACGGAGCTCCAGTCCCGGACCAGACCCGAAACACGGAGCTCCAGTCCCAGACCAGACCCGAAACACGGAGCTCCAGTCCCGCACCAGACCCGAAACACGGAGCTCCAGTCCCGAAACACGAAGCTCCAGTCCCGCACCAGACCCGAAACACGGAGCTCCAGTCCCGGACCAGACCCGAAACACGGAGCTCCAGTCCCGGACCAGACCCGAAACACGGAGCTCCAGTCCCGCACCAGACCCGAAACACGGAGCTCCAGTCCCGAAACACGGAGCTCCAGTCCCGGACCAGACCCGAAACACGGAGCTCCAGTCCCGAAACACGGAGCTCCAGTCCCGGACCAGACCCGAAACACGGAGCTCCAGTCCCGGACCAGACCCGAAACACGGAGCTCCAGTCCCGGACCAGACTCGAAACACGGAGCTCCAGTCCCGGACCAGACCCGAAACACGGAGCTCCAGACCCGAAACACGGAGCTCCAGTCCCGGACCAGACCCGAAACACGGAGCTCCAGTCCCGGACCAGACCCGAAACACGGAGCTCCAGTCCCGGACCAGACTCGAAACACGGAGCTCCAGTCCCGGACCAGACCCGAAACACGGAGCTCCAGTCCCGAAACACGGAGCTCCAGTCCCGGACCAGACCCGAAACACGGAGCTCCAGTCCCGGACCAGACTCGAAACACGGAGCTCCAGTCCCGGACCAGACCCGAAACACGGAGCTCCAGTCCCGCACCAGACCCTAAACACGGAGCTCCAGTCCCGGACCAGACTCGAAACACGGAGCTCCAGTCCCGGACCAGACCCGAAACACGGAGCTCCAGTCCCGGACCAGACCCGAAACACGGGGCTCCAGTCCCGGACCAGACCTGAAACACGGAGCTCCAGTCCCACACCAGACCCTAAACACGGAGCTCCAGTCCCGGACCAGACCCGAAACACGGGGCTCCAGTCCCAGACCAGACTCGAAACACGGAGCTCCAGTCCCGCACCAGACCCGAAACACGGAGCTCCAGTCCCGGACCAGTCCCGAAACACGGAGCTCCAGTCCCGCACCAGACCCTAAACACGGAGCTCCAGTCCTGGACCAGACCCGAAACACGGAGCTCCAATCCCGCACCAGACCCGAAACACGGAGCTCCAGTCCCGCACCAGACCCGAAACACGGAGCTCCAGTCCCGCACCAGACCCGTAACACGGAGCTCCAATCCCGGACCAGTCCCGAAACACGAAGCTCCAATCCCGCACCAGACCCGAAACACGGAGCTCCAGTCCCGCACCAGACCCGAAACACGGAGCTCCAATCCCGGACCAGTCCCGAAACACGGAGCTCCAATCCCGGACCAGTCCCGAAACACGAAGCTCCAGTCCCGGACCAGACCCGAAACACGGAGCTCCAGTCCCAGACCAGACCCGAAACACGGAGCTCCAGTCCCGGACCAGACCCTAAACACGGAGCTCCAGTCCCGGACCAGTCCCGAAACACGAAGCTCCAGTCCCGGACCAGACCCGAAACACGGAGCTCCAGTCCCAGACCAGACCCGAAACACGGAGCTCCAGTCCCGGACCAGACCCGAAACACGGAGCTCCAGTCCCGGACCAGACCCGAAACACGAAGCTCCAGTCCCGGACCAGACCCTAAACACGGAGCTCCAGTCCCAGACCAGACCCGAAACACGGAGCTCCAGTCCTGAAACACGGAGCTCCAGCCCCGGACCAGACCCGAAACACGGAGCTCCAGTCCCGGACCAGACCCGAAACACGGAGCTCCAGTCCCGGACCAGACCCGAAACACAGAGCTCCAGTCCCGGACCAGACCCGAAACACGGGGCTCCAGTCCCGGACCAGACCCGCAACACGGAGCTCCAGTCCCGCACCAGACCCGAAACACGGAGCTCCAGTCCCTGACCAGACCCGAAACACGGAGCTCCAGTCCCGCACCAGACCCGAAACACGGAGCTCCAGTCCCGGACCAGACCCGAAACACGGAGCTCCAGTCCCGCACCAGACCCGAAACACGGAGCTCCAGTCCCGGACCAGACCCGAAACACGGAGCTCCAGTCCCGGACCAGACCCGAAACACGGAGCTCCAGTCCCGAAACACGGAGCTCCAGTCCCGGACCAGACCCGAAACACGGAGCTCCAGTCCCGAAACACGGAGCTCCAGTCCCGAAACACGGAGCTCCAGTCCCGGACCAGACCCGAAACACGGAGCTCCAGTCCCGAAACACGGAGCTCCAGTCCCGAAACACGGAGCTCCAGTCCCGGACCAGACCCGAAACACGGAGCTCCAGTCCCGGACCAGACCCTAAACACGGAGCTCCAGTCCCGGACCAGACTCGAAACACGGAGCTCCAGTCCCGGACCAGTCCCGAAACACGGAGCTCCAGTCCCGCACCAGACCCTAAACACGGAGCTCCAGTCCCGGACCAGACCCGAAACACGGAGCTCCAGTCCCAGACCAGACCCGAAACACGAAGCTCCAGTCCCGGACCAGACCCGAAACACGGAGCTCCAGTCCCAGACCAGACCCGAAACACGGAGCTCCAGTCCCAGACCAGACCCGAAACACGGAGCTCCAGTCCCGGACCAGTCCCGAAACACGGAGCTCCAGTCCCGGACCAGACCCGAAACACGGAGCTCCAGTCACGGACCAGACCCGAAACACGGAGCTCCAGTCCCAGACCAGACCCGAAACACGGAGCTCCAGTCACGGACCAGACCCGAAACACGGAGCTCCAGTCCCGCACCAGACCCGAAACACAGAGCTCCAGTCCCGCACCAGACCCGAAACACGGAGCTCCAGTCCCGGACCAGACCCGAAACACGGAGCTCCAGTCCCAGACCAGACCCGAAACACGGAGCTCCAGTCCCAGACCAGACCCGAAACACGAAGCTCCAGTCCTGAAACACGGAGCTCCAGTCCCGAAACACGGAGCTCCAGACCCGAAACATGGAGCTCCAGTCCCGGACCAGACCCGAAACACGGAGCTCCAGTCACGGACCAGACCCGAAACACGGAGCTCCAGTCCCAGACCAGACCCGAAACACGGAGCTCCAGTCCCGGACCAGACCCGAAACACGAAGCTCCAGTCCCGAAACACGGAGCTCCAGTCCCGAAACACGGAGCTCCAGTCCCGAAACACGGAGCTCCAGTCCCGAAACACGGAGCTCCAGTCCCGAAACACGGAGCTCCAGTCCCAGACCAGACCCGAAACACGAAGCTCCAGTCCCAGACCAGACCCGAAACACGGAGCTCCAGTCCCGAAACACGGAGCTCCAGTCCCGAAACACGGAGCTCCAGTCCCGAAACACGGAGCTCCAGTCCCGAAACACGGAGCTCCAGTCCCGAAACACGGAGCTCCAGTCCCGAAACACGGAGCTCCAGTCCCGAAACACGGAGCTCCAGTCCCAGACCAGACCCGAAACACGGAGCTCCAGTCCCGAAACACGGAGCTCCAGTCCTGGACCAGACCCGAAACACGGAGCTCCAGTCCCGGACCAGACCCGAAACACGGAGCTCCAGTCCCGCACCAGACCCGAAACACGGAGCTCCAGTCCTGGACCAGACCCGAAACACGGAGCTCCAGACCCGAAACACGGAGCTCCAGTCCTGGACCAGACCCGAAACACGGAGCTCCAGTCCCGGACCAGACCCGAAACACGGAGCTCCAGTCCCGGACCAGACCCGAAACACGGAGCTCCAGTCCTGGACCAGACCCGAAACACGGAGCTCCAGTCCTGGACCAGACCCGAAACACGGAGCTCCAGTCCCGGACCAGACCCGAAACACGGAGCTCCAGTCCCGCACCAGACCCGAAACACGGAGCTCCAGTCCTGGACCAGACTCGAAACACGGAGCTCCAGTCCCGAAACACGGAGCTCCAGTCCCGAAACACGGAGCTCCAGTCCCGCACCAGACCCGAAACACGGAGCTCCAGTCCCGCACCAGACCCGAAACACGGAGCTCCAGTCCTGGACCAGACCCGAAACACGGAGCTCCAGACCCGAAACACGAAGCTCCAGTCCCGCACCAGACCCTAAACACGGAGCTCCAGTCCCGGACCAGACCCGAAACACGGAGCTCCAGTCCCGCACCAGACCCTAAACACGGAGCTCCAGTCCCGGACCAGACCCTAAACACGGAGCTCCAGTCCCGGACCAGACCCGAAACACGAAGCTTCAGTCCTGGACCAGACCCGAAACACGAAGCTCCAGTCCCAGACCAGACCCGAAACACGGAGCTCCAGTCCTGGACCAGACCCGAAACACGGAGCTCCAGTCCTGGACCAGACCCGAAACACGAAGCTCCAGTCCCGGAACAGACCTGAAACACGGAGCTCCAGACCCGGACCAGACCCTAAACACGGAGCTCCAGTCCCGCACCAGACCCGAAACACGGAGCTTCAGTCCCGGACCAGACCCTAAACACGGAGCTCCAGTCCCGCACCAGACCCGAAACACGGAGCTCCAGACCCGGACCAGACCCGAAACACGGAGCTCCAGTCCTGGACCAGACCCGAAACACGGAGCTCCAGTCCCGGACCAGACCCGAAACACGGAGCTCCAGTCCCGCACCAGACCCGAAACACGAAGCTCCAGTCCTGGACCAGACTCGAAACACGGAGCTCCAGTCCCGGACCAGACCCGAAACACGGAGCTCCAGTCCCGGACCAGACCCGAAACACGGAGCTCCAGTCCCGGACCAGACCCGAAACACGGAGCTCCAGTCCCGGACCAGACCCGAAACACGGAGCTCCAGTCCCGCACCAGACCCGAAACACGGAGCTCCAGTCACGGACCAGACCCGAAACACGGAGCTCCAGTCCTGGACCAGACCCGAAACACAGAGCTCCAGTCCTGGACCAGACTCGAAACACGGAGCTCCAGTCCCGGACCAGACCCGAAACACGGAGCTCCAGTCCCGCACCAGACCCGAAACACAGAGCTCCAGTCCTGGACCAGACCCGAAACACGGAGCTCCAGTCCCGCACCAGACCCGAAACACGGAGCTCCAGTCCTGGACCAGACCCGAAACACGGAGCTCCAGTCCCGAAACACGGAGCTCCAGTCCCGGACCAGACCCGAAACACGGAGCTCCAGTCTCGCACCAGACCCGAAACACGGAGCTCCAGTCCCGAAACACGGAGCTCCAGTCCCGGACCAGACCCGAAACACGGAGCTCCAGTCCCGCACCAGACCCGAAACACGGAGCTCCAGTCCTGGACCAGACCCGAAACACGGAGCTCCAGTCCCGAAACACGGAGCTCCAGTCCCGGACCAGACCCGAAACACGGAGCTCCAGTCCCGGACCAGACCCGAAACACGGAGCTCCAGTCCCGAAACACGGAGCTCCAGTCCCGGACCAGACCCGAAACACGGAGCTCCAGTCCCGGACCAGACCCGAAACACGGAGCTCCAGTCCCGGACCAGACCCGAAACACGAAGCTCCAGTCAAGGACCAGTCCCGAAACAGGGAGCTCCAGTCAAGGACCAGACCCGAAACACGGAGCTCCAGTCCCGGACCAGACCAGAAACACGGAGCTCCAGTCCCGGACCAGACCAGAAACACGGAGCTCCAGTCCCGGACCAGACCAGAAACACGGAGCTCCAGTCAAGGACCAGACCCGAAACACGGAGCTCCAGTCCCGAAACACGGAGCTCCAGTCCCGGACCAGACCCGAAACACGGAGCTCCAGTCCCAGACCAGACCCGAAACACGGAGCTCCAGTCCCGCACCAGACCCGAAACACGGAGCTCCAGTCACGGACCAGACCCGAAACACGGAGCTCCAGTCCCGGACCAGACCCGAAACAGGGAGCTCCAGTCAAGGACCAGACCCGAAACACGGAGCTCCAGTCCCGGACCAGACCCGAAACACGGAGCTCCAGTCCCGGACCAGACCCGAAACACGGAGCTCCAGTCCCGGACCAGACCCGAAACACGAAGCTCCAGTCAAGGACCAGACCCGAAACACGGGGCTCCAGTCCCGGACCAGACCCGAAACACGGAGCTCCAGTCCCGGACCAGACCCGAAACACGGAGCTCCAGTCCCGGACCAGACCCGAAACACGGAGCTCCAGTCCCGGACCAGACCCGAAACACGGAGCTCCAGTCAAGGACCAGACCCGAAACACGGAGCTCCAGTCCCGGACCAGACCCGAAACACGGAGCTCCAGTCCCGGACCAGACTCGAAACACGGAGCTCCAGTCCCGGACCAGACCCGAAACACGGAGCTCCAGTCCCGGACCAGACCCGAAACACGGAGCTCCAGTCAAGGACCAGACCCGAAACACGGAGCTCCAGTCCCGGACCAGACCCGAAACACGGAGCTCCAGTCCCGCACCAGACCCGAAACACGGAGCTCCAGTCCCGCACCAGACCCGAAACACGGAGCTCCAGACCCGAAACACGGAGCTCCAGTCCCGGACCAAACCCGAAACACGGAGCTCCAGTCCCGGACCAGACCCGAAACACGGACCTCCAGTCCCGCACCAGACCCGGAACACGGAGCTCCAGTCCCGGACCAGACCCGAAACACGGAGCTCCAGTCCCGCACCAGACCCGAAACACGGAGCTCCAGTCCCGCACCAGACCCGAAACACGGAGCTCCAGACCCGAAACACGGAGCTCCAGTCCCGGACCAAACCCGAAACACGGAGCTCCAGTCCCGCACCAGACCCGAAACACGGAGCTCCAGTCCCGGACCAGACCCGAAACACGGAGCTCCAGTCCCGGACCAGACCAGAAACACGGGGCTCCAGTCCCGGACCAGACCCGAAACACGGAGCTCCAGTCCCGGACCAGACCCGAAACACGGAGCTCCAGTCCCGCACCAGACCCGAAACACGGAGCTCCAGTCCCGCACCAGACCCGAAACACGGAGCTCCAGTCCCGGACCAGACCCGAAACACGGAGCTCCAGTCCCGGACCAGACCAGAAACACGGAGCTCCAGTCCCGGACCAGACCCGAAACACGGAGCTCCAGTCCCGGACCAGACCCGAAACACGGAGCTCCAGTCCCGCACCAGACCCGAAACACGGAGCTCCAGTCCCGAAACACGGAGCTCCAGTCCCGGACCAGACCCGAAACACGGAGCTCCAGACCCGAAACACGGAGCTCCAGTCCCGCACCAGACCCGAAACACGGAGCTCCAGTCCCGCACCAGACCCGAAACACGGAGCTCCAGACCCGAAACACGGAGCTCCAGTCACGGACCAAACCCGAAACACGGAGCTCCAGTCCCGCACCAGACCCGAAACACGGAGCTCCAGTCCCGGACCAAACCCGAAACACGGAGCTCCAGTCCCGCACCAGACCCGAAACACGGAGCTCCAGTCCCGGACCAGACCCGAAACATGGAGCTCCAGTCCCGGACCTGACCCGAAACACGGAGCTCCAGTCCCGGACCAGACCCGAAACACGGAGCTCCAGTCCCGGACCAGACCTGAAACACGGAGCTCCAGTCCCAGACCAGACCCGAAACACGGAGCTCCAGTCCCGGACCAGACCCGAAACACGGGGAACCAGTCCCAGACCAGACCCGAAACACGAAGCTCCAGTCCCAGACCAGACCCGAAACACGGAGCTCCAGTCCCGCACCAGACCCGAAACACGGAGCTCCAGTCACGGACCAGACCCGAAACACGGAGCTCCAGTCCCGGACCAGACCCGAAATACGGAGCTCCAGTCCCGAAACACGGAGCTCCAGATCCGAAACACGAAGCTCCAGTCCCGAAACACGGGGAACCAGTCCCAGACCAGACCCGAAACACGAAGCTCCAGTCCCGGACCAGACCCGAAACACGGAGCTCCAGACCCGAAACACGGAGCTCCAGTCCCGCACCAGACCCGAAACACGGAGCTCCAGTCCCGCACCAGACCCGAAACACTGAGCTCCAGTCACGGACCAGACCCGAAACACGGAGCTCCAGTCCCGGACCAGACCCGAAACACGGAGCTCCAGTCCCGCACCAGACCCGAAACACGGGGATCCAGTCCCAGACCAGACCCGAAACACGGAGCTCCAGTCCTGCACCAGACCCGAAACACGGAGCTCCAGTCCCGGACCAGACCCGAAACACGGGGATCCAGTCCCAGACCAGACCCGAAACACGGAGCTCCAGTCCCGGACCAGACCCGAAACACGGAGCTCCAGTCCCGGACCAGACCCGAAACACGGAGCTCCAGTTCCGGACCAGACCCGAAACACGGAGCTCCAGTCCCAGACCAGACCCGAAACACGGAGCTCCAGTCCCGGACCAGACCTGAAACACGGAGCTCCAGTCCCGGACCAGACCCGAAACACGGGGATCCAGTCCCAGACCAGACCCGAAACACGGAGCTCCAGACCCGAAACACGGAGCTCCAGACCCGAAACACGGAGCTCCAGACCCGAAACACGGAGCTCCAGACCCGAAACACGGAGCTCCAGACCCGAAACACGGAGCTCCAGTCCCGAAACACGGAGCTCCAGATCCGAAACACGGAGCTCCAGTCCCGAAACACGGAGCTCCAGATCCGAAACACGGAGCTCCAGTCCCGGACCAGACCCGAAACACGGAGCTCCAGTCCTGAAACACGGAGCTCCAGATCCGAAACACGGAGCTCCAGTCCCGGACCAGACCCGAAACACGGGGATCCAGTCCCAGACCAGACCCGAAACACGGAGCTCCAGTCCCAGACCAGACCCGAAACACGGAGCTCCAGTCCCGGACCAGACCCGAAACACGGAGCTCCAGTCCCGGACCAGACCCGAAACACGGAGCTCCAGTCCCGCACCAGACCCGAAACACGGAGCTCCAGTCCCGAAACACGGAGCTCCAGTCCCGCACCAGACCCGAAACACGGAGCTCCAGTCCCGGACCAGACCCGAAACACGGAGCTCCAGTCAAGGACCAGACCCGAAACACGGAGCTCCAGTCCCGGACCAGACCCGAAACACGGAGCTCCAGTCCCGGACCAGACTCGAAACACGGAGCTCCAGTCCCGGACCAGACCCGAAACACGGAGCTCCAGTCCCGGACCAGACCCGAAACACGGAGCTCCAGTCAAGGACCAGACCCGAAACACGGAGCTCCAGTCCCGGACCAGACCCGAAACACGGAGCTCCAGTCCCGCACCAGACCCGAAACACGGAGCTCCAGTCCCGCACCAGACCCGAAACAC
This sequence comes from Prionace glauca, assembly GCA_037974335.1. Classification (NCBI taxonomy): domain Eukaryota; kingdom Metazoa; phylum Chordata; class Chondrichthyes; order Carcharhiniformes; family Carcharhinidae; genus Prionace; species Prionace glauca. The sequence goes on from CM075741.1 coordinate 990,230, forward strand.
GGAGCTCCAGACCCGAAACACGGAGCTCCAGTCCCGGACCAAACCCGAAACACGGAGCTCCAGTCCCGGACCAGACCCGAAACACGGACCTCCAGTCCCGCACCAGACCCGGAACACGGAGCTCCAGTCCCGGACCAGACCCGAAACACGGAGCTCCAGTCCCGCACCAGACCCGAAACACGGAGCTCCAGTCCCGCACCAGACCCGAAACACGGAGCTCCAGACCCGAAACACGGAGCTCCAGTCCCGGACCAAACCCGAAACACGGAGCTCCAGTCCCGCACCAGACCCGAAACACGGAGCTCCAGTCCCGGACCAGACCCGAAACACGGAGCTCCAGTCCCGGACCAGACCAGAAACACGGGGCTCCAGTCCCGGACCAGACCCGAAACACGGAGCTCCAGTCCCGGACCAGACCCGAAACACGGAGCTCCAGTCCCGCACCAGACCCGAAACACGGAGCTCCAGTCCCGCACCAGACCCGAAACACGGAGCTCCAGTCCCGGACCAGACCCGAAACACGGAGCTCCAGTCCCGGACCAGACCAGAAACACGGAGCTCCAGTCCCGGACCAGACCCGAAACACGGAGCTCCAGTCCCGGACCAGACCCGAAACACGGAGCTCCAGTCCCGCACCAGACCCGAAACACGGAGCTCCAGTCCCGAAACACGGAGCTCCAGTCCCGGACCAGACCCGAAACACGGAGCTCCAGACCCGAAACACGGAGCTCCAGTCCCGCACCAGACCCGAAACACGGAGCTCCAGTCCCGCACCAGACCCGAAACACGGAGCTCCAGACCCGAAACACGGAGCTCCAGTCACGGACCAAACCCGAAACACGGAGCTCCAGTCCCGCACCAGACCCGAAACACGGAGCTCCAGTCCCGGACCAAACCCGAAACACGGAGCTCCAGTCCCGCACCAGACCCGAAACACGGAGCTCCAGTCCCGGACCAGACCCGAAACATGGAGCTCCAGTCCCGGACCTGACCCGAAACACGGAGCTCCAGTCCCGGACCAGACCCGAAACACGGAGCTCCAGTCCCGGACCAGACCTGAAACACGGAGCTCCAGTCCCAGACCAGACCCGAAACACGGAGCTCCAGTCCCGGACCAGACCCGAAACACGGGGAACCAGTCCCAGACCAGACCCGAAACACGAAGCTCCAGTCCCAGACCAGACCCGAAACACGGAGCTCCAGTCCCGCACCAGACCCGAAACACGGAGCTCCAGTCACGGACCAGACCCGAAACACGGAGCTCCAGTCCCGGACCAGACCCGAAATACGGAGCTCCAGTCCCGAAACACGGAGCTCCAGATCCGAAACACGAAGCTCCAGTCCCGAAACACGGGGAACCAGTCCCAGACCAGACCCGAAACACGAAGCTCCAGTCCCGGACCAGACCCGAAACACGGAGCTCCAGACCCGAAACACGGAGCTCCAGTCCCGCACCAGACCCGAAACACGGAGCTCCAGTCCCGCACCAGACCCGAAACACTGAGCTCCAGTCACGGACCAGACCCGAAACACGGAGCTCCAGTCCCGGACCAGACCCGAAACACGGAGCTCCAGTCCCGCACCAGACCCGAAACACGGGGATCCAGTCCCAGACCAGACCCGAAACACGGAGCTCCAGTCCTGCACCAGACCCGAAACACGGAGCTCCAGTCCCGGACCAGACCCGAAACACGGGGATCCAGTCCCAGACCAGACCCGAAACACGGAGCTCCAGTCCCGGACCAGACCCGAAACACGGAGCTCCAGTCCCGGACCAGACCCGAAACACGGAGCTCCAGTTCCGGACCAGACCCGAAACACGGAGCTCCAGTCCCAGACCAGACCCGAAACACGGAGCTCCAGTCCCGGACCAGACCTGAAACACGGAGCTCCAGTCCCGGACCAGACCCGAAACACGGGGATCCAGTCCCAGACCAGACCCGAAACACGGAGCTCCAGACCCGAAACACGGAGCTCCAGACCCGAAACACGGAGCTCCAGACCCGAAACACGGAGCTCCAGACCCGAAACACGGAGCTCCAGACCCGAAACACGGAGCTCCAGTCCCGAAACACGGAGCTCCAGATCCGAAACACGGAGCTCCAGTCCCGAAACACGGAGCTCCAGATCCGAAACACGGAGCTCCAGTCCCGGACCAGACCCGAAACACGGAGCTCCAGTCCTGAAACACGGAGCTCCAGATCCGAAACACGGAGCTCCAGTCCCGGACCAGACCCGAAACACGGGGATCCAGTCCCAGACCAGACCCGAAACACGGAGCTCCAGTCCCAGACCAGACCCGAAACACGGAGCTCCAGTCCCGGACCAGACCCGAAACACGGAGCTCCAGTCCCGGACCAGACCCGAAACACGGAGCTCCAGTCCCGCACCAGACCCGAAACACGGAGCTCCAGTCCCGAAACACGGAGCTCCAGTCCCGCACCAGACCCGAAACACGGAGCTCCAGTCCCGGACCAGACCCGAAACACGGAGCTCCAGTCCCGGACCAGACCCGAAACACGGAGCTCCAGACCCGAAACACGGAGCTCCAGACCCGAAACACGGAGCTCCAGACCCGAAACACGGAGCTCCAGTCCCGAAACACGGAGCTCCAGATCCGAAACACGGAGCTCCAGTCCCGGACCAGACCCGAAACACGGGGATCCAGTCCCAGACCAGACCCGAAACACGGAGCCCCAGTCCTGAAACACGGAGCTCCAGATCCGAAACACGGAGCTCCAGTCCCGGACCAGACCCGAAACACGGAGCTCCAGTCCCGGACCAGACCCGAAACACGGAGCTCCAGTCCCGGACCAGACCCGAAACACGGAGCTCCAGTCCCGAAACACGGAGCTCCAGTCCCGCACCAGACCCGAAACACGGAGCTCCAGTCCCGAAACACGGAGCTCCAGTCCCGCACCAGACCCGAAACACGGAGCTCCAGTCCCGGACCAGACCCGAAACACGGAGCTCCAGTCCCGAAACACGGAGCTCCAGTCCCGAAACACGGAGCTCCAGTCCCGAAACACGGAGCTCCAGTCCCGAAACACGGAGCTCCAGTCCCGGACCAGTCCGGAAACACGGAGCTCCAGTCCCGAAACATGGAGCTCCAGTCCCGGACCAGACCCGAAACACGGAGCTCCAGTCCCGGACCAGACCCGAAACACGGAGCTCCAGTCCTGCACCAGACCCGAAACACGGAGCTCCAGTCCCGGACCAGACCCGAAACACGAAGCTCCAGTTCCGGACCAGACTCGAAACACGGAGCTCCAGTCCCGAAACACGGAGCTCCAGTCCCGGACCAGTCCGGAAACACGGAGCTCCAGTCCCGAAACATGGAGCTCCAGTCCCGGACCAGACCCGAAACACGGAGCTCCAGTCCCGGACCAGACCCGAAACACGGGGCTCCAGTCCCGGACCAGTCCCGAAACACGGAGCTCCTGTCCCGAAACACGGAACTCCAGACTCGAAACACGGAGCTCCAGTCCCGGACCAGACCCGAAACACGGAGCTCCAGTCCTGCACCAGACCCGAAACACGGAGCTCCAGTCCCGGACCAGACCCGAAACACGGAGCTCCAGTCCCGCACCAGACCCGAAACACGGAGCTCCAGTCCCGGACCAGACCCGAAACACGGAGCTCCAGTCCCGCACCAGACCCGAAACACGGAGCTCCAGTCCCGGACCAGACCCGAAACACGGAGCTCCGGTCCCGCACCAGACCCGAAACACGGAGCTCCAGTCCCGAAACACGGAGCTCCAGTCCCGGACCAGACTCGAAACACGGCGCTCCAGTCCTGGACCAGACCCGAAACACGGAGCTCCAGTCCCGAAACACGGAGCTCCAGTCCCGAAACACGGAGCTCCAGTCACAAAACACGGAGCTCCAGTCCCGGACCAGACCCGAAACACGAAGCTCCAGTCCCGAAACACGGAGCTCCAGTCCCGAAACACGGAGCTCCAGTCCCAGACCAGACCCGAAACACGGAGCTCCAGTCCCGAAACACGAAGCTCCAGTCCCGGACCAGACCCGAAACACGGAGCTCCAGTCCCGCACCAGACCCGAAACACGGAGCTCCAGTCCCAGACCAGACCCGAAACACGGAGCTCCAGTCCCGAAACACGGAGCTCCAGTCCCGAAACACGGAGCTCCAGACCCGAAACACGGAGCTCCAGTCCCGAAACACGGAGCTCCAGTCCCGGACCAGACCCGAAACACGAAGCTCCAGTCCCGAAACACGGAGCTCCAGACCCGAAACACGAAGCTCCAGTCCCGAAACACGGAGCTCCAGTCCCGGACCAGACCCGAAACACGGAGCTCCAGTCCCGCACCAGACCCGAAACACGGAGCTCCAGTCCTGGACCAGACCTGAAACACGGAGCTCCAGTCCCGGACCAGACCCGAAACACGGAGCTCCAGTCCTCGACCAGACCCGAAACACGGAGCTCCAGTCCTGGACCAGTCCCGAAACACGGAGCTCCAGTCCCGGACCAGACCCGAAACACGGAGCTCCAGTCCTCGACCAGACCCGAAACACGGAGCTCCAGTCCCGGACCAGACCCGAAACACGGAGCTCCAGTCCTGGACCAGACCCGAAACACGGAGCCCCAGTCCCGCACCAGATCCGAGACACGGAGCTCCAGTCCCGGACCAGTCCCGAAACACGGAGCTCCAGTCCCGGACCAGTCCGGAAACACGGAGCTCCAGTCCCGAAACATGGAGCTCCAGTCCCGGACCAGACCCGAAACACGGAGCTCCAGTCCCGGACCAGACCCGAAACACGGAGCTCCAGTCCTGCACCAGACCCGAAACACGGAGCTCCAGTCCCGGACCAGACACGAAACACGGAGCTCCAGTCCCGGACCAGACCCGAAACACGGAGCTCCAGTCCTGCACCAGACCCGAAACACGGAGCTCCAGTCCTGGACCAGACTCGAAACACGGAGCTCCAGTCCCGCACCAGACCTGAAACACGCAGCTCCAGTCCCGGACCAGACCCGAAACACGGAGCTCCAGTCCTGCACCAGACCCGAAACACGGAGCTCCAGTCCTGGACCAGACTCGAAACACGGAGCTCCAGTCCCGCACCAGACCCGAAACACGAAGCTCCAGTCCCGAAACACGGAGCTCCAGTCCCGGACCAGACCCGAAAAATGGAGCTCCAGTCCCGGACCAGACCCGTAACACGGAGCTCCAGTCCCGGACCAGACCCGACACACGGAGCTCCAGTCCCGGACCAGACCCGAAACACGGAGCTCCAGTCCCGGACCAGACCCGAAACACGGGGATCCAGTCCCGGACCAGACCCGAAACACGGAGCTCCAGTCCCGGACCAGTCCCGAAACACGGAGCTCCAGTCCCGGACCAGACCCGAAACACGGAGCTCCAGTCCCGGACCAGACCCGAAACACGGAGCTCCAGTCCCGGACCAGACCCGAAACACGGAGCTCCAGTCCCGGACCAGACCCGAAACACGGAGATCCAGTCCCGGACCAGACCCGAAACACGGAGCTCCAGTCCCGGATCAGACCCGAAACACGGAGATCCAGTCCCGGACCAGACCCGAAACACGGAGCTCCAGTCCCGCACCAGACCCGAAACACGGAGCTCCAGACTCGAAACACGGAGCTCCAGTCCCGGACCAGACCCGAAACACGGAGCTCCAGTCCCGGACCAGACCCGAAACACGGAGCTCCAGTCCCGCACCAGACCCGAAACACGGAGCTCCAGTCCTGGACCAGACCCGAAACACGGAGCTCCAGTCCCGGACCAGACCCGAAACACGGAGCTCCAGTCCTGGACCAGTCCCGAAACACGGAGCTCCAGTCCCGGACCAGACCCGAAACACGGAGCTCCAGTCCTCGACCAGACCCGAAACACGGAGCTCCAGTCCCGGACCAGACCCGAAACACGGAGCTCCAGTCCTGGACCAGACCCGAAACACGAAGCTCCAGTCCCGCACCAGACCCGAAACACGGAGCTCCAGTCCCGCACCAGACCCGAAACACGGAGCCCCAGTCCCGCACCAGACCCGAAACACGGAGCTCCAGTCCTGGACCAGACACGAAACACGGAGCTCCAGTCCCGGACCAGACCCGAAACACGAAGCTCCAGTCCCGAAACACGGAGCTCCAGACCCGACACACGGAGCTCCAGTCCCGCACCAGACCCGAAACACGGAGCTCCAGTCCCGCACCAGATCCGAGACACGGAGCTCCAGTCCCGGACCAGTCCCGAAACACGGAGCTCCAGTCCCGGACCAGTCCGGAAACACGGAGCTCCAGTCCCGAAACATGGAGCTCCAGTCCCGGACCAGACCCGAAACACGGAGCTCCAGTCCCGGACCAGACCCGAAACACGGAGCTCCAGTCCTGCACCAGACCCGAAACACGGAGCTCCAGTCCCGGACCAGACACGAAACACGGAGCTCCAGTCCCGGACCAGACCCGAAACACGGAGCTCCAGTCCTGCACCAGACCCGAAACACGGAGCTCCAGTCCTGGACCAGACTCGAAACACGGAGCTCCAGTCCCGCACCAGACCTGAAACACGCAGCTCCAGTCCCGGACCAGACCCGAAACACGGAGCTCCAGTCCTGCACCAGACCCGAAACACGGAGCTCCAGTCCTGGACCAGACTCGAAACACGGAGCTCCAGTCCCGCACCAGACCCGAAACACGAAGCTCCAGTCCCGAAACACGGAGCTCCAGTCCCGGACCAGACCCGAAAAATGGAGCTCCAGTCCCGGACCAGACCCGTAACACGGAGCTCCAGTCCCGGACCAGACCCGACACACGGAGCTCCAGTCCCGGACCAGACCCGAAACACGGAGCTCCAGTCCCGGACCAGACCCGAAACACGGAGCTCCAGTCCCGGACCAGACCCGAAACACGGAGCTCCAGTCCCGGACCAGACCCGAAACACGGAGATCCAGTCCCGGACCAGACCCGAAACACGGAGCTCCAGTCCCGGACCAGACCCGAAACACGGAGCTCCAGTCCCGGACCAGACCCGAAACACGGAGCTCCAGTCCCGGACCAGACCCGAAACACGGAGCTCCAGTCAAGGACCAGACCCGAAACACGAAGCTCCAGTCCCGCACCAGACACGAAACACGGAGCTCCAGTCCCGCACCAGACCCGAAACACGGAGCTCCAGACTCGAAACACGGAGCTCCAGTCCCGGACCAGACCCGAAACACGGAGCTCCAGTCCCGGACCAGACCCGAAACACGGAGCTCCAGTCCCGCACCAGACCCGAAACACAGAGCTCCAGTCCTGGACCAGACCCGAAACACGGAGCTCCACTCCCGGACCAGACCCGAAACACGGAGCTCCAGTCCCGGACCAGACCCGAAACACGGAGCTCCAGTCCCGGACCAGTCCCGAAACACAGAGCTCCAGTCCCGGACCAGACCCGAAACACGGAGCTCCAGTCCCGGACCAGTCCCGAAACACAGAGCTCCAGTCCCGGACCAGACCCGAAACACGGAGCTCCAGTCCCGCACCAGACCCGAAACACGAAGCTCCAGTCCCGCACCAGACCCGAAACACGGAGCTCCAGTCCCGCACCAGACCCGAAACACGGAGCTCCAGTCCCGAAACACGGAGCTCCAGTCCCGAAACACGGAGCTCCAGTCCCGGACCAGACCCGAAACACGGAACTCCAGTCCCCCACCAGACCCGAAACACGGAGCTCCAGTCCCGGACCAGACCCGAAACACGGAGCTCCAGTCCCGCACCAGACCCGAAACACGGAGCTCCAGTCCCGGACCAGACTCGAAACACGGAGCTCCAGTCCCGAAACACGGAGCTCCAGTCCCGAAACACGGAGCTCCAGTCACAACACACGGAGCTCCAGTCCCGGACCAGACCCGAAACACGGAGCTCCAGTCCCGAAACACGGAGCTCCAGTCCCGAAACACGGAGCTCCAGTCACAAAACACGGAGCTCCAGTCCCGGACCAGACCCGAAACACGGAGCTCCAGTCACAAAACACGGACCTCCAGTCCCGGACCAGACCCGAAACACGGAGCTCCAGTCCCGAAACACGGAGCTCCAGACCCGAAACACGGAGCTCCAGTCCCGGACCAGACGCGAAACACGGAGCTCCAGTCCCGAAACACGGAGCTCCAGTCCCGAAACACGGAGCTCCAGACCCGAAACACGGAGCTCCAGTCCCGGATCAGACCCGAAACACGAAGCTCCAGTCATAAGAACATAAGAACATAAGAAATAGGAGCAGGAGTAGGCCATCTGGCCCTTCGAGCCTGCCCCGCCATTCAATAAGATCATGGCTGATCTGTCGTGACTCAGCTCCACCTTCCCGCCCTCTCCCCATAACCCTTAATCCCTTCTCTTATCAAAAACCCATCAACCCGTTTCTTAAAAATATTTAGCGAGGCAGCCTCCACCACTTCAACGGGCAGAGAATTCCAGAGATTCACCACCCTTTGAGTGAAGAAGTTCCTCCTCAACTCTGTTCTAAACCGCCCCCCCTTTATCTTGAGGCTGTGCCCCCTAGTCCTACTGTCTTTTTTGAGCGGGAACAGTCTCTCCACCTCTATCCTATCCATCCCATTCATCATCTTATACGTCTCAATGAGATCTCCCCTCATTCTTCTAAACTCTAACGAGTACAAGCCTAGTTTATTCAGCCTCTCCTCATAGCTCAATCCCCTCAACTCCAGTATCAGCCGAGTAAACCTCCTCTGCACTCCCTCCAGGGCCAAAACATCCTTGCGCAGGTGCGGCGCCCAAAACTGCACACAGTACTCCAGCTGCGGCCTCACCAATGCCCTATACAGCTGCAGCAAGACCTCCCTACTTTTATATTCAATCCCCTTCGCTATGAAGGCCAGCATCCCATTCGCCTTCCTGACCACCTGCTGCACCTGCAAGCTGGGTTTTTGCGACTCATGCACAAGGACCCCGAGGTCCCTCTGCACCATCGCCTGCTGCAGTTTTTCGCCCCGTAAGTAATAGTCCTTCCTACCATTCCTCCTACCAAAGTGGACCACCTCACACTTGCCAACATTGAATTCCATTTGCCATTTCCTGGCCCATTCGCCCAGTCTATCTAGATCCTTCTGCAGACTCTCCACACCCTCCGCACAATTTGCCTTTCCCCCAATCTTGGTGTCATCAGCAAATTTCGACACCCTGCACTCGGTTCCCTCCTCCAGATCATCTATATAAATGGTAAATAGCTGAGGCCCCAGCACCGACCCCTGGGGCACCCCACTAGTCACCAACCGCCAATCCGAATAGCATCCATTGACCCCCACTCTCTGCCTCCTATTTGACAACCAATCCTCTATCCACGCTAACACCCTACCCCCAACTCCATGTCCCCTGACCTTCTGCAATAACCTCTTGTGAGGTACCTTGTCAAACGCCTTCTGAAAATCCAGAAAGACCACATCCACCGGCTCTCCTCCATCCACTGCCCTAGACACATCCTCATAGAACTCCAGTAAATTTGTCAGACACGACTTCCCTTTAATGAAACCGTGTTGCGTCCGCCCTATCAAGCAATTCCCCTCAAGATGCCTCGCTATTTCCTCCTTAATGACGGTTTCTAACATTTTACCTACCACAGACGTTAAACTAACCGGCCTATAATTCCCCGCCTTTTGCCTGGCACCCTTCTTAAACAACGGCGTAACATTAGCCGTTTTCCAATCTTCCGGCACTTCCCCGGAATCCAGCGACGTCTGGAAAATAACCACCAAGGCATCCACTATCACCTCCGCCATTTCTTTCAGAACCCTCGGATGCATTCCATCCGGTCCTGGGGACTTGTCCACAATCAGCCCCTCCAGTCTGTCGAGCACCACCTCTCTAGTAACAGTAATGTCATTAAGACCCTCCATTCCTACCACCTTTCCATCGCTAACACCCGGCAAATTATTCACGTCCTCCTCCGTGAAGACAGAAACAAAGAAGTTATTCAAGACCTTAGCCATATCCCTATCCCCTACCACTAGCTCCCCTTTCTCATCCTCTAAAGGACCAACGTTTATCCTAGCCAGCCTCTTCCTTTTTATATATTTATAAAAACTCTTGCTATCCTTTTTTATATTAAGTGCTAGCCCAGCCTCATAGCTTCTCCTACCCTCCTTTATCAATTTCTTTGTCAATCTTTGTTGACATTTAAACCTTTCCCAATCCTCTTCTCGCCCACTGCTCTTAGCTACTCTAAACTTCTCCGCTTTTAATTTAACACTTTCCTTCACCTCCTTCGTTATCCACGGCTTATTACCTCTCCTCCTACTGTCCTTTTTAACCATCGGAATAAATTTCTGCTGAGCACCAAGAAAGATCTCCTTAAAGATCCTCCACTGCTCCTCAGCAGACCTACCTTCCAACGCGTTCCCCCAGTCCACATTCACCAATTCCTCTCTCATCCTACCATACTCCCCTCTATTCAAACAAAGGACGCGTGTCTGGGAACCCACTTTCTCCTCCTCCATCTGCACCAGAAACTCCACCATACAATGATCACTCTCTCCAAGAGGATCCTTCACCGCAAGGTCCCTAATTCTACCCGCCTCATTACATAGCACCAGATCCAAGATAGCTCGCTCCCTCGTCGGCTCCAACACACACTGTTCAAGGAAATTATCCCGGCAGCATTCCAAGAACTCCTCCTCGAGCCCACCGTGTCCAACATGGGTCGACCAATCAATATGCAGATTGAAATCTCCCATAACTACTGCCGTCCCATTCCTGCACGCTGCACTTATTTGCGCGTTAACAGCCCGCCCCACCTCCAGATCATTATTCGGGGGCCTATAGACGACACCCACTAGCGTCTTCCTCCCTTTTCTGTTCCTAATCTCCACCCACAACGATTCCACTTTCTGCTCCTTGGCTCCGATATCATCCCTTGCTACCACCTTGATACTATCCTTAATCAGCAGAGCTACTCCACCCCCTCTTTCCTCCTGCCTATCCTTCCTGAACACTTGATAACCCTGTACATTCATCTCCCAGTCCCTGTCACCTTGCAGCCACGTCTCTGTAATGGCCACCAGATCGTATCCATTTGTGTCGATCTGCGCCATCAGCTCATCCATTTTATTCCGAATGCTTCGTGCATTCAGATAAAGCGCTTTCATCCCAGCCTTCACCTGGACCCTACTTGCCGTAACGCCACCAATTGGGACATCCTTTGCCTCTTCCCTTACCTGTACCCTATCCTTAACTTTAGACCTCATAGCGTCACCTACCCTCGCACCCTCCCCCCCCCTAATTAGTTTAAAGCCTTGTCTACAGTCCTCTTTACTCGATTCGCCAGCACTCTGGTCCCAGCATGATTCAGACCAACCCCATCCTGCCCGAACAGGTCCCACCTACCCCAATACTGGTGCCAATGCCCCATAAATTCGAACCCATTCCTCCCACACCAATCCCTGAGCCACCCATTTACTTCCTTTATCCTATCAACCCTACACCCGTCTGCCCTCGGTTCAGGCAGTAGCCCAGAGATAACCACCTTGTCGGTTCTATTTTTTAATTCCATTCCCAGCTTCTCATACTCCCTTCCCAGATCCTCAGTCCGCATTTTGCCTACGTCGCCGGCACCCACATGTACTACAACGACTGGGTTCTCACCCTCCCACTCCAGATTCCTCTGCAGCCCAGATGTGACATCCTGTACCCGAGCACCAGGCAGACAACACACCCTTCTGTGCACTTTGTCATTGTGACAAAGGACAGTGTCAATACCCTTCACCCCACTATCCCCAATCACTACTACGTTCCTTTTCCCCTTCTCTTTGCCTATGTCCTGCTGCATCACTGTACCGTGTGCAGATTGCTCACCAACCTCTCTTGCCTCGTCCTCTTCCAGACTGGAAGCAAGAACCTCAAACCTGTTATGCAGGTTAAGAGGCTGAGGCCTCCTCTCCTCACCCCCCTTCCTCCTCCCAGCAGCCCCCTTTTGTCCCTGACCCTTAGATTTAGCCAGTCTAGGGGCACCCTCTCTCCCCCTGATGAGCCTCAGTGTCTGTAGCTCAGAGGCCAGCTCATCCACCTTGAGCTGGAGCTCCTCCAGCAACCTGCACTTACTGCAGACATGGTCACTGGGAAGGACCCTGGGGTCCACCAGTTCCCACATCATACAGAAACCACACATCACATGCCCCTCCATTATTCACTGTAATTTTTTATGTGAAAAAAATTTTTTCCTTGTTTCTTGCTGTAGTAGTATTGGGGAAAAAAAAATTTTTTTTTTTTTTCCTTGTTTTTTTTTCAAACGAACTCACCTGTCCTTTTTTCCCTCCAGCCCTTTTTGATATTAAGCCCTATTAGCTCACTCTGCTTCCCTCTCACTCCACTGCCCGCTCAGACGCTGCCCGCTTCCTACACCAGGCCTCCTTTTAAACCTAGCGCTGATTAGAAGCAGGCTCGTCCACAACTCGGTTCTAAACTAGCAGTAAAGACAATAAAATAAATGCTTTAAACAGTTCTACAAAGAACAAAGTGCTTTAAACTTATTTTAAACAGGTTTTTAACAGGTAAATTCTTAGCTCTCTCTCTCTCTGCTCAGTAAACAGTGAAAGGCTTCACCGTGTGGCCCTGATAATTAATTTAAATTAAAGGAGCTTCGTCCACAACTCGTTCTAAACTAGCAGTAAAGACAATAAAATAAATGCTTCAAACAGTTCTACAAAGAACAAAGTGCTTTAAACTTATTTTAAACAGGTTTTTAACAGGTAAATTCTTAGCTCTCTCTCTCTCTGCTCAGTAAACAGTGTTGGATGGAAGTCCCGAAACACGGAGCTCCAGTCCCGGACCAGACCCGAAACACGAAGCTCCAGTCCCGAAACACGGAGCTCCAGTCCCAGACCAGACTCGAAACACGGAGCTCCAGTCCCGAAACACGAAGCTCCAGTCCCGGACCAGACCCGAAACACGGAGCTCCAGTCCCGCACCAGAACCGAAACACGGAGCTCCAGTCCCGCACCAGACCCGAAACACGGAGCTCCAGTCCCGCACCAGACCCGAAACACGGAGCTCCAGTCCCGCACCAGACCCGAAACACGGAGCTCCAGTCCCGGACCAGACCCGAAACACGGAGCTCCAGACCTGGACCAGACCCGAAACACGGAGCTCCAGTCCCGCACCAGACCCGAAACACGGAGCTCCAGTCCCGCACCAGACCCGAAACACGGAGCTCCAGTCCCGGACCAGACCCGAAACACGGAGCTCCAGTCCCGGACCAGACCCGAAACACGGAGCTCCAGTCCCGGACCAGACCCGAAACACGGAGCTCCAGTCCCAGACCAGTCCCGAAACACGGAGCTCCAGACCCGAAACACGGAGCTCCAGTCCCGCTCCAGACCCGAAACACGGAGCTCCAGTCCCGGACCAGACCCGAAACACGAAGCTCCAGTCCCGGACCAGACCCGAAACACGGAGCTCCAGTCCTGGACCAGACCCGAAACACGAAGCTCCAGTCCCGAAACACGGAGCTCCAGTCCCGGACCAGACCCGAAACACGGAGCTCCAGTCCCGCACCAGACCCGAAACACGGAGCTCCAGTCCCGGACCAGACTCGAAACACGGAGCTCCAGTCCCGAAACACGGAGCTCCAGTCCCGAAACACGGAGCTCCAGTCCCGCACCAGACCCGAAACACGGAGCTCCAGTCCCGCACCAGACCCGAAACACGGAGCTCCAGTCCTGGACCAGACCCGAAACACGGAGCTCCAGTCCCGCACCAGACCCGAAACACGGAGCTCCAGTCCCGCACCAGACCCGAAACACGGAGCTCCAGTCCCGGACCAGACCCGAAACACGGAGCTCCAGTCCCGGACCAGACCCGAAACACGGAGCTCCAGTCCCCGGACCAGACCCGAAACACGGAGCTCCAGTCCCAGACCAGTCCCGAAACACGGAGCTCCAGACCCGAAACACGGAGCTCCAGTCCCGCTCCAGACCCGAAACACGGAGCTCCAGTCCCGGACCAGACCCGAAACACGAAGCTCCAGTCCCGGACCAGACCCGAAACACGGAGCTCCAGTCCCAGACCAGTCCCAAAACACGGAGCTCCAGACCCGAAACACGGAGCTCCAGTCCCGCTCCAGACCCGAAACACGGAGCTCCAGTCCCGGACCAGACCCGAAACACGGAGCTCCAGTCCCGCACCAGACCCGAAACACGGAGCTCCAGTCCCGGACCAGACTTGAAACACGGAGCTCCAGTCCCGAAACACGGAGCTCCAGTCCCGAAACACGGAGCTCCAGTCACAACACACGGAGCTCCAGTCCCGGACCAGACCCGAAACACGGAGCTCCAGTCCCGAAACACGGAGCTCCAGTCACAAAACACGGAGCTCCAGTCCCGGACCAGACCCGAAACACGGAGCTCCAGTCACAAAACACGGAGCTCCAGTCCCGGACCAGACCCGAAACACGGAGCTCCAGTCCCGAAACACGGAGCTCCAGACCCGAAACACGGAGCTCCAGTCCCGGACCAGACCCGAAACACGGAGCTCCAGTCCCGAAACACGGAGCTCCAGTCCCGAAACACGGAGCTCCAGACCCGAAACACGGAGCTCCAGTCCCGGATCAGACCCGAAACACGAAGCTCCAGTCCCGAAACACGGAGCTCCAGTCCCGAAACACGGAGCTCCAGACCCGAAACACGGAGCTCCAGACCCGAAACACGGAGCTCCAGTCCCGGATCAGACCCGAAACACGAAGCTCCAGTCCCGAAACACGGAGCTCCAGTCCCGAAACACGGAGCTCCAGTCCCAGACCAGACCCGAAACACGGAGCTCCAGTCCCGAAACACGAAGCTCCAGTCCCGAAACACGGAGCTCCAGTCCCGAAACACGGAGCTCCAGTCCCAGACCAGACCCGAAACACGGAGCTCCAGTCCCGAAACACGGAGCTCCAGTCCCGAAACACGGAGCTCCAGTCCCGAAACACGGAGCTCCAGTCCCAGACCAGACCCGAAACACGAAGCTCCAGTCCCGAAACACGGAGCTCCAGTCCCGAAACACGGAGCTCCAGTCCCGGACCAGACCCGAAACACGGAGCTCCAGTCCCGCACCAGACCCGAAACACGGAGCTCCAGTCCCGAAACACGGAGCTCCAGTCCCGAAACACGGAGCTCCAGACCCGAAACACGGAGCTCCAGTCCCGGATCAGACCCGAAACACGAAGCTCCAGTCCCGAAACACGGAGCTCCAGTCCCGAAACACGGAGCTCCAGTCCCAGACCAGACCCGAAACACGGAGCTCCAGTCCCGAAACACGAAGCTCCAGTCCCGAAACACGAAGCTCCAGTCCCGCACCAGACCCGAAACACGGAGCTCCAGTCCCGCACCAGACCCGAAACACGGAGCTCCAGTCCCGGACCAGACCCGAAACACGGAGCTCCAGTCACGGACCAGACCCGAAACACGGAGCTCCAGTCCCGCACCAGACCCGAAACACGGAGCTCCAGTCCCGCACCAGACCCGAAACACGAAGCTCCAGTCCCGGACCAGACCCGAAACACGGAGCTCCAGTCCCGGACCAGACCCGAAACACGGAGCTCCAGTCCCGGACCAGACCCGAAACACGGAGCTCCAGTCCCAGACCAGTCCCGAAACACGGAGCTCCAGACCCGAAACACGGAGCTCCAGTCCCGGACCAGACGCGAAACACGGAGCTCCAGTCCCGGTCCAGACCCGAAATACGAAGCTCCAGTCCCGGACCAGACCCGAAACACGAAGCTCCAGTCCCGAAACACGGAGCTTCAGTCCTGGACCAGACCCGAAACACGAAGCTCCAGTCCCGAAACACGGAGCTCCAGTCCCGGACCAGACCCGAAACACGGAGCTCCAATCCCGGACCAGACCCGAAACACGGAGCTCCAGTCCCGCACCAGACCCGAAACACGGAGCTCCAGTCCCGAAACACGGAGCTTCAGTCCCGGACCAGTCCCGAAACACGGAGCTCCAGTCCCGCACCAGACCCGAAACACGGAGCTCCAGACCCGAAACACAGAGCTCCAGTCCCGAAACACGGAGCTCCAGTCCCGAAACACGGAGCTCCAGTCCCGGACCAGACCCGAAACACGGAGCTCCAGTCCCGAAACACGGAGCTCCAGTCCCGAAACACGGAGCTCCAGTCCCGAAACACGGAGCTCCAGTCCCGAAACACGGAGCTCCAGTCCCGGACCAGACCCGAAACACGGAGCTCCAGTCCCGCACCAGACCCGAAACACGGAGCTCCAGACCCGAAACACGGAGCTCCAGTCCCGAAACACGGAGCTCCAGTCCCGCACCAGACCCGAAACACGGAGCTCCAGACCCGAAACACGGAGCTCCAGACCGGAAACACGGAGCTCCAGTCCCGAAACACGGAGCTCCAGTCCTGGACCAGACCCGAAACACGAAGCTCCAGTCCAGGACCAGACCCGAAACACGGAGCTCCAGACCCGAAACACGGAGCTCCAGTCCCGAAACACGGAGCTCCAGTCCTGGACCAGACCCAAAACACGAAGCTCCAGTCCCGGACCAGACCCGAAACACGGAGCTCCAGACCCGAAACACGGAGCTCCAGACCCGAAACACGGGGATCCAGACCCGAAACACGGGGATCCAGACCCGAAACACGGGGATCCAGACCCGAAACACGGGGATCCAGTCCCGCACCAGACCCGAAACACGAAGCTCCAGTCCTGGACCAGTCCCGAAACACGGAGCTCCAGTCCCGACCAGACCCGAAACACGGAGCTCCAGTCCCGAAACACGGAGCTCCAGTCCCGAAACACGGAGCTCCAGTCCAGGACCAGACCCGAAACATGGAGCTCCAGACCCGAAACACGGAGCTCCAGTCCCGAAACACGGAGCTCCAGTCCTGGACCAGACCCAAAACACGAAGCTCCAGTCCCGACCAGACCCGAAACACGGAGCTCCAGACCCGAAACACGGAGCTCCAGACCCGAAACACGGGGATCCAGACCCGAAACACGGGGATCCAGACCCGAAACACGGGGATCCAGACCCGAAACACGGGATCCAGTCCCGCACCAGACCCGAAACACGAAGCTCCAGTCCTGGACCAGACCCGAAACACGGAGCTCCAGTCCCGAAACACGGAGCTCCAGACCCGAAACACGGAGCTCCAGTCCCGGACCAGACCCGAAACACGGAGCTCCAGACCCGAAACACAGAGCTCCAGTCCCGCACCAGACCCGAAACACGGAGCTCCAGTCCCGCACCAGACCCGAAACACGGAGCTCCAGTCACGCACCAGACCCGAAACACGAAGCTCCAGTCCCAAAACACGGAGCTCCAGTCCCGGACCAGACCCGAAACACGGAGCTCCAGTCCCGAAACACGGAGCTCCAGTCCCGGACCAGACCCGAAACACGGAGCTCCAGTCCCGAAACACGGAGCTCCAGTCACGCACCAGACCCGAAACACGAAGCTCCAGTCCCGAAACACGGAGCTCCAGTCCCGAAACACGGAGCTCCAGTCCTGGACCAGACCAAAACACGAAGCTCCAGTCCCGGACCAGACCCGAAACACGGAGCTCCAGACCCGAAACACGGAGCTCCAGACCCGAAACACGGGGATCCAGTCCCGCACCAGACCCGAAACACGAAGCTCCAGTCCTGGACCAGTCCCGAAACACGGAGCTCCAGTCCGGACCAGACCCGAAACACGGAGCTCCAGTCCCGGACCAGACCCGAAACACGGAGCTCCAGTCCCGGACCAGACCCTAAACACGGAGCTCCAGTCCCGGACCAGACCCTAAACACGGAGCTCCAGTCCCCGGACCAGACCCGAAACACGGAGCTCCAGTCCGGACCAGACCCGAAACACGGAGCTCCAGTCCCGGACCAGACCCGAAACACGGAGCTCCAGTCCCGGACCAGACCCGAAACACGGGGCTCCAGTCCCGGACCAGACCCGAAACACGGAGCTCCAGTCCCGGACCAGACCCGAAACACGGAGCTCCAGTCCCGAAACACGGAGCTCCAGTCCCGAAACACGGAGCTCCAGTCCCGGACCAGACCCGAAACACAGAGTTCCAGACCCGAAACACGGAGCTCCAGTCCCGCACCAGACCCGAAACACGGAGCTCCAGTCCCGCACCAGACCCGAAACACGGAGTTCCAGACCCGAAACACGGAGCTCCAGTCCCGCACCAGACCCGAAACACGGAGTTCCAGACCCGAAACACGGAGCTCCAGTCCCGAAACACGGAGCTCCAGTCCCGAAACACGGAGCTCCAGTCCCGCACCAGACCCAAAACACAGAGCTCCAGTCCCAGACCAGACCCGAAACACGGAGCTCCAGTCCCGGACCAGACCCGAAACACGGAGCTCCAGTCCCGGACCAGACCCGAAACACGGAGCTCCAGTCCCGGACCAGACCCGAAACACGGAGCTCCAGTCCCGGACCAGACCCGAAACACGGAGCTCCAGTCCCGGACCAGATCCGAAACACAGAGCTCCAGTCCCAGACCAGTCCCGAAACACAGAGTTCCAGACCCGAAACACGGAGCTCCAGTCCCAGACCAGACCCGAAACACGGGGCTCCTGTCCCGAAACACGGGGCTCCAGTCCCGGACCAGACCCCGGTAATGTTTCTATTTTGGGATAAAATGTGAGGAAAGGATATTTCCTTCCAGGAATTATTCCACTGACAAATTAGGGATTTTTATAATAAAACAAACTTTATTCAATAATAAGGTTTTAATGTAACCAGAAGCAGCATTACTGCAAAAGAAACAATATTTAAAATTGAAAAGAAGCAACTTTACTTTCTAGCTTATCACTGTTTCAGTTCCAAATAAGCCTCATTCATACATAAATCAAATCAACCTTTAAATAAATACAATTAGCAAACACAGATATATTTGTTTTAACATTTGTTAATGGTCTTGAGGTTTTCAGAGTGACACAACCCCAGAAGCCTGAAAATGACTCTAAATTCAACAACGCTTCTGCTGTAAATTAAATTGCTTCCTGTAAAAGCTTTCCTTTCACTTGCACCTAAATCATACCATCACATAACGCTGTCCACCATTCGAATCAGAAATAGAATCCTACAGTGCAGTGCCCTTCGGCCCATCGAGTCTGCACCGAACACAATCCCACCCAGACCCTATCCCCATATCCCTACACATTTACCTGCTAATCCTCTAACCTACACATCCCAGGACACTAAGGGGCAATTTTAGCATAGCCAATGAACCTAACCCGCACATCTTTGGACTGTGGGAGGAAACCGGAGCACCCGGAGAAAACCCACGCAGACACGAGGAGAATGTGCAAACTCCACACAGTCAGTGACCCGAGCCGGGAATTGAACCCAGGACCCTGGAGCTGTGAAGCAGCAGTGCTAACCACTGTGCTACCGTGCCGCCCTGTCAGGAGAAATCTCAGGAGAACTCAAGTAAACAAAGCTCCATTAGCTCTACTTAATAAATTACCACTGGTAAGATTGAGATGAGTAATTCTCCTGGTCTCCCAGAGTTTGACCTGCATTCCCTCCAGACATACTGACTGCCTGGAGCCCAACACTGGATTTTTAAACATTCCCTTCAAATACAAAAATACAATATATACATATTTATTCATATCAATGGCACAGGGTTACCACACACAGTTAAATCGGAATCCAGAAGGAAGCTTCTGTTTCACGTAGAAGTGCATCAGGAGAGATTTCTGTGCCAGTGTGTACAGTCCTGTTGAGGATGAGCTGCTCTAGACCTGGTCCTTGGGAATGATTCCAGGCAAGTGCCACAGTCAGTGGGGGAGTGTTCTGGGATAGTGACCATAACTCTGTAAGTTTCAAAGTCAATCTGGAAAGGGATAAGGATAGTCCAGAAATCAAGGGACCAATTCTCCTGGTCTTGCAGAGGTTGCTGTGGCAGGGTTGTGTGGTGTCGTGGTTACTGTTCTCCTGAAGGCTGGGTAGTTTGCTGTGGACAATGGTCTGCTTGAGGTTGTGCGGTTATTTTAAGTAGTGGGGGTGTGGGGATGGCCCTGGCAAGATGTTTGTCTTCATCAATGACATGTTGAAAGCTCTGGAGAAGATGTCATAGCTCCTCTGCTCCGGGGAAGTACTGGATGACGAAGGGTACTCTGTCCACTGTGTCCCGTGTTTGTCTTCTGAGGAGGTTGGTGCGGTTTTTTGCTATTGTGCAGGTGAAGTGCCAGATGACCAAAGGATAGTTAATGCAGTTCCTTTATTCAAGAAGGGCAGCAGGGTTAAGCCAGGTAATTACAGACCAGTTAATCTATCAGTGGTAGGGAAGTAATTGGAAAACATTCTGAGGGATGGGATAAATCAACACTTGGAAAGGCAGGGATTGATCAGGGATAGTCAGCACGGATTTATCAGTGGGAGTTCCTGTCTAAATAACTTAATTGCATTTCTGAAAAGGTAACTAAATACATTGATGGGACTAGCACAGTTGATGGGGTTTACACGGAGTCAGTAAAGCGTTTGACAAAGTCCCACTAGGAAGGCTGGTCCAAAAGATTCGCGCCCATCAGATCCAAGGCAAGTTGGCAAATTGGGTCTAAAATTGGCTTCTTAACAAATAGGAAGCAAAGGGTGATGATGGAGGATTGGGTTTGTGATTGGACGCCTGTGGCCAGCGGTGTACCACAGGATCGGTGTCGAGAGACTTGCTGTTTGTTATATACATTAATGATATGGGTGTGAGTGTAGAAGGTATAATTAGTAAGTTTGTAGATGACACGAAGGTTGGTGCTGTTAATAGTGAAGAGGATAGTCTGAGGTTACAGGCTGACATTGATCAGCTGGTAAACTGCACAGAGCAATGGCAGATGAAATTTAATCCTGATAAGTGTGAGGTGATGTATTTTGGGAGGTCTAATAAGGGTAGGATTTACACAATGAATGGTCAGTCCCCAGGGAGTATTCGAAGGGACCTTGGTGTACAATTCCATGGATCCCTGAGGGTGGCAGCACAGGTAGATAGAGTGGTGAAGGTGGCATACAGAATGCTTGCTCTCATTAGCTGGGGCATACAATATAGGGGCAGGGAGGACTTGGTACAACTTTATAAAACATTGCTGAGGCCATAGATGGAGCGCATTGTGTGATTCTGGTGGCCACACCATCGGAAGGACATGATGGCACTAGAGAGGGAGCAGAGGAGATTCAAAGAATGCTGCTTCGGATTGAAAGTTTCAGCTTTGAGCAGAGACTGGATAGGCCGGGCTTGCACGGGGGACCATGCAGACGCTACGACAACGGATAAATGAACATCACTCAACAATCACCAGGCAAGACTGTTCCCTTCCTGTTGGCGAACACTTCAGCGGTCACGGGCATTCAGCCTCTGACCTTCGGGTAAGTATTCTCCAAGGCGGCCTTCACGACACACGACAGCGCAGAGTCACTGAACAGAGACTGATAGCCAAGTTCCGCACACATGAGGACGGTCTCAACAGGGATCTTGGGTTCATGTCGCACTATCTGTAACCCCCGTGACTTGCCTGGGTTTGCAAAACCTCACTTACTGTACTGTCTGGAGACAACACACATCTCTTTAACCTGTGATCAGTGCTCCTTCCACACACATTATCAGCCACTTTAAGACTTGAACAGCAGGTTAGGTGTAAGGATTTGCATTCTAATCAGTAATCTGTAAACTGTCTGTGCTTTATATGCTCTGTCTGAGGTCAGAACTCTCCATTCACCTGACGAAGGGGGTAACCCCGAAAGCTTGTGAGAATATTATCAAATAAATCGGTTGGACTAAATGAGGGGAGATCTCATTGAGACGTATAAGATGATGAATGGGATGGATAGGATAGAGGTGGAGAGACTGTTCCCGCTCAAAAAAGACAGTAGGACTAGGGGGCACAGCCTCAAGATAAAGGGGGGGGCGGTTTAGAACAGAGTTGAGGAGGAACTTCTTCACTCAAAGGGTGGTGAATCTCTGGAATTCTCTGCCCGTTGAAGTGGTGGAGGCTGCCTCGCTAAATATTTTTAAGAAACACACAGTGAGCACGTGAAAGAGAAGGGATTAAGGGTTATGGGGAGAGGGCGGGAAGGTGGAGCTGAGTCACGACAGATCAGCCATGATCTTATTGAATGGCGGGGCAGGCTCGAAGGGCCAGATGGCCTACTCCTGCTCCTATTTCTTATGTTCTTATGTTCTTATGTTCTTAAAACCTGGTGTTGTCAGACTTTTTACTGTGTTTACCCCAGTCCAACACCGGCATACCCACATCATGTTTCCCCTGGAGCAGAGGGACACTGAGGGGGAGGGATGTAATAAAGGGAAACTATGAGAGGCACAGATAGGGTAGATTGTAATAATCTTCTCCTGGAAGAGGTCCTTAAGGTCAGAGGGTAGAGGTTGAAGTTGAGGAACATAGAACATAGAACATAGAACATTACAGCGCAGAACAGGCCCTTCGGCCCACGATGTTGCGCCGACCAGTTACAAAACAATGACCCACTAGCCTAAACCAATCCCTTTTCATCCATAAACCTATCCACAGATCTTTTAAACGCCCCCAAACTAGGTGCATTTACAACTGCAGCTGGCAGGGCATTCCAGTCCCTCACCACCCTCTGGGTAAAGAAACCTACCCCTGACATCTGTCCTATAACTACCCCCCCTTAATTTAAAATCGTGCCCCCTCGTGTTAGCTTTCTCCATCCTAGGAAAAAGGCTATCACTATCTACCCTGTCTAAACCTCTAATCATCTTATATGTTTCAATGAGATCCCCTCTTAGCCGCCTTCTTTCCAGCGAAAACAACCCCAAATCTCTCAATCTCTCCTCATAGGATCTCCCCTCCATACCAGGCAACATCCTGGTAAACCTCCTCTGCACCCTCTCCAAAGCCTCTACATCCTTCTTGTAATGTGGGGACCAGAACTGCACACAAAACTCCAAGTGCGGCCGCACCAGAGATGTGTACAGTTGCATCATGACGCTGCGACTCCTAAATTCAATCTCCCTACCAATAAACGCCAAAACTCCGTATGCCTTCTTAACAACTTTATCTACTTGATTCCCAACTTTCAGGGATCTATGTACACATACACCTAGATCCCTCTGCTCCTCCACACTATTCAAAGTCCTCCCGTTAGCCCTATACTCAACACATCTGTTATTCCTACCGAAATGAATTACCTCACACTTCTCCACATTAAACTCCATTCGCCACCTCTCAGCCCAGCTCTGCAACCTTTCTAAGTCATCCTGCAAACTATGACACCCTTCCTCACAATCTACCACACCTCCGACTTTGGTGTCATCAGCAAACTTACTAATCCAGGAGTAAGTGGTTTACGGGAAAATGCAGATCAGCTTTATTGAATGATGGAACAGACTCGATGGGCTGAATGGTCTTCTCCTGCTTCTTTTTCTTGTGTTCTTATACATTAGGAGAGACTTCACCTCTGAGCCCACACACGACACTGCAGCTCCCCACAATATCCACCCCCCCCCACTATCCCCAACCCCCTCACCCCCTCCCGCAACCCCCCCAACACCCAGTCCGCTCCGTCTGCAGACACCCACCTCCTGCATTACCTCCCGCTCTTTCTGAAACTGGTGTCTATTCCACCGCATCTTGTCCATCATCTTCTTGTAAAGATCCATCTCGTCTTTCAGACGCAGACTTGTGTCCTCCAGCTTGTATGTGATTCGCTGATGTTCCTGAAACATGAAAAGGGAACATTTCGGAGTGCCTTCGGAGCAAGATGTGAAAAAAATGTTCAGCACCATAATCAGCCAGGGTCAAACACCACAGGTTCAATGGGCTGAATGGCCTTCTGCTGACCCTATACTCCTCTGAGCAGTCACAGTGTGGATCAGAGCGAATGCTGAAGGAACTGGGAGCAGCAGTTTCTAATGGCTAAAGGCTCAGTAACCACAGAGACACAGATTGTCCATAGCAGAGAGGGGGAGAAGGCTTATCCAGTGAGTTACCAGCTGGAATAGACTTCCTGTAAAGCAACTTTCAAAATGGAGTTGGATAAATATTTGAAAATATTCAGAGAGATGGGAAATAGCAGGGTGGGGATCAGTCTGACAGCTCGTTCACAGACCAGCACAGATACGATGGACAAATGGCCTCCCCTATGTAATTCCATATCACACTGTAACAATCAGCACAATTAATAATCGCAGGATCAAACCGATTAACAATGCTGCCTCACAGCGCCAGGGACCCAGGTTCGATTCCCAGCTCGAGTCGCTGTCTGTGCAGAGCCTGCACACTCTCCCCATGTCTGCGTGGGTTTCCTCCAGGTGCTCTGGTTTCCTCCCACAGTCTGAAAGACGTGCTGGTTAGAGTGCATTGGCCGTGCTAAATTCTCCCTCGGTGTACCCGAACTGTATAGGTCAGGGGACTTAGTGGGGTAAATGTGTGGAGTTATGGGAATAGGGTCTGGTTGTGATTGTTGTCAGAGGTTTGATGGGTTCAGAGGCCTCCTTCTGCATTGTGGGGATTTTACACAGTGAGCACGTGACTGTATCCCTACCCGAACATCATGAGTGTAAATAAAGACCCCCAACCCTCAATGCCCCCCACCACGGTCTCTCACTTCCCCACCAGTTCCTGTTCCTCCCACTCCATCACTCTCACCTCATCCAGTTTCTCCGTCTGGAACTTTAACCGGGTGGCTGTAGTTTTCAGCTCATTCGATTCGTCCTCCAACTGCTGGGCCCTAGGAGAGCAAACACCCCAAAGTTAACTGCAGTAGTGACCATACACAGGGGAGACAGGATCAGACCTTCCAGGGGAGAAAGAAAGAGGCAGCACCTCCGGGGGAGAGAGTGAGAGGAGTCAGCATCTCCGGGGGAGAGAGAAAGAGGAGTCAGCACCTCCGGGGGAGAGAGTGAGAGGAGTCAGCACCTCCGGGGGAGGGAGAAAGAGGAGTCAGCACCTCCAGGGGAGAGAGAAAGGAGTCAGCACCTCCGGGGGAGAGAGTGAGAGGAGTCAGCATCTCCGGGGGAGAGAGAAAGAGGAGGCAGCATCTCCGGGGAGAGAGAAAGAGGAGTCAGCACCTCCGGGGGAGGGAGAAAGAGGAGTCAGCACCTCCAGGGGAGAGAGAAAGAGGAGGCAGCATCTCCGGGGAGAGAGAAAGAGGAGGCAGCATCTCCGGGGAGAGAGAAAGAGGAGGCAGCACCTCCGGGGGGAGAGAGTGAGAGGAGGCAGCACTTCCGGGGGAGAGAGAAAGGAGTCAGCACCTCCGGGGGAGAGAGAAAGGAGGCAGCACCTCCGGGGGAGAGAGAAAGGAGGCAGCACCTCCGGGGGAGAGAGAAAGGAGGCAGCACCTCCGGGGGAGAGAGAAAGAGGAGGCAGCACCTCCGGGGGAGAGACAGAGAGAGAGAGAGAGGCAGCACCTCCAGTGGAGTGAGGGGGAGTTGCTGGTGAAATGCTGAGTGATGTGTTGGAGGGGGTTTATGAGTAATCGGACTTGCTGTGATAGGGGGGTTATTTTAGTGATGGGGGCACAGGGGGCGTTTTTTTGGTGATGGTGGGGGGAGACGGGGGATTATTTTAGTGATGGTGGGGGATTATTTTAGTGATGGTGGGGGGAGACGGGGGGATTATTTTAGTGATGGTGGGGGGAGGCGGGGGATTATTTTAGTGATGGGGGGTCAGGGGCGTTATTTTAGTGATGGTGGGGGGGGCAGGGGGGGTTATTTTACTGATGGGGGTGAGGGGGTTATTTTAGTGATGGGGGCGGGGGGGTTATTTTAGTGAGGAGGGGGCGGGGGGGTTATTTTAGTGAGACACAGTGAGCACGTGA